>AP025063.1:2859414-2862511 GCA_036186865.1 Eustoma russellianum
AGTAAGAAGTTGGCCTCCATTAACAATCTTTCCTCTTCCATCACCCCACGTGATATCTACATCTTGATAGAGGTTACCAGCTACTGAGGCTGCCATAACACAACCCATTACTAACAAAAACTGAATCGTTGATGACATTTTCTTTTGTTATTTCAAGAAACTGTGGATCTAGAGAAGGGGAAAGTCAATAGGGAATGTTTGGTTTCTAAGTGATGTTTTGTGGTCAGCTAAGGAGCGGCATTAGCATTATATATAGGAAGAGGTTTGAGTGTATTGGAAATGCATTAGAAGCTGCTGAAGTATGAAAACAAAGCTGGCATTTGCTCATCAACGTGGAAAGACATTGATATCGTTTACGCGTCCATTAATATTTTATAGTATTTACTTTTGGAATCAACACGTTTGAAATTCTCATTGTTTTATATGTATACTTTTGTTTTATTGTTTGCTTACATTTATACTTTCCTAAGCTTTCTCAAACTCTATAAAAATGTAGAAGTCTAATATATCGGAAATACAGAAACATTTATACTTTCGAGTAGCCGCAGAAAGATTCTCTTGCACAAAGTGTAGGGTAAGACTGCGTACATCATATCGCGAATCAATCCGACCCCTTCCCAGACCATACACAAATGCGGGAGCCTAATGCACCGGAAATGCAGAAACATTTATACTTTCGAGGAGCCGTAGAAACAGTCTCTTGCACAAAGTGGTAACACTGCGTACATCAGATCGCGAAGCAATCTGACCCTTTTCCGGACCATACACAAACGCGGAAGCCTAATCCACCGAGAACGCTCTTTACTATAGAAAGTATATAATAGTTTGAGAAAAATAAAAGAATAACAAAGCGCAATTGATGGAGAAATAAATTTTTAAATTTGTGTTAGTGTTAAGATTATACCGAAGCAAATTAAATATGCGATGCATTGAATGATTATAACGTGAACTCTTGATAGTTGTTTTTCCATTTTATTATTGTCATTTATTAAGTTATAAGTCGGGATTTAAAGTAAGATTGATCTCCATGTTGAATAGACTAGGTGAGAGTGGGATAAGAAAATGGAAGCATCATTTATTTATGTAACCAATAATTTTAAGGGGAAAAAATTATGAATCACTGAATATTTTGATGATAAGATAATGAATCAAAACGGTCATTTTAATAAGTAGAAACCACCACGAAGATGATGATGAAAATGAAGCAATCTAAGTACATGTATTGATGTGCCCAAACATTAAACAAATATCATAATGACTCATTAAATTAACTGAATTTCTAAATTAACTGAATTTCTTATGTTGTGAATTAGCAGTTGATCGACACAGCTTAATGCAAGTTTCATTATGAGTCATCGACAAACAACCTCTGTGTGTTTCTAACATATGAGTATGGTTGCATACATCCGACTCCTCATGACCTCTGTATGTTTCTAACACATGAGTATTGTTGCATGCATCCGACCTCCATACTCTGCCATAGGCGGAATCATCTAAGGCCAATGGGGTAGTGTTGTTGTATAAAATTTATTGAGTTTCGTGATTTAAATGAATGAAAACCAAATATGATGTAATAAGTTAGTAATCATCATTACAATAATCGAATTAGACATCAAAATATAAGTTGTTTGATTAATTTACCCCTAAACCGACTTTAGAGTAGTCGGGAGAAAATGAATATAATTTATTCATCCAAAAAATCACAATTAAATACCCATGCCCTTTATTGAGCTAATATACAAACTACAAGATCCGCTGCTAGATATTCATTGGGAGTTGTTAATTTAATAATGATGAACGCTAGCACTCAGCTATGTCATTGAGGTCCAAAAAATATGTTTTATCTTGTTATTAGTTGAGTTAACTTCATCATTAAATACCCATTCCCTTTATTGAGCTAATATACAAGCTTAATCTTACCATTTGTATTATCTAACAATAACATCACATACCCAGTGTATCTAACCGAAATTTAAAGCTATTATTAGAGTCTGAGAATGGTGAAAGTCAGACAAACAATGTCTTCTTACCACATTTGTCCCACATTTGTATAATCTAAATGTTCTAATATTGCATACTTAAGTCCTTTTCTTACTAGCGTGAGATGTGAAAGCATTCCGTGCGCGTAATACATACGGAACTTCCTCCGTCTCTTAGAGGGATACTGCTATATTGTTTCTCCATCTAACTTATTCAATAGAATCAAAATTGGTAAGCTAAGTTCACATTATGTGCACAGTAAGTCTAAAGTCTTTAATATACATAAAAAATTCTGTACTTAATAATTCAAGAATCTATAAAATAAGTCTACAACTAATATAATAAGTTTCAATTCAAGGGCGAAAAATAGTTTTCTATCACGTAAAAGATAAACTTATTGGTATCTCATAATTTTCGAATATATACTCCTTTTACAGCACGAAAAATAGTTTTGTATCATGTGAAGGATAAACTTATGAGTATCTCATAATTTACCCAGTTTCATATGGTCATACCATATATACCAACTCTTTGGATAAAATTGATGTGATGTTTATAACGGCTAGATTGGTAACGACTAGTTACCCGTTCAGCTTAACATATATACAGTTAAAAAAAATCTGAGCTACTATAATTTTATGTACATGTATAAGACTAAACGTAGCAGCTCGGCTGTTGTGATCAACTTTGCTGCCTAATACTTGTTAGGTCCCTTAGAACACACTAGAAGGGGGGTTGAATAGTGTGTTCACCAAATATGGATATTTTCTTGGATAATTTTCGTTTTTGAGTGCAACCAATACTTGAGTGTGTTCTTGTAAAGAATAAAGACTTTGCGGAAGCTTAAAGAACACAATGATATATAGAGGTTCAAGTCAAATGACTCTACTCCTCTACCTTCTTGATTTTTCACAAGAAGGATTTTGAAATGGGGATTGTTATTTCAATTAGGAAACAACAATCAAAGAAACAAAAATCCAACAAATAACTAGGCCACACGCCTAGACCACAACCAAGAAATCTAACCCCTTGAAGTCTAGCCTCCAAAGATCTTCTTTGCCCTCAAAGAAATCTTGTAGGGAGTATAGTGCACCACAACACTATCAACTAACCCTCT
>AP025063.1:2862521-2959605 GCA_036186865.1 Eustoma russellianum
TCCAAGGTCTAGATTTCTCAAACAAGAAGCACCCTATCTTCTTGACCAACATTCTACACAGCCTCTCACAATCTTCACTCACTAAGAAGAAGACTCTTCTTCTTCTTTTACAACATAACTCTCTATAATAAAGTAAAATATATAAGACTACAACTATTTTGAGAGCTTGAAAATTTGAGAGAAACTTGAGAGCTTGAATGGTAGAAATTTAATGAAGAATGGGATGAAGTCCTTGTTTTATCACCCTTGAAATTTTCTGCCCGTTTGAAACCCTTTGCAGAGCCAATAATGGACTTTGGCTTCTTGTGATGGTATGTCCTCTTCATTGGAGATCTCTTCTTGGCTTGTAGCAACATTCTTGGAGAAGCTTCAAAATTGAAAGCTAGAAGAGGAAACCTGACATCTTCAAGACTGAGAGAGACCATGTGAAAGTATCACTAAAAGAGGAGGGTACAAAGAGTCAAATGATGTTAGAAAGTAAAGCATAAGGCTTTTGTAACGTTAGTCACATGAAGCGCCTAATGTGTTTATTGAACAGGCGTTCAATGTGACATGGAGCGCTTTATGTGAAATTGAACAAGCGTTCAATGTCACATAAAGCGCCTTATGTGGGCAATTAGAGACGTTCGAAGTCACATGAAGCGCCTAATCTCAGCCTTCATGCTTGTTTGAAGTGATTCTGACTTTTATCAGAAGACAACTTGATATACGTGCCCATTTGGGGGGAAACGTACTTTTGATTTAGTGGTACATATGAAGCACCTAATGTAGACGTTCAAAGTGTACTGTCTTTTTCCCAAAACACATGAAGCGCTTAATATAGGTGTTCAAAGTGTTCGGGCGTCCAGACACTTCACATGAAGCGCCTAATGTAGGCGTTCGAAGTGTACTGGATTTCACCAAGGCACATGAAGCGCCTAATGTAAGCATTCGAAGTATACTGACTTCCAACCACTTCACATGAGGCGCCTAATCCGTCGTTCCAAGTACCAATTTGTGCTAATCATCAAAACTTAACATGTTTTAACATTCTCTCTCTTTTTGATGATTTCACAAAATGCATAACTTTTAAAGTTAGCTCCCCCTTAACTTATGCTCCCCCTCACTTTATGCCTAACTGTAGAAATGATGAATCATGCCTTCTAACACATGTAACAAAAGCATCAATAAGCAATAATTTTTCATGAAAGAACACATTGATGTTTGAACATGGTAGACAGTAAGCAAAAAACATCATAAAAGACCAAGAAGTTTGAAAGAATATTTTTCAAGAAGAATTTAAACATCCCCTGCACCAGTATCTCCACCACCAGATGTAAAACTACCAAAACCAAAGTCTCCAGCTGCAAAGTCTGTAAAGCCACCCATTCTTTCAGTACCACTGGCACTTTCAACGTCACCAGTTCCAGCACCACCAGTACTTGTTCCTCCCCCTAAATCATCAAAATTAGAGGGAAATTGAAACCAGGGTACAGCTTGCGTGATCGCATTTTTGAGCACAGTAATGCGATAATCATTGTGAGAATGTCGAGCCATATGCTCAGCATCACGAAGCTCTAGTCACTGAATGGTGTGCTGCATTTGCTGAATGGTGGAAAGCAACTCGGGATCCGTGGTTCTTTCTTCGCCATCTTGAGGTCCTTCATCGACCTCATCCGCAATATCAGGAATTGTGGTAGCCTTCCTTCTCTGTGAGTCAACGGCTTGAGCAATGTTGAAGTTGTCGTAGTAGTCCGTTTTAGCCACCTTTGTCATATCTTCATCAGGAATGACAATACCTTTGGACTTAAGTAGAATGGTGGTAATGTTTGAAAAAGGTAAGGCCTTTGATCCCTTCCTGAGAGCAGCCATCATGACTTCAACCATGATCCATGCAAAATTTAGTTGGGTCTCATGTTTAAGACGGTAGGAGACATAGAAATCCATGTTGCTTGGATTTCTAGTGGACTTGCCATTGACACAGTAGGTTACTACAACCAGCAAAATGCGATCAAACAAGGACATATTTTGAGTTTTCTTTAAAGGGAAGTACCCCAAATCAAATTTCACGTCTTGCTATCGAACTCCGTATTTAGTACTCCAGTCAAATACGGAGAACTCACTTAACCCGTCATTTTTTATTCGAAGAACATCACAGATTTCTTGTATAGAAAAGCTAAGGGGTGTACCCGCAATGGCAGTGTGCAGGGAAAATGGTTTAGACTCAGATTGTGGAGTAATCCACATGTTTGCATAGAAAAGCCTGGTGTAATTTTTAGAAAATTCTTGCATGTTAAGTCTGGAGCAGAGAGAGGTCCAGCCTTGATGTTCCAGCAGCGATATGACTTGATTCGCATTATGAGTCTCAGTGAAATTACTGAGGCGAATCAATTTTAAAGGAATAACGGGCATGTTGTTACTGCTCCATTCTTCATAGAGCAGATGTGAATACATGGACACATGAATGCCCTTACCCGCATGATGAGGTGGATTTTTGATGTCGGAATCAAATTTCTTTATCCAAGGAAAATTTTCTTTGGAGAGCCCTTCACGAATAGACTTAATTTCGTGCGGTTCTACAACGCCTGCAGTTTGTTTGCGTTTTTGGCTTCAAGGGCGTTTAGATGGGCCTGCGGATGTCATTAGAGAGAGTTTGATTGAAGGTTGGAGAGGAGAAGAGCCTGAGTGAATAGAGTAGATTGAGTGAGATGAGATGAAAATAAGGATGAAATTTAAAGGAGGAGAGGGTAGATGAAAAGTTTGTTGGCGTTAATGGTGGAAGGATGATGGGAGAGTGGGAATAAATGTTGGAGTAGTGGAGGAAGATGAAGAGTTGAGGAAGATGAAGATGTTGGGAAATTGAGAAGGTGGGGAGACGTGGGAAGAAAGTGGGAAGGAGAAATGGCGGCAAGAATTGATGTCTATTGATTGGCGCGAAAAGTTGAAGAGACGGTGGAATTTACAGTGAAGAATTAGGATTTAGGCGCCTAAAGTGACATTAAACGACTTCATAAACTGTGATGAAGCGCCTGAAGTCTCTTTGAACGGTTGTGGGTTAGTGGATTGAGCGCTTAATGTCACTTCGAACAAGTAGACAACTTTTGATGAAGCGCTTAATCCAGCTTCGAACGCTAGTATGAGGGACATAGGGCGCCTGATGTCACTTCGAATGAGTGACATCCTTAGCATCAGGCGCTTGATGTGACATCAAACGCCTGAACTAACTGTGATGAAGCGCCTTATGTATACTGACTTTGAAAATTTCGAAAATTTTCTTGCTCAAAACTCAAGATGGGTTATTATCAACCCATGTTGAGCAACCCCAACCTACTTCATATTGATGCAATTACATCACTAGGTAAAGGTTTCGTGAATATGTCTGCTACTTGGTCACGTGTAGGAACAAATTCCACACTAACCAAGTTCTTTTGTACACAGTCACGGATGAAATGATATCTCACTTCAATGTGCTTAGTCCGATTATGTTGGACGGGATTTTTGTGCAATATTCATATCAGACGTGTTATCACACAAAATAGGCACTTTGGAGAAGTGAATGTTATAAGCATTTAAAGTGTTTGTCATCCATAACAATTGTGCACAACAAGAGACAGCCGACACACATTCGGATTCCGCCGTAGAAAGAGAAACATTGTTTTGTTTCTTAGAAAACCAAGAAACAAGATAATCCCCAATAAACTGACAAGTTCCAGATATGCTCTTTCTATCAACAAGACTCCCCGCATAATCAGAGTCACAATATCCTCTTAAATCAAAACATGCATTTTGAGGATAAAATAACCCAAATTTCAAAGTACATCTAAAGTATCTAAGAATACCTTTTACCGGAATTAGATGCATTTCCCTAGGATCACTTTGAAATCTAGCACATAAACATACTGCATGTAAAATATGGGGTCTACTCGCAGTCAAATAAAGTAGACTACCTATAATGCCACGATACAAGATTACCTCGACATGCTTTCCTTTCTCATCCTTGTCAAGATTAGCACTTGTGCTCATTAGTGTGTTCACTTCTCTTCCTTCACCAAAATTGTACTTCTTGAGCAAGTCCTTTGTGTATTTGATTTGGAAATGTACACGCCATCTTCGGTTTGCTTGATTTGTAATCCAAGGAAGTAGTTGAGTTCTCCCATCATGCTCATCTCGAATTCACCTTGCATAAGACTAGCAAATTGCTCACAAAGACAATTGTTAGTAGCACCAAAAATAATATCATCAACATATACTTGTACAATTAATTGATTTCTACTTTGTTCTTTTATGAACAAAGTAGTGTCAATTTTACCCCTTGAGAATCCATTATTAAGAAGAAAAGTACTTAACCTCTCGTACCAAGCTCTTGGAGCTTGTTTGAGGCCATAAAGAGCCTTTTAAGTTTGAAAACATGATGTGGTGAATCATGACATTCAAACCCGGGAGGTTGTGCAACATACACTTCTTCTTGAATAACACCATTCAAGAAGGCGGATTTAACATACGTTTGGTAAAGCTTAAAATCTCTATAACAAGCATATGCTAATAACATCCTAATAGCCTCAAGCCGTTCTACGGGTGCAAATGTCTCATCAAAATCGATACCTTTTTCTTGACGGTATCCTTGAGCAACTAATCTAGCCTTGTTTCTAGTGACATTACGTTGATCATCCATCTTGTTACGAAATACCCATTTCGTACCAATAATAGGATGATCATGTGGTTTGAGAACCAACTCCCAAACATCACTTCTCTCAAATTGGTTTAATTCTTCTTGCATAGCCAAGATCTAATTTTCATCAAGAAATGCGTCTTTGACATTCTTAGGCTCTATAGGAGAGACGAATGCATTCTCTTTATATTGCCTTCGTGTGGTGATACCCCTATTCAAATCACCTATGACCAACTCGTGTGGGTGAGAAATTTTGAGCTTGAATGATCTAGGAAGGTTGGAGACATCTCCTCCAACTTTCTCATGATCACTTTCCGGGAGTGACGAACCTTCATCATTCAAATGAATCTCATTTTCAGGAACATGTGATGCATTTTCTACATTTTATGTATCAACAATATGAGTATGAGAAATATTTTTATTTAACTCACTAAGTTCATGCACACAAGGTGGGGGAGTACCTTCAATAGGTTCTACTCTCAAATCAATGAAGATGTTTCCATTTGGAGGATCATCAACAATCTCTTGTTGATGAGCAACCATAGGAATATCCTCAAGAATTTCTTCTTGAGGAGTCACATCTTCATTTTCTTCACAATCCTCATTAAGTTTAGGTTCGTCATTTAGTGACTAATTAAACTTAACATGTATTGATTCTTCCACCTTTTGACTCCTTTTGTTGAATACACGAAATGCTTTACTATTTGATGCATAACCTAAAAAGATACCTTCATCCGCTTTGGGTCAAGTTTGTCCAAAGTGTCCTTGGTATTAAGTATAAAACACTTGCAACCAAACACTTTGAAATACCCAATATTGGAAACTTTTCCATACCAAAGCTCATAAGGCGTCACATTTAGGTATGGTCTCAAATATACACGATTAATCACATAGCAAGCGGTATTTACCGCTTCGGCCCAAAAGTATTTGGACAAGCCGAACTCATTTAACATCGCTCTACACATTTTTTGTAGAGTTCTATTCTTTCGTTCGGTCACACCATTTTGTTGTGGAGTTCTAGGTTCCAAAAGATCATGTGAGTATCCTTTGGATTCGCAAAACCTTTCGAAATCACCATCAAACTCACCACCGCGATCACTGCGGATGGTTTTAATGGTGTCACCCACGTGATTTTCCAATCGTCTACTTAAATTCATAAACTCACTACATGCATCATTTTTCTTAGCAAGAAACATCACCCATGTATAACGAGTATATTCATCTACTACCACGAATGTATAATGTTTACCACCCAAACTCTTTGTTCCAACATCCCCATACAAATCCATATGTAGTAATTGTAGGGGTTTGGAGGTGGATATGTTCGTCTTTGGTTTAAATCTTGTTTTTACAAGCTTTGCCTTTTGACAAGTGTCACATAAGTCATGGTCTTCAAAACTCATTTTTGGAAGGCCTCGGACTTTATTGTTTTCACAAATAAATTTAAACGTTTTGAAACATACATGTCCGAGACGTCTATGCCATAGTTGCATCAAATTATTTTTAGCAACTAGACAAGATACATTTTGAGAAACCAAATCATTGATGCTGAGTTTGTAAATATTTTTGAAACGCAAAGCCTCAAATAGATAGCATTACCCTTTTTCACAACACACTTTGTTTTCAAAAATATTACCTCATAATTAGCATCACATAGTTGATTGACACTTATCAAGTTAAACTTTAGTCCTACAACATATAAGACATCACTAAGAGAGAAGGAATTGTTACCCACAATACCCTGTCCTTTGATTTGGCCTTTGCTACCTCCAAAGTGGACAACTCCTCCATCTTGCATAGTGAGTCTATGGAAGAGACTTTTGTCTCCCGTCATATGGTTGGAACACCCACTGTCCACGACCCATTTGACCTTCTTGTCTTCGCTTTCTCAATTGAGTGCTAGGGACTGCAAATGAACCATATGATATTAGTACCCTTTTTGTTTTGGGTCCTTGAAGGTTAGTAACCTTCATTTCGCCTTTCGGCACCCACACAAGATTCTTATTATTTTTTGCTCTACATACTTTTTCTACATGACCTTTCCTATTGTAATAAAAACATGTAGGAGTATGTTTGTGAGAGTGTGTATGCTTGTGCGTTGGCACATTTCGTGATTCCTTTTTAGGAACAACCTTCTTAGGAATCGAAGAAGGTTTTTGTTTCACGATGTGAACCAAAGGTTTTGACACCTTTGGTGCATTTGCCTTTCCTTTAGGCATGTGCCATTGTTTCTTCAAGGAGGTTTTAGACTCCTTGACGACTTGTGCTTGTTCCTTCTTTTTCCTTTCTTGGATGCATACATGACACTAGGTTTGATTTTAGCTTTCATATTTGGCCTAAATGCATCCTTAACAATGTCTACTTTTGTAACACTTACCCTTGAATCAATTTTCTTTTCATCAAGGGCTTGAGCACATGATTTCATCAAATCATGTTTCTCTTGAAGTGCAATCATATGCATGGTAAAAAAATATATCACGCTCAAGTTGTAATGCAATGTGATTTTCTAACGTTTCATTATATTCATTTAAACATGCTCTAAACTCCTTTTTGACACATTTATATTTTAAATCCAGAAAATCATTTTCTTGCACTAAATCATCTCTTTCATCAATTAATCTATAGTGAGATGAAATATTGCATACCTCCATGTCATCATCAATGGCCATGAGTGCGTAGAACTCCTCATCAAGGTCATCATGAACGACCCCCGTGAGAGCAAAATCATCATTGTATCCTTTGTCGCTCTCGGACCAGGAAAGAATGTTCTCCCGATGGGCTACTTCCGTTTGTAAGGCCTTCTTCCTTTGGTAGATGGCCTTCTTGTCTTTGAGTTGCGGCTCCTTCACCCGAAACTCTTTCATGAAGTGACCAAACTTCCCACACTTATAGCATTTGTTTTCTTGGTCCTTCACTTTGTCCGTGGAGAATTTCTCTTTGATGAACCTCTTATATTCATCTTCATTCTTTCGTGCGAAACGTCAGAATCTTCTAACGAGAAGTCCGACTTCATCATCCGAGTCCTCCGACTTGCATGCAAAAGCTTTAGATGAATCGGGAATGGGGTCATTCTTCTCTTGTGCATCAAGATGAATCTCATAAGTGATGAGATTTCCGTAGAGCTCGTCCAATGTGCATTACTTGGATTGTGTGTGTATCTAGCAAGTCTATTTACAGCATATGCAATATCCGGTCTACTGCAATTCATTAGATACATTACACTATCAATTATTCTTGCATACTCACATTATGAAACACTATTACCTTTATTCTTCTTTACCTTCCATTAGGATCAAAAGGTGTACTTACAGATTTGCAATCAAAGTGATTAAATTTCTTCAACACTTTTCAACATAATGACTTTGACAAAGCATATAACCCCCATATTTCTCAACCAACATAAGACCAAGAATAAAATCAGCTTTACTCATATCTTTTATATCAAAAACTGATGACAGAAATGATTTGGTCTTATTAACAACATCCAAATTTGTACCAAAGATCAACATGTCATCAACATATAAACAAATAATCACACCATCAAGATTCTGAAATTCGCTGTAAACACATCTATAACTTTCATTTACTACATAGCCATTTGCTAGCAAAGTATTATCAAATTTCTCATGCCATTGCTTAGGGTCCTATTTTAAACAAGACAAAGATTTTTTTAATCTACGTACTTTGTGTTCTCGCCCTTTCGCAATCATTCCCTCAAGTTGTCTCATATAGATATATTCATCTAAATCTCCATTTAGAAATGTCGTTTCAACATCCATTTGGTGTATCACAAGTTTATAGATAGAAGTTAATGCAACTAGCACCCTAATGGTTGTTATTCTAGCAATCGGTTCATAGGTGTCAAAGAATTCTACTCCTTCTTGTTGAGTAAATCCTTTAGCTACTAATCTAGCTTTAAATTTATCTGTAGTGCCATCCACTTCCAATTTCTTTCTGAACAACCATTTACTAACTATAGGCTTACAACCTCTAGGTAAATCTACCACTTCCCAAGTGTGGTGACTCATAATTGAATCTAATTCACTATTTATGGCTTCATTCCAAAATGTTGCATGTATGGGTTTCATAGCATCTTGGTAAGTTTTCGGATCTTCTTCAAGGATAAACACTTTAGTAAAATCCTTACCAAAGGTCTTCTCAATCCTTTTCCTTTTACTTCTTCTTAGAGAATCCGGTTTTGTATTAACTACAGTTTTGCTATATTCACCTTTTTCATAAATAGAATGACCCGAATTCTTTTGTCGTTTCATAGGAAAAATAGTCTCAAAGAATTCAGCATATTTAGACTCTATAATTACAAAATTCTCAATAATCATAAACCTATACGCCGCACTGTTTTAGGCAATATCCTATGGACACACAATCTTTGGTTTTTGGTCCAATCTCGTTCTTTTAGAATTTTGGAATACCGACCTTTGCTAAACACCTCCACACTTTCAAGTATCCTAAGTTGGGGGATAACCTTTCCATAGTTTTAGGAATTTTATATTTCAATGTACAAAAGCTTAGTGGTTCCATGAAATTGTGTATGCAAGAAATGCTTTGTTTGGAAAAATATATGTAAACATATATGGTATGATGAAAGCCTACAAAAATATATAAATATACATATCAACCTACTGGTTTCAGGAAATAGTACAAGGACACTAAACGTTTTCTTTTATACATTTATTTATATATTTTTGATTCTTGTTTAGATATTACACACACACACATATATATATATATATGCATAAACATATTAAATTTGGTCTTATACTTATATAAACACGCAATTCTCTGCTTCAATGTTTTTGGGTAATTAAACATTTATTTGTTCCGGGCTTTTGTTATATTTATATATATAGACTTCTAATTTTGGGTTTTTTTTACAAACATAAAAAAAAAAGAAAACATCGGCTGTGTACATGTACACACACTTTTGGGTTCTAGCTTTATATAGTTTTTTTATATACTAATTGTTTAAGAAGATCGATTGCGTATGTGTAATTCTTAGATAACATTCGTTACTATAAATTAGATAATTATATATAAAACAGATTCTGTATTTCGAAACTTTACACAATTATGCACCTGCACATGATTCACGGAAATACATGTATATATACTTGTATAATTTTCGGACTTAAGAAAGAAATGGAGTAATATATACAGTAGGCGGATAATTGTAATGAAAGAATAAGAGTAATTCAAAGGAGAAGGAAATTGTGCTGTAAAGATGAAGTTGAAGAGACAAGTTAATAAACAAATAATTAACTGACATGTTCAAATTTTTTATTCTAGAGGATAAGTCGGACATGTAAAAGTGGAGACTTTTATGGTAATCTTCTTGACGTTCGAGCATAGAATAATAAAGCTAAGGAACCGATCAGAAGTAAGTGGTCTATCTGTGCTCGTTATGATGTCATGCATCAGAGGTAAGTGGTCTATTTGTACTTGTTATGTTTATCATGTATTAGTATGTTGTTGTATAACTGTAATTGGATTTTTCTCTATATGCGAGTTGTGTGTATATGTGACATAAGCGGGTTTGGACTATGATTGTTGATATATGATGTGCGGGAGTATGCATACACGTATATATGCACGTGTATGGGCGCGAACATATATATGAGTATGGATGCACCGGATTACGTATGATTATGCATTCACATTCATGGCACGAGCATTTCATTGGCCTATGTGCTGTGTTGCCCTATGAGGCGTGTGGCCCTACGAGGCGTGTGGCCCGACGGGGCGTGTGGCCTGACGAGACGTGTGGTAGGATCACCTCGAGGTTCATGCATTGCACGATAGAGATATAAGCATAGTGCGTGACATGACTTTTGTTGCGTGTGACACGTAGAGAAAGGCATGCATCATGAAGTTGCGCATTATTATATGGAGTGACTTACTTTCCACAGTTTATTTACTCCATTGGCATGTATTGGTCTCTTCTTTGTTTATGTGATTATTTGTTTGTTGCGTATGTCATATTTGAGAAAAGTATGCATCACAGTAATGCAGATTGAGCTGATGGATTTACCTATATTGTTTGACTATTCTCGATGTGTCAACTGTTAAAGATATTCGAGTGAATTTAATTGAGTACTGGAGACATGTATGTTGATTTGTAAATGTTATCTGTAATTGTCTCTGCATGTATGATTTTCATAATGGGTATAGATAGGTTGCTTACTGAGCCCGTTGATTTGGCTCACACCACCACTCATCAGTTTTGCAGGTGGGAGAAGTTAGTGTATGCTTACATAGGAGTTGGTATATCGTAGAAGATTGAGACGGGAGACTTCGACACTAAGATATTCAGAAAAGACATTCGAGGGTTGGTTGAGACAGTTATTTCGATATTCGAGGTTTATGTATTTTTGAGATTAGTGTTTACCTACATTTGACTATTGTATTGATTAGAAATTCTTAGACATTATACTAATGATGATGATTATTTTATCGAGGATTTTAGTATTAACTTCCGCTGACATCGATTTATGATATTATGATGACGTGTAGTTGATTTGCATCGACGCCTTGTATTCTTCTTAGCGAGATACGGCGGGTGCACTGTTCTCGATGTTAGGGCTCGGGAGCTGGGCGCTACAGGTTTACCTCCTTTACTAACATGATTCTTGAAGTCACCTAAGTCACTATGAATTGTTTGGCTTCAACACAATATTCACATCATTCAAATTTATCTTCATTTGCTATAGATATGACATTTATGCTTTTTAATCTTTTTAAAGCATCAAGATTAACATGACCTAATTTAACATGCCAAAGATCATAAGAATCAATCAAGTACGCAAAAGAAGTAGTATTCTTATTAGTAATACAAGTAGCATCAAGTACAAATAACCCCGCATTGTAGAATCCCTTCCTAATGAATTCCCCATTCCTAGTAAGCACTAACTTATCAGAATCAAAAACAAGTTTAAGATTTGACTTATTTAGAAGTGCTCCAGAAATCAAATTCATACGTATAGTAGGAACATATAGCACATTACTTAACTCCAGCCTTTTTTCTGAAGTTAACTTAAAGAGCACTTTCTCCTTCCCGAGAATACGGATTCCTCGTGCATCCCCAAGAAAAACATGGTCTCTACTATCTATTTCTTAAGAATCAAGAAATATATCTCTACTGGTAGCAATGTGTTTGGTGGCTCCAGTATCGACCACCCATTCTGTAGCACCTCCAACAAGGTTTACCTCGTCCACAACGACTACATCTATGACCTCCTTGTCTTTGTTTCTGTCCCTTCCATCGTGCTCAACCAAATTTGCATGACCATTTGCTTGTCCTTTCCTTTTGTTGTAGAAGAAGGCTTTGTGTCCAGTCTTTCCGTAAACCCAGCAAACTCCTTTGGATTTCGTCCCTGCATGAAATTTTTACCTTTGTTGTTGTGAGCTATGACATTCTGGACTTTTAACCTCTTTGCCTTTGGGTTATGATCCGGAATGTTGGTATGATACTCATTCTCAGCACCCTCTGCATCCTCAAGCCGGTTGTTTTCTTCAATGCGGATGTGTTTGATGACACCGTCCATAGTGAGTTTCGCGTCATCATGTTTGCCTCTCTACTTGTATTTGCTCCAAGAAGAAGGTAATTTCTCGAATAAGGAGGCAGCCTAGAATGTCTCATATATCTTGATGCCTTCTTGTTCAATATTGTCCACCAATTGTTGAAATTGATGGATTTGATAATTGATAGGTGTGTGGTCAATCATTTGAAACTTGAGGAACTCACTGACCACATACTTCCTTTTTCCAACATCTTCAAAACCGTACTTGTTCTGAAGTGCTTTCCATATCTCCCGTGCAGATGAGAATTTGACTAGATGTCAAAAAGGGAGTTTGAAAGGAAATGCAGGATATGACCCCTGCAAGTTGTGTTATCGACTTCATACTTGAGTGCTTCTCCTTCATCAGTTGGTTTCTCCTTGGTTAGAATATAGGAGACATATTGCATCTCAAGGAAGAATAGTACCTCAGCATACCACCTTTTGAAGAATTTGCCATCATAAGGTTCCACCTTGGACATATCGGGAATAGCATGGTGTTTGGTATCCATATCGTAGGAGAAATTTTAGCTTTAAGATTGTTAGAAAAAGTGTAGGATGATATGGAAACCAAACGAAAATCAAAGGTTGTAGGAAAGCCGAGACACAATGTGAGTTGTTGTCCTTAAAGCTAAAATGTCTCTACCAAAACCAAGGTAAACTTACATGACACAAGCCTCCCAAGATATAACGGTTTCTTCCTTCCGTTTGCTCTACGAGAAGAAGATGAACTTGCAAATAGATGTGTTTGATAGTAGAGGAAGAAGAAGAGAGAGTTGGAGGAAGAACAATGCTGAAAAAATTTAGAATTTGGCAAAAGTTGTTGTATATATTTAAGATAGAAAGACCTACTATTTATAGGTCTTGGGTTGTGTAAATACCATTGAAAACCTATTTCAGCAGTTTAATTAACCTCCATGTCAGTTGCATAACGTTCATGTATGAAGGGAGATGATTCTTAGATCAAAAGATGCAATTCAAAGTGAAGAGTCCTGTCTTTTGGCACATCGATCGATCGATGTGATCAATCGATGTCATCGATCGATATTTAACGGAGAGTTCCAACTTTGCACCCTGCCAACATCGATCGATCGATGTCACATAAATCGATCCATGTGATCGATCTATGTTGAACAAAGAGCTTCCAACTTTGGTATGTGATCCATGTGATCGATCTATGTTGGACAGAGAGCTTCCAACTTTGCATCCATACCACATCGATCGATCTATGTATACATCGATCAATCGATGTGATTGATCTATGTCCAACAGAACACTCAACTTCATTTCAGCTTTCACTTGGTTCGATCCAACTTACACATGGATCGATCCAAGCGATTTTTTACAAGTTCAAAGTGTTCAAATCATCTTTCGATCTCCCAAGAAACATCTTACATGTTTTTATTTAAGTTTGGATAAAATTTTAAAGTACTTTAGACGTACTTTTCCAACCTTCCCTTTTTATTCAATTAAATAAAATCGTCTGCTTTCCCTTGATTGCTGAATGTGAATTCTATTGTTTTGCATTGTAACTGACTTTGTTTATCATGTTAGCATGTTTAGGTTTACCGCCACAGCTCAACTTAGTTCTAGTCAAGATGAATCTTTACTGGAAAGTGGGAATCTTTAAGTTTTACTATAATGCTTTTCCAGTCAAGTTGGAACATATCATTCATACACATTGCCTAAATCATGAAAGTACTCCAATTTTTCCATATTAGCATGTCTGCGGACATAGTTATACTGCCAAAAGCTCAACTCAATTGGTTCAAGATTGAACCTTCCTTTTTTTGGGGTGGTAGTTTCTTGGATCTCAAAGCTGTTTGATGTCATACCAATCAACTTGGGCAGATGTTTGTGATCGAGAAATATCCTCTTGAGCTGGTGGTATAAAGTCTGAAAAAAATTGATATAGGTTCAGCTCATCGGTGTTACAGCTTTAAAGGCGATCATTCTCTGAGGTGAGAAGTCACAGTGACTGTTTAAACTCATTGAATAAGAAAGATTGTGATTTCTATTTACAATGGAGTTGACTCACTGTTTATTGACTTTTGGAATATGATGGAATAAGCAAAACGATTTACTAAATTGGCTGCGCTTTTTATATTGTGGAGTAGCAGTTGATCGATACAGTTTCACGCAATTTTCATTATAGGACATCGGAAACAACCATGGTAATGTTGTTGTTGTTGAATAAGAAAGATCGTCATATGTATATGAAGTGGATGATTTGACAAAATGAAATTATGATGGTCCATCAGCTTGCTTGGTTGCGTTAATTCTGGCCAAAAAAACACTTTTAAGCATGGGGGTTTCAAGTATATTTCTGATAAATTCCTTATGTATTCATCTACTTCTGAAATCCAACTTCTTCTGCGGCATTTATGGCTGTTGAAAAGCCAAACAAGACAGTTATGTCAGAGTAGTAACGTATTTTCCATTCTTAACGAGTACGAATTTCAATTCTGAGCCCTGGATAACTTTGTTACTTTCCCTGCACCTGGAAGAATTTTCATCATCTTTGTAGGAAGGATGGATACTACGAAATGCCAGGGTCCTAGCATAATGAGTGGTTCTTCAAAGACAAAGGTTTTGATGATGGACGTATTTGTGAAATGTTTAAGAAGTGCAATCGCCTTGAGCTATTACCAACTGGAAGAGCCTCCGGAGACTGGGATTACTTGAGAAGTATAGTTATTGGAGTTAGAAAACTTCCTGCTGTAGTTGGAAGGTGTCCTAAAGTTCTTACTCTGGGCCTGCATGAAACTTGTGCCGATGATTGAGTGCCTCGCAACCTTGGGAACAAAACGTGCGGAGGTTGCTTCAGCTATTACTATATTTCCTAACATTCTCTTCCACAATGTCGAAGAGAGACTTTGTCCTCTCCTGGCATTCTTTGAAGCCTTAGGCATACCTGAAAAACAGAGTGCTAAAGATGTTACTAATGAATCCAAGGATTATCAGCTACATCATTGAATCAAAGCTTTCACAGATCATTGAGTTCCTTGCTCGTCTGGGGATATCCAAGGAGGGGATGATTGGTAAAGTTCTTGTCAGAAGCCTGTTTATTATGGGCTATAGTATTGAAAAGAGGTTACGGCCTATAATTGAGTTCTTAAGATCTTTATGTTTTACTGAAACAGATCTCCAAAAGGTGATAATCATCCTTCCTGACACTGTGTGCAGGAATGTTCACAAAATTCTGAGGCATAATCTTGTTTACCTTAGATCATGCGGATTTGAACATGGATAGATAGTAGCTTTGGTTACCGGTTATCCTCCAGTTGTGGTAAAAAGTATCAGCAATTTTTTAAAACCAACAATTAGGTTTTTGATGACTCACTAAATTGGCCACGCTTCAAGTAGCAGTTGATCGACACGTAATTTTCATTATGAGTCATCGAAAAACAACCTCTATGTGTTTCTAATACATGGGTATGGTTGCGTACATCCGATCCCTCCATATCCCGTCATAGACGGGAGCCTCTAAGGTAATGGAGTAATGTTGTTGTTGTAGTAATTAGGTTCTTGATGGATGTGATGGGGAGGCAAATCAGTGAAACAGTCGGTTATTCTTACTTTTTGACATGGGTTGAAGAAAATATTAGAGCTGCGGAGTGCGGCATAAACAATTGAAAAAGAGACAGATTGACTGCAGTTTGATTAGCTTGAGTGACTTTACTGGAATGCAATCAGAAGAAATTTGTTTCCAAGTTTCTATTAGTATATCAGCTCTTTTATCATTGGTCTTTCATCTACTGATCTTTCCTGTAACATGTAGCTGAGAGGTAGGCGTGAGTCGCAATTTTTGTTCTCTTTTTATGTGTTATCCTATGATAGCTGGAGAAGCAGATAAAAGGAGGCAATATCACTAATTCATGAGGCATTAGTGTTCTTGGTCCAGTTTATGGAAACTGCATTGTTGTCATCTTTTGAGGAAGATGACAACAATGTACACGTTTGGGCAAACTGCTGGCACACATATAGCCGGAGGTCTCACTGGAAGCAAACTCTTTATCTTTTGGGATGGAGGTATTGTTTGTCTGCCTTTTACCCTCCCTAGACCCTAGCGATAGTTTTTGTTGTCGTTCGGATATACTTGATACTGGGTATGCCTCTGGGAATGCTCCCAATCAAATACTTTGGCCTTCCACTTCTAAACAAGAAACTCTCATTTGTGGATTGCCTGTCCCTCTTGGACAAACTAAAAGCAAGAACTGATAGTTGGACATCATCCAAGCTATCATATGGGGGTAGACTCCAATTGAACAACTCTGTACTGATAGCCATGGTAAGACACTGGACTTCAACTTACTTTCTTCCCAGGAAGGTCCTTAGGGAAATCGAAAGAATCCTGAGAACATTCCTTTGGAGAAGGGCTAGAAAGGCTAGAGTCAAATGGAAGGATCTATGTAAACCTACAAAAGAAGGAGGCCTAGGGCTCCCAGATCTTGTGCAAGTAAACAATGGCTACTTAATGAAACATGTTTGACACGTTTATGAGAACAAAGAATCTTTACGGGTAAAATGGGTACATTCAGTTATCCTCAAAGGCAAATCCTTATGGGAAGTGAAACCCAAACCACAGTACACCTGGCTTTGGAAAAGACTCCTATAGATTCGAGACCAGTTTGAGCAATTCATTAAACGTATCATAGGAAATGGTACAACCACATCTTTCTGGTTTGACCCGTGGCACCCTTGGGGAAGTCTGCTACAGAACAATCCAAAATTGAAACAAAAATTGAACATCTGTGATAAGCCATAATCTGACCTGCTCAGAAAAGACCAAAGTCGTCAGTTAGTCAACAAACAGTTAACGGCAAATCCAGGTTTGGGAGGATCAACTCCTGCAGCTCGGCCAGAAAGCTATAGTCTCGGCCACTAATACCTTTAGCTGAAGCAAGGTTATTAATGCTGCTAAGGCAAATTCAACTATAACCCTTGGTCAGCTCGGCCGCATGCCTGAGTCAGGTCGCGCTTGCTTAAAAATGACCAAGACTGGTTAGGAATGAAGTCATCTCGTAAGGACAGTTTGACATACTGCACCTCGGCTCGGCAATGCTTTAGTCAAAGCAACCGCTTACAGTCAACCTAAGCAAAAGGAATGAATCAACAGTGCACAATTCCCAAAGGATGCATATTCAGCTCGGCCTCGGCCTCAGTTCCTTATTAGTCGAGCCCTGGTCTCGGTCTTGCTCTCATAAACACTTACTTAGAATATCTCGGATAAGATCAGAAGAAGATATTATCTACGGGCATCTGGGACCCACCAAGGCAGTTCTGCACAATACTTTCCAGGTGTCAAGCATCGACTGGATTAGTACAAGGTCATCATAGCAGGCCGACCTACGTATCATAGAGTCAGCCACTGACACAGTTACAGTCACAGGCACTTGTCCTATCAGACTGCGGATCTGCAGCAGACAAGACCGCCATATCAGACACATCACAATCCCATAATTGGACAGAAGGACAAACCTCATCAAACGCCTATAAAAAGCCTCTTTCAAGATGAAAGGGAGGGAGGCCAACTTGAGCAAACTTAACTCTATCTTCCTAACTCTCAGAGAGAATTACCACTACACATCTCGGCTGACCTCAAACAGCCTTATTCTGAGAGAGATCTTGAACCAGGTTTATTCTAAACCTTTATTCTAGCATAAAATGCCTACAAATACACCCATAACTGACTTGAGCGTCGCAGGGTTTTTCTGGGGCAGCGCTCTCGGCATCAACATTTCTCTTCCTTCTCAGGTCTTGTTGACGGATTTAGACGAAAAGCTAACGACATACAACAAGGATCATCTCTGATCCACCCGATGAGCATTTCTGGACTCATCATTTGGCGCTAGAAGGAGGGCCTGAACCTCCGTATTCCTTAAAAACAGCTTTTCAAGGGTTTTCTTGGCAATTGTCCTACCCATCCATCGTTGGAAGAATGGATAAAAGAGATGAGAAAGGGTCCAAGTGACCTATGACATCCAAGAGACTTCAAAGATCTCCTCAACAACAACTAGAATAGATCTTCAGATCCTGCTGCCTTCACCTATGAAGAACATACATGAGCCATACGTTATGTGGCTCAAAATCCTAGTGTATTCCAGGCTATGATAAAAGAGATGTAGGGAAAAGCTTCTGGGGTGGGACCCAGTGGGTTCCATCCCAGTAATTCTCATCCACAAGAAGAATTCCTGGAATACTCTCCAACTCGGCCGGATTATCATCCCAAGCGTCAGGGTGAATTTATGACTGAGGCTAGACGTTCATGAAAAAAGTCTAGTCATCAGCAGAAAGGCAGAGCTCTACTGCAAGGGAGGTGCTCTGTCAGTATTCGGTTGGGAGGCCGAAGGAAAAAAGGAACTCTCTGCTGGCATCAAAGGCTCATATTCTCTCCCACATGAGGAAGAAGAGCCTAGCAAGAGAGCCTCAGCCCCTTACGGGACCAATCCACAAAAGGAATCCTCAACTATATTGCCTTTATCATCACGATATTGAGCATGATACAAAAGATTGTAGGCAGCTCGGCTAGGAGATTGGGCGTCTGATTGAGCTCGGCCACCTACAACGGTTCTATAATCCGAGGTTAAGGCTGCACAACAGGCTGGACTTTGGCATGCCTGCTCTGGATAAAAGTTGCCGATCTGAGCATCAGCACAAGTCGCCAAGAGATGAGGATTCAGATTCGGATGGACAGAGATTGCGGGTCTCCGAGAGTATACGGCTGATCTAAAAGCACAAGTCCGTAAAGAATCATGTTTCATCTTTCAAATATGTATTCAAAATTCTCATGAACATAAATGTGAATTAAATACACTTTTTGTTATTAAAAGTTTGCTATGTGCAAAATAGTTCTCCATATATTAAGCAGTGATTTTTATTGACAAAAAGGACAAGTTCCCATTATCTTAGTCAATCTCTTCAAACAACTCAGCCCGACACATTTCTGCTCGGTGATAAGTTCGTCAGATCATGGACTATGAAAAATTATACAAAGTTGTTCTACACAGATATCTGGTTCACATTAGTTCGGCCTCAGGATATCGGTGCATCAACCATCATACTGGGGGCAACTCAGCCTGACTCTCAGGCATTCAGCCTGGTGTGGGGGCATAACCATTATCCTTTCAACTTATGAATCATACTGAGGGATTCATCCAGGTGTTAGAAAGATCTATGCCTAACTGACGTATGCTTTATGAGTCGTAACAGAATTGAGGCCCCACATGATTCGCGCTTAGCCGATCTCTATCTTATGGCTCATAAAGGGGCTTGGGACACAAGTTTTCCACCTCGGTGACTTCTCTCTTATGGCTAATCGGGTAAAGGAATTGATATGATATCCTTCCAACCACGACAAAGGTTCACCTAGGCCGTAAGACTTATCAGGGGTCCACTTTAGCGTGCATGTCCACCCTACGGTCGGCCTCGGTCTTAAAGCTTGTTAAGGGTTTTACATTAATTCTCTCAAGGCCTCAGCTTTATGATTTAGCAAGGCTTCAGCTCGGACTACATGTCCTCCCACGTTGGGAGCTCAACTATTTGCTATCTAATTATCTTAAAGGAATCTTAAATGTGACAAGTTTCATATTTCAGCAAAACAGATCCTGGAGTCCAGATCAGTCTTCTCAATGTTGTTCAGCTCAAAAAATTGCTGAACATAAACATCTCGGCCGTTACAAGGGAAACCTGAGCCATATATTTTAGGGCAAACCCTGGAGTCCATATCTGTCCTATAAGAGTAAATGACTCATCAGTCAACACTTGGAAGAATCCAAAAATGTTAGGCCGAGCAGATCCTAGAGTCCAGATCGGCTGTGCGAAAGTTCAGTTTGGAATTACTGAACAGAAACATCTCGGCCGTTACAAGCAAAACCTGGGCCATATATTTCGGGACAGACCTTGGAGTCCAGATCGGTCCTATAAGAGTAAATCACTCATCAGCCAATACTGGGAAGAGTCCAAGAAAGGTTTAGCGGAGCAGATCCTGGATTCCAGATCGGCTCAGCGAAAGCTCAGTTCAAGAATTGTTGAGCAGAAAAATATAATATAGGGCAGACCCTGGAGTCAAGATCGGTCCTATAAAAGTAAAATGACTCATCAGTCAGCGCTTGGAAAAATCCAAGAAATGTTTGGCAGAGCAGATCCTGGAGTCTTGATCGGCTCTGCGAAAGTCCAGTTCAAAAATTACTGAGCAGAATTATCTCGGCCGTTACAAGTGGAATCTGAGCCGTAAAATCTTGTCTCATATAAAGTGCTTCGACTAGGTCGGATTAAAGACTTGGGTTATCACTAAGCATTATTCAGATTGAACCTCAGCTAAAGCAGAGCAAGTTTATTATCTCAAGCAAGATTCATTCTTAGCCAACCATTGTCTCAGCTCGGCAGAATAGTGGTTAGCAGAAATTACACTACAACCCTTTGTAAAAATCTCCTTTGAAAACAGAATCTGAGACCACCTCAGATTCAGAACCCGTTTTTTTGAAAAATTTAAAACTAATTGTACACAAATCCAAAAATTATGAAACATTTAAGAATATCATTTCAATGTGTTAACAAGACTCTGTCCAAAAATCAGACAAAAATAAGATTTTGTGACCCTTCAAACAAATAAAAAGATTCAGATGATCAATCTGGACAGAATTGGACAGAATGTTGCTGATTTTGCAAAACGTGTTTATCTTTGAATACTCAACCAAAAAGGTTGATCTTTATATCAAAACACTCCTTAGGATGTGTAGATGATGTTTCGAAAAGGCCATGACCTTAAACAATTCTTGATAATTACAGAATTTAAGTTTTCTCAAAACTGGTCAGATTGCAGCCAGATTGGAGCAGTTATCTTGCAAAGCCTGAAGGACTAACTTTTCCTTGCTCAAATCAAGTGATTCTTGTTGCAAATGAAAGCTAATAGTCTGAAGTATAACTTCACCAAAAATCACGAATTTTGAAAATGTTTAGCTATTTTTTCAAAACGTGAGAAGTTGTATGAAATCTGCAGTAAAACCGGCAGAAAACAGAAATGAAGAAACAAGACAAGAACACCGAGAATTTATCCTGGTTCGGTCAATGTGACCCACTCCAGTCCCAAGGAACACCTTTCCTTGGATTTCACTATGCAAAGAAACACCTTACAACAAGAACCAAGCTTGATCCTTGGGTTATACACCAACCTTACTTAAGACTTGGATGATCACCTTCTAAGCAACACTTAGTTGCAACACCTCTACAACCTATTGATATAGCCTTATAAGAATGGCTAATCAATCTTACAAATGAAGTTCAAGAGGCTTGTAGCACAACAAAAACAACAAAGACACCTTTGCTACAAAGAATGGAACAAGAACAACAACAACAAGAAGATGATAGCTAGACAATTCAACAAATGCTTGTGAGCTTCAAGTGTGTTTCATCTTCTTCACCATTGCCTCTATTTATAGTATGATTTAAGCCTTGAAGATAAGAACTCCAATGTGTCACCATCTTCATCATCAAGTCCAAATGTCTTCTCATCATTGATTGGCCTTGTCCACTTGGTAAAATAAGACAAAATGATTGGTCCACCTTGGCAACTCCATGTGGCTGATTTTATCAACTAAAATTGTCTTGATTATCCTTTGCCAAAAATGAAGATAATTAGAGGGATAATACTCCACTATTCCCTCAACTCCTTGGCTTGAGAATAGGCATGTGAGCATTGACATTTTCAAATTAAAAAATCTGCTCCAAGAAGACAATGTAGCCGTTGGCTACAACCTTGGATTTTCCAAATATTAATCTTGATTTTCCTTTATAAAATGAAAAAAAAGAAATGATAATACCACAAAATTATCCTCAACTCCAAGCACAATAATAGGAAATGTGAGAGCTCCATTTTGACTCAAAAAATCTGCCAACCATAGCCATATAACCGTTGGATATATTTAGAAAATAGCAAGTTGGCAATTTTGCCAACTAGCTCCTTTTTGGTTGGTCCACTTGTCTCCAACTCATAAAATGAACAATGTACCACCTCCACCTGCTCATACACGTTTTTGAGCATACAAATATGTGTAACAACTCAGATTTTTGAAGAAGAAATCAATAGATAATAGTTGACAAGATTATGTCAACGTGTAACACCGAAATTCCTAATATTTCTTCTTATATGTCATGAACATTTCCACACCTTTGGCACCTTTAATATCTCTGAATAATGATGATAAATGTTCTCTTATAACATATATAATAGGGTCTTCAAGAAAAAATAGAATGTGCCATCTCAAATCGTTATATATCCAGCTATAGTCAATAATATCATCATGTGAGAGAAAGAGATAAAGAATCACCATATTATCTTCAAGTTAACAATAAATAAGCTCCAGAATGAAGATAATAATATGCTCAAGAGATTCCTTGAGTGAAAATACCAAAAATACCCTCGGGGATGAAATGACCAAAATACCCCTGGTATATGAAAACTCCAGAAATGACCCCGATGGTCAGAAATGAATATTATAACACCTTTATATTGATAAATAGTATGAGAATAAGTCCTTGATATATATTCACCGTATCATGTTCCTACAAAACTCAAAATACCAATTTTACCCTTTATGGTAAGTTGTAAAAACTTCCAAGGCACGTTAGTCTCAATACATTTAAAACTAAAAACCCTAAACATTCTGTGAGACGTGGATCGATCCACGTGAGGGTCTGACGTGCGTCGATCGATCCACGTGAGGGGATGACATACGTCGATCGATCCACGCGAGAGATCGATGTCTCACAGTAAGTTTTTGGTTCTTTTCAGTCCAACATCGATCGATCCACGTGAGGCGATGACGTACATCGATTGATCCATGTGTCTCTGCCTGAGAGATCTATGTCATTTTTCTTCACTTTTTCATCCTTTAATCACTTATAACACCATATGTGACATTTCTAAGTATTCACCACTTAAAATCATGACTTTGAAAATTATCCAAACATATTTCTCAACATGCGACTGAAAAACAGCTATCAACAAGAAGAGAAAACATAGAGAAAACATCATAGGTTATAACAACATGCCCAGAAATCACTTGCAATCCTTGAGAAGCACTTGCCCATAACATAATGTTAATCATAACACATGCTCCTCCTCAAGGGATAACTAGGCATATTAATACGCCATTCTTTATAATTTCAAAGCACAAATATTGACATATATATAAGAAACTTTTCAGCCGTTTAAACAATGCTAGATGAACAGAAGTTCGGTGTGAACGTTGGAGCAAATGCAATTGTAACCGTTAACAAAAAAACTGCATAGATGTATTCTCTGATAAAAACATAGTCAGTCACATAGTTTCAAAAACTTGAGGAAGAAACTTGAGGGATATATTGTACCAAATAGAATATCCTATAAATTAAGGTGACCAGAAAAATTGAGACAAAATTTTCTATTTAAAGAAACATTCTTTATGAAAATAGTGCAAGACAATTGAAGTTTTTCTGGTTATAGACTCAAGAATTAACAGGATGAACTTCCTGAAATGAATGCCATGTTCTTGAAACATATGAAGATCCAATGATCTTTTTAGAGGAATCGGGTGAGCTGATAGCACGTTGAAGAAAAGATTTCGAACAAAGACAATTTTTTTCTTCAACAGATCAATTTGTTTCCCAACCAGACGGATTCTAAAATTATCATCAGCATCATAACTGAGTACCAAGGATCTTCCAAATAAAGATTTCAGCTACAAAGATTTCTCTTTGTAGCCAAGGCTCTTTATAGCCCATTCTAAGAGAAGATTTCAGTTTATAACCAAGGCTCTTTATAGCCTCTTGGAAGTTTATAGACATAATGGTCTTGAAGAAATGACTGTATGACCTTTAACAGAATTTTGAGGTTTTGAGGCCTTTGAAGAACTAGTTCAGAAATTGTTTTTTCCTTTTTGACAGAAGCTGAATAAGGTAATGTCTTCACAGACTCTTCACCGTGTTTTGAGCTCATGGTTCTGGAGAAGATTCCGGCATTATGCCAAGGCTCTTCATAGCCTCTTAAATGAGAAAATTTCGGTCAAAGACCAAGGCTCTTCATAGCCTATTGAAGGGAAAAAGAAAAATTTAAGCTTAAAGCTTACTGCACGGATTTTACAGAACAGAAGTAATTAAGACAAGAAGATAAGTGAAAAGTGTACACCTGGGGAATAAACAAGACATGAGTCCATAGTCTTGTTCTTGTTCCGACATTCTCCCATAGGAACATAGTAAACCAAAGATGGATCCGTTTCACCCATGTCTCTAAACCATATCTACATTCAAGTCTCAGACAACAGAGATTAAAAACAGTGATACATATGCAACTATAGGATTTGCAATGCACGGCTCGATCTTGAACATAAAAATGAAATCAGTGTAACTAAAGATATGTATACAAGCTTAAAACATAATCAGAATCTATTATAGCGATTATGCATGCAATTCTGCTCAACATTGAACAAATCTTGATTTTGAACAGAGATTAAAAACAGAGTTTAGACAGAGCAATTTCAAAGCCGATTATAACAAAACCTTTTTCAGATAAAGATTTCAGACTGAAGTTAAAAATAATCAACTTTCCCATAAAGACAAAATGCCGCTGGCTCAATGTTGCTCACAGAAACTATTAAGTTTCCCGATAATGATGCAAAATGCACCCTCACTTTTTGTAAATTGAGAACTGATAGTGAAACAACAGACAATCCCAGATGACGAATCAAGATAAAGATCAACCAAAGTTTAAGACAAATACTAAACCCAAAAAACTAAGAAAAATGAAGTGAATGATAAGAGATTTCGTCGGAAATTTGAACACAATTTTTCTCGGGAAGAACAACTGGTGACTTTGATTTTTCACAGAAACAACAACTATTTGATGAAGAAGTTTGTCACTGTTATTTAGAGAGCTTGGAAGAATGGTGAATTTGAAAAGGAGTGAGATGGAAGATTTTTTTTCTGGATTGAAATGTAGAAGAAGAGTTGTGTATAAAGATGAAGGTTCCAGAAGATAAATGGTAGAAGAAGAGAAGAGACGGGAAATTTGAAAATCAGGATGGAAAAATTAAATTTGGATGAAAATTGTGGAAATGAAATGCAAATGAAATTGAGACAAAAAAAATAAGTGCATTCCGTGACTCCTTGGGAGTTGTGCGAAGCTTCCTTCAGAAGTTGTCGAATTTTTTTTTATTATTTAATATTTATCCGGATCCCACCATCTCTCCTTTCTTTTGGCTTTTACAAGGACAGCTGGAAACTTTTCCCAGGCCATGTGGTTTATGAGACATGTGTTCAACAACAAAAAAAGGCAAAATGTTTATCAACGTGGAGTCTTCTTCTTCCTAAAAAACAATTGAAGACATATTTCAACAGCAGAACTGAAACCAATCCAGCGGAGAAGGTTCCCGTTCCTCTATCTTTGCCAACGGCAGTAAGAAATTTAATAAGAGTGACCTAGGCTCTGATACCATGTAGAAATTCTAAAGAAACAATTGAAGGAATTGGAGAAGGGAGAAACATGCGGAAGGAAGACAAATATAAAGTACAAACAATGAGGACACAAAGTTGAAGAAGAATCAAGTGTTATTGAATTCTTGCTTAAAGGTAAAATACTACACCTAGGTAACTATATATACAAGTGGGAAGGAGGTCTTCCATCTCAAACAGTAATATTTCCAACGGTAATATTTCCAATGACTCTTTCTTATCTGTACATTTCTACATTAGATCCCTTCTCAAGTTGTTGTGCACAAGCCAAAGTGTCTGCTTCATCTCCCCGCCATTCTCAAGCACACTTTTTTCTAATACGATTTCATGATGTATCTAATAGATTTTTCCACTTTTGTTATTGGTTTATTGCTAATTTTATCCCTAGTATGTGTTATCAAGAAGCAAATCAAGAAAGGACCCAATCAAATCATATCAAATCACACAATGTGAATATTCTTACGCTTATTTTAGTGATTGTGTACCATAGATAGCTACGGTAATTGTACTGTACATAAAACTAAATAAACAGTAGTAAATCAATGGAACATAAGTGTTCATTCCTGACTTAACATGGTATCAGTGCGGTGTCGATCTTCAGACTCAGAACAAGTTCATCACTGTCCCGATTGCCTCCCTCGACTTAGTTACCAGAAATTAGTACAACAAACACAACCAAACAGCTTGGCGAATCAGTCTAGCAAAACAGCCCACCCAAAAACAAACACAAAGCCACATAACGACAACTCAACTCAACCAGCCTAGACACTCAACCCGTTTGGTGAAACAAACTCATAATCAGCTCAACTGACAGCCAATATAAACAACCACAAAATAAACCCTCAGAATACTTCCACACCGTAGACAATACACATGTGCAAAACTCAACAAAACAACCAAGAGTCCTGAAATTAATCAGCCAAAAACCCACAAACCAAAAATGAATATCCTTCAAACAGTGCCCTCCGTCGAGATAGAAGCATCACTGGAGATTAGTCTCAGATTAAACTAAGGAAAACCAAAGGGGCACAGGTGGCGGTCGGATGATCTCGCTCATAACAATCATTACGAGATGGAGAAAAAGACGACAACCATGAGAATTGGGTGACACTAGGGCGGAGCGCCACCGATGTGCACCATCTCTAACACCTGCACAACAACGATGACCCCAGGTGACCCAAGTGACAGCAGGATCGAGGAGGAGTCCACGGTCGAAAAGAAGGAGGGAGAGGTTTCGGTATGGAGAAGGAGGTAGCAGGAGATAATAAATAAAATGAAGGAAGAAGTATCATAGTTGGGATTTTTAATCCCAACCCTCCGTTATGATGTCCCTCAGTTTGTACCACGCATGTTTTAAAAATTACAAATTCATCCTCATAAGTTTTTGTATTTACATATTTGCCCATAGCAGTCTCTGAATTCATATATCCATCAACAGAAGTTTTTAGCCTCTGAGAATTCAACCACAACAGTTTTGAATTTTCCATTTTTGACCCCAAAAAGTTCAAAAATTATAGATATTATCATATAACCTAGAAATTCCTCAAAAGTCCACCATATCACATCAAGTATAGGTCCCAAAAAACCATTAGTGGATCTTTGACTGTGAATCCACATACACAATGATTTATGATAGAAAGACTTCCTATACCTATCCACACCCTTGAAAAACCATACCAAAACAGTTAGTGGAGAGTTAATAGACGTTTATTTAATTATGTTCGGCTAATGTATCCCAGCTTTTGCCTCTTATAGGATATTCGTACGAATTATTCGTCGTGATACTCAACGTGAAGGTCTCTATTACGTTGATGATCTGGCCCATTGAGGGACTGTCTTGCTCTCTCATGAGACATCATACCGACATATTTAGTTGTGGCATCGATATCTTGGGCACCTTGTTCAGATTTTTCCTGCACTATTCACAAGTAATAATACTTATTTGTTCAGTGAAACTTATGCTTTGACGAAAATTCATCGCACTTCTTTTAGCTCAAATAATACACGGGTTCAATGTATATTTTCTCTAATCCACTCTGATGTGGCATGTCTGCATGTTCCGCTATCCGTAATTAGTACTTTGTACTGTTTATTGACAATTTTTCTCGTGTTACTTGAGTGTACTTGCTCGATCATAGATCTAAAAGTTTATACAAAATTCGTTGACTTTTTTCAAATGATTTAGAATCAATTAGATCAAAAAAATCCAAACCCTTCGGTCTGGTACGGAGAATATATGAACCATGAAATGAAATTTTTTCCTACGAAAATTGCCTTATTCACCGGACTTATTATCCCAACACAACCCAACAAAATATCGACATGGAATGGAAAAACTTTATTCTCCTTGAAAAGCCCAGAGTCATAATGCTTGAATCGGGTGTTCCTAGAATTTTTAGCCTGAAGCGGTTGCCACATCAGCTTATCTTCTTAACCTCTTATCCACAATAATCTTTGACCACAAAGCACCTCTCTAAGTCCTATAGTCCCAAACACCTATCTCACGTTTATTAACCTTTCCTCATATATCTTTAATTGTGCTGTATTTGTCCAGATTTCAAGATATGAAAGGTCTAAACTTGATCGGTGTGCTATTAAATGTGTATTTGTGCGGGCGTGTGGTTCATCATAAAAGTTATTGTTGTTACAATCTAGTTTCTTGTCTCATCTATGTCACGATGGATTAGATTTCCTTGAAACAGATTTTTACTATCTCAACCAGCCTCATGCTCTAGGAGAGATTACGAATGCCTCACTCGATTACTTAAGTAGTCTAATTTTTCCACACACTATCCCAGACATTATTCCAGACATTATTCCTTTTTTTACTGGGTCATCCGTCAACATAGCAGAGACCAATGAGCACATACCTATCACCGATTCACCTTTGCATGGTGTCCAACAAGAGGTAAGTGAAACAACACTCAGTTCATATATTTTCTCTCCTATGACTAATGATGATATTACATTTGATACTAATCTGGAAGTGTTCGGAGGAAGTTGGTACACTTTGCCTCTCAAGAATAACCGATGAGTGCCACCGGTGCTATACTCATCTGAGCATATGCTTCGAAATAGCAGATACCCAATAAACATAGAAAGGGGAAGAATTGCAGATACTGCACATGCATTTTATATCGTTCTTCTTTTTGAAACTGTCCCGAGAATTGTACAGAAATCAATCACACATGAAGACTGAATGACGAGATGCCATGGATACATAGATGAGAGACCTTGAGAAAACTGAAATATGGGAAAAGTGTACGATCAAAAGGGAAGAAATCAATCGTTGCAGGTGGGTGTTCACCATTAAATGCAAGATGGATGGTACTATTGAATGATACAATGCAAGATTAGTAGTAGAAAAGAATATACACATACATTTTGCATTGATTATTCAGAGACATTCGATGAGGTAGAAAAGATTAATATAATCAGGGTGCTATTCTCAATAGCAGCGAATCAAAACTGGCCTCTTCATCAGTTTGATGTTAACAATGCATTTTTACACGTGGAGCTAAAGGAGGAGGTACATATAAAGGCACCACCATGATTTTCTAGAGACTCCCCAAAAATAAAGTTTGAATGTTAAGGGCACTATAGGGCTCAAACAGTCCCTTCGTACGTGGTTCGGATGATTTACAGTGGCTATGAAATAAAATGGGCATGATCAGAGTAGTGATGATCACTGTTGTTCAAAAGAAATGGAAATTTGGTTACTTGCTTGATAATCTACATAGACGATATGATCATAATAGGAAATGACGAAAAATCGATCAACTTTTGCAGAGTTTGTTTACTGAATTTGAGATAAAGGATCTAAGACTTCTGAAGTATTTCCTTGAGATTGAGGCTCTTTGTTTGAAAAAGAGAATTTTCATACCTCAATAGGAGTACATACTAGATCTATTGGTCAAAGTCGGGATGGTAGACTAGAAACCAAGTGACACGTCGATGATGGCAAATGACAACTTACAATTCGAAGAATGGGTTCTGTTGGCAAATCGAAAATAGTATCAAAGACTAGAGGAGAAATTCATATAACTCTTCCACACGAGGCATGTTATTACATATGCAATCGGAGTGGTGAACTAGTTCAAGTGTTTTCTCTAACTTTTTTCATAGCTTCTAAAACAATACCAGATCTTTTTTTTTTTTTTTTAAGAGAAGTAGGATTTAAATCTGGAATTCTTTTTCTAATTTTTTTCTCGCATAAGATTAGTAATAATTCATAATTTTCGCACTACAAAATGACGTTCTTGTTTATTTGAATAATTGTGTAGAAGATAAATGTTTGTCAATCACAATTCACGAGAAACAACGAATTGTCAATTTCTTTATATACATATATATACACACACGCATATATATATATATATATATATATATATATATATATATATATATATATATATAGACACACACACGTACATATATATACACACACATATACACACACAGAGATACATATAAATCAAGTGTAGATGGGCTGGCGTTAATGTTGGTTCCAGATAGAAAGAGAGCTGTGACCACAACAAAAAGGATATAAAGTTTACTAATCACAGTAAAATAATAGAAGTCATTGCTGATAATCTACACGTCAAAGATTCTTAATATCATCTTCACATCATTGAAAACGAGGTTCAAGGCTCTACCCATTACGCCAGATAGAAAAAGACAGCTGCTGAAACCATCCTATCAAATCACCTTCCCATAAGTTAGCTGCAAGGAAAAGTGTCACATAACTTAATCACATTTAGATGCAATGATTAGATAAGATGCCATTTGCTATCCCAAAAAAAAAGATTTCACTTCATCCCATTTAATGTCAAGAAAAGGTTCTTAACAAACTTTCCTTTTAGTGACAAAGTCCCATCAGAGAGATATCTTTCTAAAAGAAAAATCTATAGACTAACTACTCAAAACCTATATGATATTTAACCAAAATCAAACCCTACACGACCCAACTAGAAAGCAACCTCCCCCCAAACACCCCCAACCATCCAAACACCACAATGGACAGCAGATTTTTCCATTAATTCAAGCAGAACCTTTGTCTAATCAAAGCCCTTTTTTCCCTTTCCATATATAAACGAAGCTTGAAAATTAGCGAAGACAAGAATTATAAATATCAACATGAAAACGCACCTAGTATTAGCTTAAAAAATTGTGAAAACCCATCAGGTAGTTTTTTTTTCCCACTTTCCCTTGTAATCAACTAGGCAAAGTTCTATTAACGCTAAATATCGAATGACAGAAATTAAATTTCTCTGGCATGCCACTTTCCATTCTAGCTCACCATGTTTTCCTCCAACATGTTGATGCCCTTCTTCTCTTTAGTTACATTTAACAGAACCTATTGAATCAACTTCAAGATACGTGGGTTGGGTATCTAACCAATATATGTTTTAATGTTCTTCTAAAACATCCATATTTCTTTTTCGGTTAGCTAAAGGACTAAACTTCTGCAATGGCCAGCTAGTGATAGTTAATGCCGGGCTCTCCAGCAAGAATTTATTGCATTAAATCAAGTAGAAAATTAGTAGTAAGGGAAATAAGCCACAAAAAAAAAAAAAGAAAAAAAAGACATACACAAGTTGAAGAGCAGTGGGGTCCTGACGAGAATATTGTTGATTAGGCTCCATTAGATTGACTGGAATGAAGTTGTGAATATCCTGATATGGCTCTGAGGCAATAGGTTGATATTCAGATGCTGGCATCAGATTCATGTGCTGCTGTGCTCTCTCACTTTCAGCTATCTGTGTTTCAGCAATAAAAAGACCATGTTTGTTAGCTTCATTACGGGTCATCGGGAAACAATGTGTTTCTAACACATGAGTACGGTTGCAAACGTCCGACACTCTATATTCCGTCATAGCCGGGAGTCTCTAAGACAATAGGTAATGTTTTTGTTGTCCCATTAATGAAAGGCATTTCAATTATTCGACTTAATGGTTCAGTCAATTTTTAAATCATCAGATATAAAGATTTGCGTAGTTCAAATTTGAAATGAACAGCATGATGTGATAGTCCAAAAGCTTATCGAACCATTAATGAAAAACTCTTGTTAATTAATGATGTGTTCATTTGAAATAGTAGGCTTTGTATATCATGGATCTTATTTATTTCTAGATAAATGGTCACGAAAAGAGGAAAGCCAAACGTATGGTCAATTACTCAGTTAACATTCAAATGTTGATGAAACTCATTTAACATCCATTCTTTTTGGATAATGGCTCATTTACATCCATTCAACCGACACCAGCCGGTCATCAAAACGTATATTAAAAAAAATTGAAAAGAAACAAGCACCAGCCTGTCATCCACCGGTTGAATGGCTGTAAATGAGCCATTATCCAAAGAGAATGTCTGTTAAGTGAGTTTCATCAACGTTTAACTGTTAAATGAGTAATAGGCCAAACGTTTAGCTACTAAGTGAGATTTACTCTTCATGAAAAACGAAAATAAAAATGTATATTCAAAGACCATGTCAAGTGTCATGCACATTTTCAAGTTTTAGAGAAGTTTGAAGCCAGGACCTTTGTTCTCAAGTACATGTTGGCATTTTGCAGTTCAATCTCCTGTCCAAGATGGCAGATTTGTTAACTATGTTATTCCAAATACTACAAAATTTCACTTGTAGAAAAAAATGGAACTTCTATAAGGATCAATGACCAATTTCACAATCTCTTAATCGTTGGTCATTGGTCAAAAATCAAATTATAACTATTAGACCTCAATAGCACAAGGGCAACATAGTCTTTCTAGATATATGGACATGCTAAAACATTACCCTGGAACATATACGATTGATACTCATAGGTATGGTCTTACTATCCAATCTGGCAGTTTTGAAATTGACAATAGGATGTTGTAATAACATTATACAACTTTTGAGTAAGTACTTATACATTTTCATTTCCAATAGAGTCAAGGACGCATGGAATATGATGGAATAAAGCAAAATGACTCACTAAATTTGCTGCACTTCTTATATTGTGAAGTTGCAGTTGATCAACACAACTTGACGCAATTTTCATTATGAGTCATTGGGAAACAACCTCTGTGTGTTTCTAATACATGTGTATTGTTGTGTACATCCGACCATGCATACCTTGCCATAGGCAGAAGCCTCTAGGGCAACGGGGGTAATGTTGTTGTTGTGAATAATTACTTATACGTATCTCAGCAAATGTAAATGTTACTTTCCGGTATGCAAGTTTATGACATTACAATGGAATAAAAATATTTTCGTCGTCACCAACACTTACCCTCTTCTGCATGAGCTCAATCTCTGCAACCAACAACTCATTCTGAAAAACAAGAGAAAATTGATGTTTCCTAACTAGAAAATAACATAAATAACAACCCGCGATATGATAACTTGACATATATCAATTTTATTACATAAATTACTCACCTTTCTGCTACGAATTCGCGCAATGGCTTTCTCAAGTCTTCCTTCCAAATTCTTGAGCTCCTTGAAGCTTAATGCATCTATTCCTTCTCCAAGAATGTTTCTGCAGATCTCAGAACACATCGCTTCCCATTAGGCAATGATCAGGGAGAAGAATTCCCTTTTGGATTATATACACAAAAATGATTGTAATTTTAGGAAACAACCTGTTTGAATTCTGTGTCTCTCTTATATGCTTCCCCAGCTTTTTTGATTCTTGCTGGTAGAACTAATCAAATAGCCATAATGCCATATCAAAACCAACGCCAACACTTATTTCGATAGAAACCCTATTTGCAAATAATTATGAAATTGAAGACAGAGGCAATAAATTTTTTTTTGACCAGCGGGAATTAATTTTGAGTTTTCTTTCTTAAACAGAGCTCTGTAGGAAGAACCTAGAAAAAAGAACCAGATCAAGCCTAGTAGTTCTGAGATAGAATTGTCTAATACAACAACAAGAATATTCCCCTATTGTCTTAGCGGTTCCCGTCTATGGCGGAGTATGGGGAGGTCGGATGTATGCAACCATAGTCATGTGTTAGAAATACACAAAGATTGTTTCCCGATGACCCATAAAGAAAATTGCGTCAAGCTGTGTCGCTCAACTGCTACTTCATAATATAAGAAGCGCAGTGAATTTAGTGAGTCATTTTGCTTTATTCCATCATATTCCAAAGTCAAGGAAGAGTGTGTCATTGACTCCATTGAAAATAGAAACAAGATAGAATTGTCTAATATCGAACTTTAATTAAAGGGAACCACGGGAAGGTCTTCTATCACAACTTCTATCTCATTTTCTATCACATTAGTTTGAGATCATATCAGGTGTATTTAAATAATGTCAAACTATTCCATATGCCATCTGTGTGATAGAAGATGAGATAGAAGATAATTTCACAAAAGCCACTAATATCAAAACATCAAAATTAGCTCAAAGATTTTATTTATTTATTTTTGCAGTAGCACTGTACAATTGACAGTAGGGATTTCTAATTATTTTAGGGGGAAAAAAATGGAGAAGATGGAAACTAAGACGTGCTCTTCTATATCATATGGAGAAGTTCTATATAGTTTCTGGAATAACTAGTAGCCTATATAGGATATAGTCTAAATAAAAAATAAATTAATGAGGATTTAAAGTTTGTTCGCTAATTAATAATTGACATACAGAATTTAATAATACCTGAATGTTTGCTTCAGAAACAGATCCTATACTGGTGGTATCAGTACTCACTTTCTTGTACCTATCAATGGTTCCCCTGACACTACACAAAAGAAATAGAAATACAAAACACGCAAATTATATTTCTTTGAAACGGTAAAAATAATTGTTGGATTCCTTTTGGTACCAAGAAAGATTTGATGGAATAAGACATAGATAACCTTTAGTATTTTCAATACTAATTTATAACTGATCATGGATAAAACAAATAATGAGGACAAAGAGAACATGCATTTTGATTGTATACAATTACAATAGAAATTTGTTTTTGGCCAAACATATGATTACTAAATACGTTAATATGTCAATTACAAAGCTCTAAATGCTCTCTCGCTCGCTTCAAGGATGTAGCTCGTTTGCCTAAGTCATAATTATCTTTTTCTCTCTTTTCTCATGCTTATTTTTTCTGGCTCACATGAAATTCATTGCCTTTAAGAAAAAATATAATACATTGTAAATAGAAATTTCCGAGACGTGTATTAGATTCAATGACAAGTGTACAACAACAACAACATTGCCTTAGATGCTCCTGGTTAAGGCGAGGTATGGAGGTCAAATGTACGCAGTCATACCCATTGTTAAGATATAAATTGTTTTGATGTTGAATTTTAAATAAGTTAAATTTATGCTTGAGACTTGATGCAAGATGAGAAAATTACACTATGTCAAAAATGATTGAGATTGGAACTCACTGTCCAACATCGATCTCTCAGACTGGGGACATCGATCAATCGATGTACTGCAGCCTCTGACTTCGATCGATCGATGTCAGGTAGAAACCTTTCTGTCCAACATCGATCTCTCAACCTGGAGACATCGATCGATTGATGTCACTTCAGTCTCTCCCCAGGGAGACTTCGATCGATCGATGTCAGACAGAATACTTTCTGTCCAACATCGATCTCTCAGTCCAGGGGACATCGATCAATCAAAGTGACATCAGTCTCTCCTAGGGGGACTTCGATCGATCGATGTCAGCAGTTTCAAAAACTGCAAAGTTTCTGGAGGACATCGATCTCTCACCCCAGGCACTTCGATCGATCGATGTCCCCCAGAATTCAAAATTTTTTGAACGTTGGAACAAAATCCAAAGGAGATCATGGTGTTTTTTCTCTCCAATCTTGCTCAAACTTCTTGTGGACTTTACCCCAACATACTACATGTTTCCTTGATAATTTTATCCATGTCTAAGATTCTCTAGGTTGGCTATTGAGGATCAAATCACTCCATAGGGTGGCTAAAGACTATTTGAGCATTATCTTGACATTTGGTGCAGTTAAAGACATGGTGGAGACCTCAAAAATGTGGTGAACTTCATCTATAAATGGAAGAAGCTTTGATGAGGCAAAAATACATTTTCACCATCATCTAGCTTCATTATTCATTGTTGCATAGTTCTCTCACATTTATAAAATTGCTTAAAGCTTGTTAAGCTTTTCTTTGTTCTTCATTGTTGTATATTGAGAGATACAGAGTCTAGCACAAGAGGAACCATAAATATTTGATCTCTTGCTTGTGCTTAGACTAGTGAGAAAGTGTGAACCTTACTATTTCCTTCAACCCACTGTGAGAAAGTTCTTGAGGGAACTTTGTTGAAGTTGTGAGGTAGCAAGAAGGTGTTCTTGCTAGAGCTGTAGTTGCTGTAGTTACACAAGTGTATTTTGTGCAAGAAGATGCTGTTGTTGTTGCTTACACTAAGGTGTTAGTGTAAGTGTTGCTGTGGTTGTTCTTATTCTCTCTAATAAGAAGAGTAGTTGTTGAAAATCCACTTTGGTAACAAAGTGATAGTGGAGTAGAATCATTTACGATTTGAACCGCTCTATATCCGGTGTATTCATTCATTGCTTCTCATCTCTCATTCTTGCTTTGATTTTGAATTTCTTTTGAGTTGAGCCAAACAAGAAAATTTCGCAAAAAGTACCAAACACTCTATTCACCCCCTCCCTCTAGAGTGTGTTTCGGACCTAACACCCATGTGTTAAAAACACACGTCGATCAACTGTTAATTCATAATATAAGAAGCGCAGCTAGTTTAGTGAGTCATTTTGCTTTATTCTATTATATTCCAAAGTCAAGGTAGAGTGTGTCCTTAAATTCATCCAATGACAAGTGTGAGAACTCTAAAGGGATCAAGACAAGAATTTGACGTTACAGTAGAGTCATATGAAGGGTCAGCTCATATCATATTATTTAAGTTATGGTTTCATTCTCTACATATACATGGTAGAGTTCCATACGTTATGATATTCGCAAATGACGACAGAGTTCGTTGAAGAGAAAAGAGATAAAAATCAACGTAGAACCTGAAAGTTGACGTGGCAAAATGTATCACATTAAGTAAGAAAAAACAAACATCCCATATGGTGTTTAAATTTTAGAACCAGATGATTCAGTCTAAATTCGAGTTAAAGAACAAGAGATTCGTTTGAGTGAGTTTTTTTTATTATGTATGTTAGAAGACGAAAGTAATGGTTCACATACTATGGAATTCTGACTTTCTTATGCTTTTCTTACGTCGCGCTAAAGCAAATTGTTGAGCTAGATGAAAAGGGAACAAGTGAAAAATCTAACGAACCAATATCAAGATACGTAGATAGAGTTAGATGATAAAGGACATGGGAAGATTGAGTTTCAATGGAATAAGACTTAAAGAACACGAAAACCAAGATTTGATTTATCCGGTATCAAACAAGGTACGAGCAAATAAGCATGTGAGAATACGCTTTGGTAGCAGCTTACCACGATCAGACTTTGAATTGGAATCTTAAATATGTAGGAGAGTCGTGTAAATGCATACGTACGTTAGGCCTCATGAGACATAAAGGTAAGTGTATGTTAAACGTGTATGTTAAACGTGAAAGAAAAATATCGAGAAAGGCACAAAATGAGACAATTATAAAATATATAACTTATATATCAATTGGTAAGAATATAGTATAGGATATCATATAGTCAAAGCATGCCAACTAATATAGCCAGCTCAATCTAGTGAAAATAAAGATTAAATTGCTCTTCAGATTTGGCTTTCTTTTCAATTGAGTACGATTTACATGGGAAATGGAGCACAAGACGTTATGCCAAAGGGGAAGGCATTGCCTGTATACAACCCACAGTAATTCTATTAGATGTATCAAACTTACCTTCATATTTTATAGTTAACTTTTTGAAATTTATGTTGCTTCCATAAGTAATCGTCTTAACTTATAAGAAGAGGCCAGATTTAAATTCTCTAGTAGGTCTGACAAAATATAAAAACTACAAGACACCACAAATAATAACAAGATAAATAACGTGTGAAGAGGGAGCCACCATTTTATTTATAAACACATTTTTATGTATCAACAAAACATTAATACCGATCTTATAAAGAAGAAAAAGAATAATATCACAGGTCTTATAAAGAGAAAATTGAATACGAAATGACATATATGAGTAAAAAAAACTCTTGCTTTATCTACTCCCAGAATTGACATTTTGGCATTTTTTAAAAAAGGTTGAACCCCAACCAGTAAGAGTCCCTGTTACCCCCAATCTCATAGGGTGTGTAGGGATATAAATAAGGTTTCCAAGGCTCACTAGTAGAAGTTTGTCATAGCACAGGGACATCACAAGGAGCTCATTGGCACCGAAGGAACAACCGACGTGCTAGTCTGTCAGCTTATCAGATCATTTCACGGGTCAATAGTGCTCCCACACTATGCAGCTAGCTTGGAGGGGTTCAAACATTCTTGCCTTCGACAAGGTTCGAACCTCGGACGTTTCTTTCGAAACCCCAAAATTTCTATTTCTAGTGGAGTCAAAGACACACTCTTCCTTACTTTGGAATATGATGGAATAAAGTAAAATGACTCACTAAATTGGCTGCACTTCTTATAATGTGAATTAGCAGTTAATCGACACAACTTGACGTAATTTTCACTATGAGTCATTGGAAAACAACATGTGCGTGTCTAATACATGGGCATAGTTGCGTCGTACATCCGACCTCACATACTCTGTCATAGATGGGAGCCTCTAAGATAATAGGGTAATGTTGTTGTTATATACATTTCTCCATCACATCATTGAAAAAGTAAAGGATGTTAAAAGATTAACTTGGGTATTAAAAAAATCAATGAACTTTGATTAACGAATACAGATGTATACCCTTATTTTCATATCACTAATTTTTTTGTCATTGAGTTTCAACAATTATAGTCATATTCTAAATTGCAAAATTTAAAATTTAAATTAACTAAACAACAAATTAAATACAGCAACGGTAGAAAGTAAAAAAGATTGTATGAATTTTATAATTTGAGTAAATTGTTATCTGTTGAATTTCAAAGGTCTTGTATGTGCCTCTTCAATCATATAAAAGAATAAAAAATTTGTAGGCATGAGTACTTGAATTTAGATTAAATCTTCACTCTCTTAGGTTGAAAAGTAGGCCAGTGGGCATTGTTACACAGAAGTTGAACAGAAGAAACTGAAACCACACAGAGGAAGTCCTCAGACAAAATTTAACCTTAATTTCGTCGAGCAACTGATTGGTTGCCCTCTGCCACGCTGGCACAAGATCCCACGACATGATTGGCCGAGGAGTTTATGATCCCAAATAATGCCACGTGGCAGGAACCCTTTTGCCCTTAGGGCAATGCCCTCGAGAACACCCTTTTTACCCACCTCGATCCCTTCAAAACCCCGAAAATGCTTCCAGAGAATCAATCTTGCAGGGATTCTATGACCAATTTTACGCCCTTGACGTATGTGTGTGGGTTTTTCTAAGTTTCTAGTGTGTGTGCGCGTGAATTTGTATGTCAATTCTCTGTCCTAAGGCTTGAGTGTTTCAGAAGAGCTGTCTGCTCAGGAGCAGCAGTAATTCTTAAACTCTTTATGAAGAATCGAAAAAAGAAAACGAAAAAAAAAATGTATCACATGAAGAAAAAAAAATCTTTGATTACGGTACCCTATTGATTTATCTTTCCATTTCTGCAGATTGTATGTCTGTGAAAAGCGCATACCAAAATGTGAAAGACTAAGAACTCCAAGCTAATTTGAGGAGTATTTCTTGGAGCAAAGGCGAACAACACCAACGCTCCAGCTCTAAGTAGTATTGTAGAAGATGCAAATCACGAGCCAAGCGGCCTCTTAGGTTAGGTGAGAACTTAAATCTCAACCCAAATACCAACTAAACTATGCTGTCTCTGGAATCGAACTCTTGACCTCTTGAAACAAATTCCAACTCAAGTATGAAACTCGCTTGGAGCGAGAGAGAGCGAGTGGAATACCTCCATGTTCGCTTCAGGTGTTCCGCTATATCAACTGGACTATGCACGGGGGCAATTTGAGGAGTATTTCTTAAATCTCATGGAGTACATAGTTCATGAGGGAGAGGGAGAGGGAGAAGGAGAGGGGCGGGGGGAGGTGGAGTAGACACACTTCGTATTGTTATCTTGTATTTCTGTGTATGAGGCTTTGAAGCCAGTTCATGAGAGAAATAGTACTACATACTCTGAAATTTTTTACTTTTCTTGAGATCACAATAAATGTGTTAATATCACTCATAGGGATATGTAATTGTTGAAAATTCATGAGAGAGAAAATGAATAAGTTACTTTAAAATATTTTGTCAGAATTTATTTTATAAAAAAAATTAGAGGAGCATAGGCTTACCCAACATGTTAGCTCTATTTTATATGAGACTTTCTATCACAACAAAACAATATTATCATACTCGATTAGAGGCTCCTGCCTATGTCGAATTATAGGGAGGATAAGATATACGCAACCGTACCTAGGTTATTTTCCGATGACCCATAATGAAAATTGCGTAAAGCTGTGTCGATCAACATCTATTTCACAATATAAGAAGCGCATCCAATTTATTAAATCATTTTGCTTTATTACATCATATTTTAAATCAAGAAAGTGTGTCTTTGACTCCATTGGAAATGAAAATGACCATAGACTTCTATACGAACTTAAATTTCATTTGGGTAAATTCTAAAAAAAAAGGCCACTCCCTGATTAAAAGCAAAAAAATTCAAACTAAAACGTTGAGAGGGAAAGAAAATCTAAGTAGATGATCATATTTACCTTTTGACTATGAAAAATTTTGTCTGAAGAAAGAAGATGAGAGTGAAAAGCCCAGCAGAGCAAAGATAATATGACGCAGACACTCATTCATCAGATCTTGAAGTAAAGAGCTGAAGATTTTTGAAGTCCGGTGAGACCAAAAATTCGTAGCTAAATTTATGTCTGAAGAGTTTGTCACTTTACTTTTGTGTCACAAACCCTAGGCTTTTGTAGGACATAGGGGCTAAAAAATGGTCAAGAACCAAAAACAAATTGGACATAATAAAAAACACCTAAAATGAGATCTTGCTTACTTAATAAGGATTAACTAGCTGTAAATGGATCTTTTATCAGTTTTCAGTGATACCCTTTTAAGACTATCTAAACCCTAATTCATAGGTTATCTCAGCTGTCATTTTTTATGTTACTGAACTGACATTATTAAGGATCAGTCATCACTCATCAGACACAGCGCTAGTGAGATCAAGACAACTTAGTACCAAAGCTTTTAACTGACAAATAACATGTGGTTGTGAGGGTTGGGGTTGGCCAGGGGGGGGGGTAAGCAGGGTAGAGAAACTGAGGAGTAGAAAGACTAGCAGATTTGGTGGGATGGCCAAAGAAAGAGAGGCTAAATTAAAGAAATCTTTATCTCTTGACTAAATATAATGTTGTCTTAGAACTATTTTAAGGGCAGATCATTTAGTTTGTGTCTTTTCTCGTACAGATCTGAGTGAACAACCGATGACAGGTGGGAAAAAACAAAGAAAAATAAAGGAAATCTAACAAGGCCCATAAAGGAAAGAAAACATCTGACAATCTAGAAAGCCAAATGAATCTTTGTTGAGCAAAAATTCACTCTTAAATTCTTAGGTTCAAAAGCATCAAAAAAAAAAAAAGAACTTTAGTCCTCTGAAAGAAGAACCAAACATTTCTTATTTGTGAGCACATGGAAACCCAAGAAAAAGAGGGATACTTGTGTAATATTTTTTGTCAAGCAAACCAGAAGTTTTTCCTTAGGGAAACTTAAGGAATTAGCCAAGAACAACCTTAAAAAAATATGAAAACTTCAAATCTTTTTATGAGATCTCAAGTTTCAAAACAAGATCAAATCAAAGAGCCCAAGATGCCCAAACCTGTTGTTAGCATATTCGTAAAGGCGACCGCGGCTAGAGAAGACAATTAGAGCAACCTCAGCATCACAAAGTACAGACAATTCATAAGCCTTTTTGAGTAAACCATTTCTACGCTTGCAGAAGGTGACTTGTCTATTGGTAGTGTTCTCAATCCTTTTGATCTCAATTTTACCTCTCCCACTTTTCCTTGAACAAGAGGACTCAAATTCTTGATTATGACTCTCCATCTCCAAAAGCTGAAATAAGCAAAACCAATTTGAGCATTCCGTTAGTAAAGTGATAAAGATTTTAATCCCTATTAGGGGTGTTTGAGTAAAAAAGAAATATATGGAAGCGTTCAAATGAACCAAAAGAAGAAAAATTTTCACAATCACAGGTTGCGTGTTTTGTGGGATTGTACACAAGAACTTTAATCAACCCACCTGGTAAGGGAAACTAGAATTGGGGGATTGCAAGAAAAGAAAGATAAAGAGTTTCAAACAAGAAGAATTTTTCTTCTTCTTGAATTTCACCAACTGTTTGATATGTGGCTGTGAAAAGGTGTGTTGCAAAAAATGGAAGTGAGCTACTTTTTTCAGACTTGCATTGAAAGATAGAAATAGACCCGTCAATAGGACTCCATTATTTTGGTGTATGGTTATAATATATACATACACTATTGTCTTTACGTATAGCCAGGGGTACCAACTTTTTGTTGGCAAACTGAGTTGAGAAGGGCTGAGCAACTAGGGTGGGTATGGATGTATGCTTTCACACTCCATTATGTAGCCATATTCAACAAATATGGGAAAAGGGGTAAGATATAATGAGATGTCTTGTTTGAGAAAGGGACTATTAACAGTGGTGAGAATATGACCTTTGGAAAGAAGTTTCACTCAGGAACAAAGTCCACGAGCCAAGAAAAACCAATTTGAAGAAACTTTGTTTTTGCTCCGGATGCAAAAGGTCATATCTGATTACGATGATCTCCACCGTCACAAACGATCTCCACCGTCACAACTTCAATAAACTTTGTAGACGATGTTGGTTTTGGTGTTTACCTTTTGGTCGAAAATAATCACAACTGCAGTCCCCCCCCCCTCTCCCCCGTGTTTTCTATTGCTTCAGATTAACTTGACGTCGTTCCCATGACATAGCTTGATGGAAACAGGCAAGGAGTAATCATCTTGAAAGAGGGAGGTTAGGAGTTCGACTCTCTCCGAGTCATTTGTGGGGAATTCCATTGCTTGAGTTCTCTATAATGCTATACCCGTGTATATAACATGCTCTTTTTCTGAATCTATCAGGTTCTTGATTTATATCCCTACATTTCCTGTCGGACCGGATCTATCAGGTTCTTGATTTACATCCCTACATTTCATGTCGGACCGGGGGTTGAACGGATCCTTACTGATTGAGGTACAACCTTCGGATTAAATTGACGTCTTGATGTAGGGTAACTTCCCATGTGATCACCAATTTCTCCATATTTCCCTATTACTTTTATGGTAAACTCAGTTCTTATGGGGACATTCATGATACCCTTGCATCCTATTGGTTTCTAGCTAATATTATATACTACGTTAGGGCATGTAAATAAGCTCACTGTAGAGAATTTTCGCACTTCTTGTAAAGTATTATAGACCTTGTCTACATCAACAACAACATTACCCATTGACTTAGTAGTTTTCGTTTATAACGAAATATGGGGGGCTTGGATGTATGCAACCATACACAAATATTAGAAACACACAGATGTTGTTTTCTGATTACCCATGATGAAAATTACGTCAAACTGTGTCGATCAACTGCTACTTCACCATATAAGAAGCATAGTCAATTTAGTGAGTTATTTTGCTTTATTCTATCATATTCTAAAATCAAGGATGGTTATGTTTTAACTCTATTGAAAATGGAAACTAGAAGTTTGTCTACACTGTTACATTATTTGTTATTTATGTAATGGAGTATACAACATGAAAATTTGTCTTGAAATTTTGTAAAGTACTTTTGGGATCCGGTACTTCTCTCTATTTGTTCCATTGACAATTAGATCTTGATTCCAACTACAAAAATTGAGTTCTCTGACTCACGATTTTCAGTTTGGTGCTAAGTTAATAAATAATAATGTTTTTCCAAAATTTGTTCCTTTAGTTTCCGTAAGTTAGTATACTCTTTTGTTTAGCTTAATTAGTTTATAAGCGGTTGAATCAGCATATTAGCATTGTTATAAATCTGGACCAAAGAAAAATAGAAAAAAAAAAAGACTAGTTGCTTAGAAGTAATTAAGGTGTTTATATTTAGGCAGTACAAAGTGTGGGTTGATGTTCTATGACTTTGAGGTTGTGGGTTCGAGTTACGAAAACAGCCTTTTGCATAAAATGTAAAGTAAGGCTGCGTACATCATATCGCGAAGTGATCCGCCCCCTCTCCGGACCCTGTGCAAGTCTAGTGCACTGAGAACACGCTTTATGTCCAGGCGGTACACCCAATTTATTAGTTTTATGCCTATAAGAAGATAAAGTATAAGGAGGTTTTACCACATAAATTACATTATTAACGCTACGTATTACCCTCCTCATATATCATTACGTTCAGCATATATGTTTCACTTTTAGTAAAACTATTGTTCAGTAAATTTTTTTATTCTAGAATTTATGAATCGTACATATATGAAATAGTCTTTGTGTCAACTGATATAAGGAATACTTTGATTTATCAATTTATTTTAATTCTATAAGATGTTATCAAGCTATAACCAAATATATTCTTAATATGCTAAAGCGAACAACTTTTTGTGCCTTTTTTATTTATTGCGGCATTAACAGGATGCTTTTATTTATTTGACATGAATAATTTAACACTATCAAAACATTAAATTTGTTCACCTTTAGGTCGAATTGTATGTTTTTAAAATATAAGTTTTTACTTACAAAATACTTTAACACATAAAACATCAGTTATTTATGAGCTAAAAATTTACGCATAAAATATAAGCACTAATTTTACACAATCTCAAACGTCCATCATCTTATCTGCGCCATGTGCAAACATTTAAACTGACCAGTTCCTGAATTTTCAGGTTGTATGTTTTGTTAGGTCCGTAACAAACGCTCTAGAGGGGGTGAATAGAGTATTGAGCAATTTTGTGGAATTTTCTTGTTTTTGTCTTTCTTCGACTCAAATGGAATTCAAAATCAAGGCAAGAATGGGAGATAGATACAATGCATGAGTACATATGATATAGAGTGGTTCGAATCGTAAATGATTCTACTCCACTACCACTTTGCTGCCAAAGTGGATTTTCAACAACTAATCTTCTTATTATGCTTAATAAGAACAACCACAACAATACTTACACTAACAACTTAGTGTAAGCAACCACAACAACAACTTCTTGCACAAAACAACTTTGTGCAACTACAACAGCTTCAGCTCTAAGCAAGAACAACTTCTTGCTACCTCATAACTTCAACAAAGTTCTCTCAAGAACTTTCTCATAGTGGGTTTAAGGAAGTATGGGGGTTTACACTTTCACACTAGTCTAAAAACAAGCAAGAGATCAAATATTGATGTTTTCTCTTGTGTTAGATTTACAATCTCTCAATATACAATAATGAAGAACAAGTCAGGGCTTAACAAGATTTTAACAATTTTACACAAATGAGAGAAATTTACAACAATGAAGAATGAAGCTTGATGATGGTGAAAGTATATGAATGCCTCATCTGAGCTTCTTCTATTTATGGGAGGTGTTATCCATGTTTTTTGGAGCCTCCCACATGTCTTCAAGTCAATCCCAAGTCTTGATACTTTGAAAATAGTCTTTAGCCACCCTATGATTTGATTTGATCCTCCAAAGTCACTCTACATAATCTTAGACATGGATATAATAGTCAAGGAAGCATTTATAATGTTAGAGAAAAGTCCACAAGAAATTTGAGCAAGATTGGAAAGAGAAAACACCATGAATCTCTTTGGATTTTGTTCCAATGGTCATAAAAATTTGAATTTTGGATGACATCAATCGATCGATGTATCTGGGCTGAGAGATTAATGTCCTCTAGAGAGGTTCCAGTTTCGACTTTCCATAAATCGATCGATCGAAGTCTATTCTTGAGACACTGATGTGACATCGATCGATCGATGTCCCCAAGAATGAAAGATCGATGTCTTCCAGAGAGGTTCCAGTTTTGAACCTTCAATACATCGATCGATCGAAGTCTCTCCCTGAGAGACTGATGTGACATCGATCGATCAATGTCCTTCAGACTGAGAGATCGATGTCTTCCAAAGAGGTTCTAGTTTTGAACCTTCACTACATCGATTGGTCGATGTCTCTCCCTTGAGAGACTGATGTAACATTGATCGATCGATATCCCCAGTCAGAGAGATCCCAGTCTGAGAGATCGATGTTGGATAGAAAGGTTCAATCTTAGACCTGTCCAACATATATCGATCGATGTCTCTCTTTGAGAGACTGATGTATATATAGATCGATCTATGTGAGAGATCTATGTCCCGTAATGTGTTTTTCTCATTTTGCTTCGAATTCCAAGTGTGAATTTCCTTTTTAACTTATTCAAAACATCTTTTTACATCATCAAAACATTTCATATCCCAACAATCTCCCCCTTTTTGATGATTTCAAAACCAAGATTTTTAAAAGATGTTTTTGCTTGAAAATCTATATTTAAATTAGCAATTAGTTAAAAACTTGAAAGTTTACACCTTCCCCTTAGTCGTTGCATTCTACGCTCCCCCTAAAGACATGAAACATGTGAGCAAATCCAAAACTCTCCCTCAATAAGTAATTTTCCCAAAACTAATGGATTTGATAAAATTTTCAAGAAAACTCCCCCCTCAACCAAATCATGCATTAAATGCAAGTGCTATGTGTACATTATGCCATATTTTTCCATTTACACTAATTACTCAACATATGTGCCAAATATGTCAAAATTATCATTTTTACATCAAGCAAGCAAGCAAGTAAACCATTTCAACATTTTACCAAAATGTAAGCAAATAATGAACAAACCAAACAAACCAACTTAAACAACTGTTAAGTTATAAATTGTTTTGATGATGAAAAGATGTTTCAAATGAGTTAAATTTATGCTTGAGACTTGATGCAAGATGAGAAAATTACATTATGTCAAAAATGGTTTAGATTGGAACTCACTGACCAACATCGATCTCTCAGGCAGGGGACATCGATCGATTGATGTACTTTAGCCTCTGGCTTCGATCGATCAATGTCAGTCAGAAAACTTTCTGTCCAACATCGATCTCTCAACCCAGGGACATCGATCGATCGATGTCACTTCAGTCTCTCCTCAGGGAGACTTCGATCGATCAATGTCAGGCAGAATACTTTCTCTCCAACATCGATTTCTCAGTCCAGGAGACATCGATCGATCGAAGTGACATCAATCTCTCCCAGGGGGACTTCGATCGATCGATGTCAGCAGTTTCACAAATTGCAAAGTTTCAAAAGGACGTCGATCTCTCACCCCAAGCACATAGATCGATCGATGTCCCCTAGAATTCAAAATTTTCTGAATGTTGGAACACAATCCAAGGGAGATTCATGATATTTTCTCTATCCAATCTTGCTCAAATTTCATGTAGACTTTAACCCAATATATTACATGCTTCCTTGACTATTGTATCCATGTCTAAGAAATCCTAGGTTGGCTATTGAGGATCAAATCACTCCATAGGTTGGCTCAAGACTATTTGGACATTATCTTGACATTTGGATACCTTGTGAAGACTTGGTGGAGCTTCAAAAACGTGGTGAACTTAATCTATAAAAGGAAGAGGCTTGGATGAGGCAAATACACACTTTCACCATCATCTAGCTTCATTATTCATTGTTGTATAGTTCTCTCAACTTGTAAAATTGCTTAAAGCTTGTTAAGCTTTTCTTTGCTCTTCATTGTTGTAAATTGAGAGATAGAGAGTCTGGCACAGGAGGAACAATAAATATTTGATCTCTTGCTTGTGCTTAGACTAGTGAGAAAGTGTAAACCTTACTATATTCCTTCTATCCACTGTGAGAAAGTTCTTGAGGGAACTTTATTGAAGTTGTGAGGTAGCAAGAAGTTGTTCTTGCTAAAGCTGTAGTTGCTGTAGTTGCACAAGTGTATGTTGTGCAAGAAGTTGTTGTTGTTGTTGCTTACACTTATGTGTTAGTGTAAGTGTTGCTATGGTTGTTCTTATTAGCTTTAATAAGAAGAGTAGTCGTTGAAAATCGACTTTGGCAACAAAGTGGTAGTGGAGTAGAATCATTTATGATTCGAACCACTCTATATCCGGTGTACACATTCATTGCTTCTCATCTCCCATTCTTGCTTTGATTTTGAATTTCTTTTGAGTTGAGCCAAACAAGAAAATTCTGCAAAAGTATCAAACACTCTATTCACCCCCCCTCTAGAGTGTATTTCGGACCTAATAATTGGTATCAGAGCCAAACCTTGATTGCTTGGCCTATCTTTGCAAGTAGCAAGGTTAAAGATCATGGCAATGACAACCTCAACCTCAGCCTCTTCATCTCACACTTCATCTCCCCAGCCTACTGCACTATTTTCATGATCAAACGCTAAAGCACCTATGTTTGATGCCCAAAATTATTCTTTGTGGAAATTTCGAATGATCAATCATTTGAAAGGTTGTGGATTTGATATATGGAGAGCTGTTGTCAAAGGAATTAAAATTCCTATGATTACCAACTTAAAAGGACAATCAATGTTCAAAGATGAGGATGACTACACCGACGAAGAGAAGATAAAATTCGCCATCAATGGCAAAGCATTTGATATCCTCTCAAGTGCTCTTACCACCACCGAGCTCATAAGACTTCAAGGTCTTGAAACAGCCCATGAGGCATAGAAAAGACTTGAAATGATACACGAAGGAACTGAGCAAGTAAGAATAGCCAAAAGACTTATACTCATGAAGGAATATGAGATGTTCGGAATAAAGAACGGTGAGAAGATTGAGGAGACAATCGATCGATTCACACGAATAGTGAATCAACTCTCTATGGTGGACAAGAAAATCTAAATTGAAGACCTTGTCTCAAAACTCTTCAACTCCTTGCCAAGAGAATGGACACCTAAAGTCACCGCCATCACTGAATCAAAGAATCTTAAGACTCTTACCCTTGATGAGCTATCCGGTAATCTTCTTACTCATGAAATTCTTATTGATGAACAAAATAGGATGAATCCTATCAAGCCCACACAAACATCACACAAAGGATTGGTGGTAGAGTCCGATGAATTGGATGAAGAAGTTGCTCTTCTAGTTAAAAAATTTAGAAGAATGGAAACAAGAAATAAAGCTCAAGCAAGAAAGTTTTTCAAGAGACCACCCAAAGAAAAGGAAGCAAGTGAAAATTTCTATAGATGTGGTCGACCCGGTCACTTCATTGCCGATTGCCACGTAAAGGAGCCGTAAAAGCAAGAGAAGAAGGTTTTTCCTCAAAAGAAGAAAGCCCTCAATGCGGAGGTAACCGCGTGGGATGATCTTCTTTCTGAATCAGAAGGAGAAGAGAGTGAAGATCAAGGTGTTGGACTTGTTGCAATAGTTGACAATCCAAAGATTCAACATACTTGTCTCATGGCAATTGAAGATGATCTTGAGGTAAATTCTAATCCTTCTAATTTGCAAGATGAAATAGGAGATTTGCAAGATGATTTTTGAGAAACTGAATTTAAAATATAAGCATTTGAAGAAAGAGTTCAAGAAGTGCATCTTAGAAAATAAGAGCTTGCATGATAAGAACATTTTGATATTTCAAGAGCATGACATCATAATCACCATGCATAAAACCGTAGCTCTTGAAAATGTAGAAATTAGAAAAGAATGTGAGAAACTAAGGTTAGATTTGCAAAAACTAACAAATGGTAAAAATAATCTAGACAAACTACTTGGAAACCAAAGAATTGGAAATGATAAAATCGGTTTAGGATTTAATTCAACACATTCTTCCAATAAGACTAAGCTTAAGAAAAAGGCAAACAAGAGAAAAACACTACATAACTCATCATCTTCTAAACCAAGGCATGTACCCCACTTGTTTTCATTGCAACAAAGTAGGACATGTGAAGAGTGCACGTAGAGCTAGATTTGGAAGCATGTATGTTTGGAAGCCTAAGGGTCGACAAACTAATCCTAAAGGACCCAACCATCATAGGATACCAATGCATAAATCTTTTGGTTTTGTAGGCTCTCAAGATAAATGGAGTAGCCAAAGAAGAAGGAACCAAATGGCTTATGGACAGCGGATGTTCAACACATATGACCGGAGACAAAACATTGTTCACCAAGCTCAAGCTTCAAGATGGTGGAACGGTGTATTTTGGCAATGGGAGAGCCAAAATCCATGGACATGGAGAAATTGATAATTCTTCTTTCACTATTAATAATGTACTATATGTAGAAGGGCTTAAATATAATTTGATAAGTGTTAGCCAACTATGTGATGCTAATTTTCAAGTTGAATTTGTGAAAAGAAAATGCATTGTGAAAAAGAACGATAAGGTTGTTTTTGAGGCTATACATAAAAATGATGTTTACAAATTTAGCACACATGATTTGATATCACAAAATGTTTCTTGCCTAGTTGCCAAAAATGATTTGACTCAACTATGGCATAGACGACTTGGACATATTAGTCTTAAAAATTTCAAAGAGATTTGCAAAAATGAAAAAGTCCAATCCAAAATTGAATTTCGAAAACCATGTCTTATGTGACACTTGTCAAACGGTAAAGCTTATTAAAACAAGCTTCAAGCCCAAAAGTGAAATCTCCACCACCAAACCCCTACAATTACTTCATATGGATTTGTATGGGGATATTAGTACGGCGAGTCTAAGTGGAAAACATTACACCTTTGTGGTGGTAGATGACTTCTCTAGGTACACTTGAGTAATGTTCTTAGCTAAAAAGAGTGATGCATGCCAAGAATTTATAAAGCTTTGTAGGAGACTAGAAAAGCAAAGAGAAGACACAATTAAGGAAATTAGGAGTGATAGAGGTGGTGAGTTTGATGGAGAGTTTCAAGAATTTTGTGTATCCAAAGGGTATGGACACAATTTCTCGGCTCCAAGAACTCCTCAACAAAATGGTGTTGCTGAAAGGAAAAAGAGAACACTTCAAGAAATGAGTAGAGCCATGCTAAATGAATTTGAGCGACCCAAGTATTTTTGGGCCAAAGCGGTAAACACCGCTTTTCATGTGATCAATAGAGTTTACTTGAGACCATCTCTCAGAAAGACTCCTTATGAGCTTTGGAAAGGTAGAGTACCAAATATTGGTTATTTCAAGGTTTTTGGCTGTAAGTGCTTTATACTTAACACCAAAGATAACTTGGATAAACTCGATTTCAAAGTGGATGAAGGAATCTTTATGGGATATGCTCAAAATAGCAAAGCATTTAGGGTATATAATAAAAGAAGTATGAAAGTTGAAGAATCAATTCATGTCAAGTTTAGTGAACTTATTGAGGATGAACCAAATACTAATGATGATGATGATGATGAAATAATTGAAGTAAGTCATATAGTGAAATTTGAGAATCCAAAAGGTAATATTGTCATTGACCTTAGAATTGATCCCCTTGAACCTAAGGTTGAAGATGAAGAAGTAGAAGGAGATACCTCAAATTTACCGGATTCATATAAGTATAGGAAAGATCACCCTAAAGAGTTAATATTAGGTGAAACTAGTCAAGACATAATGACTAGGAGGAAATTCAATGAAAATGCCTTCATTTCACAAGTTGAGCCTAAAAATATAAAGGAGGCAATAAATGATGAAGATTGGGTATTAGCCATGCAAGAAGAACTAAATCAATTTGAAAGGAATGATGTTTGGGAATTAGTTGCTAAACCTAGTGATCATCCCGTAATTGGCACTAAGTGGGTATTTAGAAACAAAATGGATGATAAAGGAAACATCACTAGAAACAAAGCTGGTTAGTAGCTCAAGGATATAGGCAAGAGGAAGGCTTAGACTATGAGACCTTTGCCCCCGTAGCTAGGCTAGAAGCTATTAGGATGCTATTGGCATATGCATGCTATAAGGATTTCAAACTATATCAAATGGATGTGAAATCCGCATTCTTGAATGGAATAATTCAAAAAGAGTTGTATGCAGCTCAACCTCCGAGGTTTGAAAATCATGATTATCCAAATCATGTATTTAAACTCAAAAGGCTCTTTATGGACTTAAACAAGCTCCTAGGGCATGGTATGATAGATTTAGTAACTTCATTCTTGAAAAGGAGTTTTCAAGAGGAAAAGTCGACACTACTCTTTTTATTAAAGAACAAGGAAACCATCAATTGCTTGTTCAAATTTATGTGGATGATATTATATTTGGTGCTACTAGTGATTCTCTTTGTGAGCATTTTGCTAAATTGATGGAAGGAGAATTCGAAATGAGCATGATGGGTGAACTCAACTACTTTCTTGGTCTTCAAATCAAGCAAAATCAAGATGGAGTGTACATATCTCAAACTAAGTATACAAAAGATTTGCTCAATAAGTACAAATTTGAGGATGGAAGAAGTGTGAGCACTCCAATGAGCACAAGTACAAAGCTTGACAAAGACGAAAAAGAAAAGCCGGTTGAGGTAACCAAATGTAGGGGTATGATTGGAAGTTTACTTTATTTGACCGCTAGTAGACCGGATATTTTGCATTCTGTGTGCTTATGTGCTAGATTTCAAAGTATGCCTAAGGAATCGCATCTAGTTGCAATTAAACGTATCTTTAGGTATTTGAAAGGAACCTTGAACTTTGGATTGTTTTATCCCAAAAATGGTTGTTTTGATTTAAGAGGGTACAGTGACTCCGACTATGCCAGAAATCTAGTTGATAGAAAAAGCACCTCTGGGACATGCAAATTCCTTGGAGATTAAAATAGTTTGTCACTTTCAACGGCGGAATCCGATACATCCGCATATGTATCGGCCGCTTCGTGTTGTGCACAACTACTTTGGATGATTAACATTTTAAATGATTATAATGTTAAGTTTGATAAAGTCCACATCTTATGTGACAACACTTCAGCCATAAGTATAGCACCAAAATCCGGTTCATCATAGTAGGACCAAACACATTGAAGTAAGGCATCACTTCATAAGAGACTGCATTCAAAAAGGATTGGTATGCGTTGAATTTGTTCCAACAAATGACCAACTAGTGGATATCTTTACTAAATCCTTTCCCACTGGGACATTCGAATCAATTAAAACAAGATTAGGGATGATAAACAATGGTTAGAGGGTCAAAAATGTCAAAAATGCAGATTCCTGCATACATCGATCGATCTATGTGGCAGTCTCAGAGATTGATGTCTCTTAAGACATCGATCGACCGATGTGCAGAACATCGATCGATCGAAGTCCCAGACATCAATCGATCAATGTCGACGCGGACAGGGTTATTAAACCTGCAATCCTCTTTCTTCATTTTCACTTTCCTCTTTCCCAAACGCAATCCCTAACCTCTCTACTGCATAAACGAAAAAATCTCTCCACCAAAATCCAAAATCCATCTTTATAACTCAAATTCTTTCCCAAATCTCTCATTTTCACTACAAAATCTCATCATTCCATCTCCACTTTCTACAAAAATCCAAACCCTAACTATTCAATGGCACCAAGAACGAAAAATCTTGCAAAAAGACAAAGAACCTCTGAGGAAGAAGCTATTGCACCACAATAATCCAATCCTCAAGTGCCAACGGGGTCTAGGACGCATGGGTTGAGGAAGAAGGCCACTTCCTCTCATTAATCAATGTTGAGTGAGACAAGGAGGAGGCTCACTCTTAACAATTTTCCATGGCTCAAATCCGGGGAATACTCAAATGCCTTGAAGGAGCCTACAAGCACAGGTAAATTTGCCTACATTTCCCTTAGAGCCCAATTACTGTTTATTTAATGGGAGTAAAAGAAGAGGTCTACCATTCCATTAAAATTGCTCAAAATTGAGGACATTTTGAGCAATGAGGAATTAAAACCAATCATTGATTGGTTTGATGTTCAAAAATGGAGACCTGTTTGGGAGGTCTCACAAATGACCAACATTTCAACCCGATATATTAAAATTTTTTATGCCAATATGTGGGTAGATTATAGAAATAGGGTTTCTTATGCTTTGAATACGATAATAGAGGGACATTTGTTGATGTTTACCTCTAAAACCATCAATGAAATGCTTGAAGTTCCGGATGAGGGTTGGAAAGGCTTTGACCCTTTGAGGTGGGATACCTATAAGTACCAAATCTCTGAGGATGAGGTAAAAACGTTTCTTGGATTTCATCCCACCAAGAACACAAATGACATGCCTCTGGATTATAGGGTGTTGCTCGCCATTGTCACTTTTTGTGTCAATGGTAAATCGGTTAAAATGCCGAGCAATTTAGATTTTTATATTGTATATCGCATTGCTATGAAGGAGGGTGTGAACTTTGGGGAGATAGTATTTGCCAATATAATGGAAGCAGTCACAAAGAAATCCAAAGCGCTTCCATATAGCAATCTCATCTATAGATTGCTAAGGAAAGCAAATGTAGAGTTGATTGATGAATACACGGATCAAATAACCAACAAGTACTACTATACAAAGGCAAATATCCAACAAATCCACAAGTCCCAGAAAGAGGCACAAAAGCGGGGTGGACAACTAGAGCAAGAAGAGGATGAACCTGAAGATCCCATTCCTCCACCATCCCCCATTGAACCTTCCACGGAACCCTCTTCTCACCCTTCACCACAACCATCCGCACAACCAACCTCCACCTCCAAAAAGGACAAAGGAAAAACCCCTATGGAAGAAGGTAGTGGTTCCGATGAAGAGTTCGATGCCGAGGCTGAAATTCAAGACCTACATCATACTCTTGGTCAATGGGGGGAGGACTTGACCAAGGAGGCCGTACGTATTGATGATCTAGAGGGTTATAAGAACCTCCAGGATCAGGTCAAAATGCTAGAGACGATAGTTGATACTCAGGTCAGGACTTTAGAATCGGATCTGACCATTCAAAAGACCAAGTATCAAAAGTTGAAGACCAAGCTTAAGGCGGCTCTCTCCGGTTTATGTTTCTCTTTCGATGAAGTGTAGTTGCTATTTGATTCCCATTTCCCCCCGTAGCTATATGCATATCTTAGAAGTTGAGATTACTCTTGTATCTCATGAACTTCTTATTTAATGATATTTCACTTCTTTATTTTCGTGTTCCGTATTTTGATGTTTTCAAAAAGGGGGAGAAGTTGGTATTGATCTTGATGGTTTATGGTGTGTTTATGATATGTTTATGATGTTTTATGTCTAAGTTGGTATTGATGTTGATGGTTTATGTTCTTGATATTTCTTGATATGTTGGTGTTGATGGTGTCTTTGTTGGTATAGTTTTGGTTGGGTATGGTTTGGCATGGTTCTGGCATGGCATGGTTGGGCATGGTTATTGTCTTAAGTTTGCTCTATTGTCTTAAGTTGATATGATATTGAGGCATGGTTTGTTGATAGCTTAAACCTTGGTGTTTTGCATAACATAGCTTAGTTTGAGAAGTTGGATTTGGCATGACATGGCATGAAGTCTCTTGATATGCATGTGTAAAATGATGAATAGTCTTTGTTACCTTGGTATGCTATCTTACATATTGAAAAGATAAAAAGATGAAATTTTGTGCATGGGTTGAGGGAGAGCATTGACATCATATTTATTGATTTTGGATAGATTTACATGTTGAGGGGGAGTTTTTGATGTGTTCATATGATGAGGGAGCATGAACTAAGGGGAGTTGTAAAATATCAAGTTTAGATGTAAATGTATCAAGTAAAAACATCTTTTGAATCATGGTTTTGAAATCATCAAAAATGGGGAGATATTTAAGTTATAAATTGTTTTGATGATGAAAAGATGTTTCAAATGAGTTAAATTTATGCTTGAGACTTGATGCAAGATGAGAAAATTACACTATGTCAAAAATGGTTGAGATTGGAACTCACTGACCAACATCGATCTCTCAGGCAGGGGACATCGATCGATCAATGTACTTCAGCCTCTGGCTTCAATCGATCGATCTCAATCAGAAAACTTTCTGTCCAATATCGATCTCTCAACCCAGGGACATCGATTGATCGATGTCACTTCAGTCTCTCCTCAGGGAAACTTCGATCGATCGATGTCAGGCAGAATACTTTCTGTCCAACATCGATCTCTCAGTCCAGGGGACATCGATCGATCGAAGTGACATCAATCTCTCCCAAGGTGACTTTGATCGATCGATGTCAGTAGTTTCAAAAACTGCAAAGTTTCAAAAGGACATCGATCTCTCACCCCAGGCACATAGATCGATCGATGTCCCCCAGAATTCAAAATTTTCTGAACGTTGGAACAAAATCCAAGGGAGATTCATGGTATTTTCTCTATCCAATCTTGCTCAAATTTCTTGTAGACTTTAACCCAACATATTACATGCTTCTTTGACTATTGTATCCATGTCTAAGCAATCCTAGGTTGGCTACGGAGGATCAAATCACTCCATAGGTTGGCTCAAGACTATTTGGACATTATCTTGACATTTGGATACCTTGTGAAGACTTGGTGGAGCTTCAAAAAACGTGGTGAACTTCATATATAAAAGGAAGAGGCTTGGATGAGGCAAATACACACTTTCACCATCATCTAGCTTCATTATTCATTGTTGTATAGTTCTCTCAACTTGTAAAATTGCTTAAAGCTTGTTAAGCTTTTCTTTGCTCTTCATTGTTGTAAATTGAGAGATAGAGAGTCTGGCACAAGAGGAACCATAAATATTTGATCTCTTGCTTGTGCTTAGACTAGTGAGAAAGTGTAAACCTTACTATATTCCTTCAACCCACTGTGAAAAAGTACTTGAGGGAACTTTGTTGAAGTTGTGAGGTAGCAAGAAGTTGTTCTTGCTAAAGCTGTAGTTGTTGTAGTTGCACAAGTGTATATTGTGCAAGAAGTTGTTGTTGTTGTTGTTGCTTACACTAAGGTGCTAGTGTAAGTGTTGCTGTGGTTGTTCTTATTAGCTTTGATAAGAAGAGTAGACGTTGAAAATCCACTTTGGCAACAAAGTGGTAGTGGAGTAGAATCATTTACGATTCGAACCACTCTATATCCGATGTACACATTCATTGCTTCTCACCTCCCATTCTTGCTTTGATTTTAATTTTCTTTTGAGTTGAGCCAAACAAGAAAATTCCGCAAAAGTGTCAAACACTCTATTCACCCCCTCTAGAGTGTATTTCGGACCTAACAACAACTTCTCTCCCTTTTTGAAAACATCATATATGCTCTAAGTATAAAAAAAGTGTTTTAATACAGATTAACCACCTAACTAGCCTAAGAGGGATAAAATGGAATGGGACTTAAGCTACTCCTCATCAGATGAGAAACATAATCTAGAGATGGCTGACTTGAGTTTTGTCTTGAGTTTCTGGTACTTGGCCTTTTGGGTGTTTAGCTCTTTCTCAAGTGTCGTGACTCTCTTGTTGAGATTCTCATTGTCTTTCTCAAGATCATCTGTCCGAACTTGTTCCTTGGTTAGGTCTTCTCCGAATTTCTTTAAATACATATGGAACTCTTTAACTTCAACCTCAGCGTCGAACTTGTGTTAGATCATGTTGAGTTTTGATGATTTGCACAACTTTGGCACATTGAACAACCCATTAGGCGCTTCATGTTAGTTGTTTGAAGTCAGTATACTTCGAACGCCTACATTAGGCGCTTAATGTACCTTGGTGGAGTCCAGTACACTTCGAACGCCTAGATTAGGCGCTTTATGTGAAGTGTCTGGATCTGCAAACACTTCGAACGCCTAGATTAGGCGCTTCATATGTGTGTTTGAAAAACAGGACACTTTGAACGCCTAATTAGGCGCTTTATGTGACCTGTTGAAAAGTGCGAACACTTTGAACGCCTCTTTAGGCGCTTTATGCAGTCCACTATGCCAAAAGTACTTTTCCCTTGGCTGGGCACGTACTCCTAAGTACTTTCTCTGAGTAAAAGTCAGAGTTAGTTCGAACAAGCATGAAGTGCCACATTAAGCGCTTCATGTGACTTCGAACGACTTAAGAAGCCCACATTAGGCGCTTGATGTGACTTCGAACGACTGTTCATTTTCACATCAAGCGCTCAATGTCACTTCGAACGCCTGTGCTTTTGCACATTAGGCGCTTCATGTGACCAACGTTACAAAGGTCTTGAACTTCACTTTTTAACATCAGTTGACTCTTTGTACCCTCTCTTTTTAGTGTCTTTTTTGCAGGCTCCTCTCTGTTGAAGCTTTTCAGGTTTCCTTTCTTGGCATTCACTTTGAAATCTCTCCAAGAATGATGCTACATGCCAAAGGGAGATCTCCAATGATGAGGACTCACCAACACATGATGCCAAAACCCATTAATGTCAGTGCAGAGGGTTTCAAACGGGAAGAAACTTTGAAGTTGATAAAAATAGGGTTTCTTCCACTTCCTTCAACAACTTTCTACATTGCAAGCTCTCAAGTTCTCTCAAGCTCAAGCTCTCAAAATATTTGTAATCTTTGTACATCTTTACTTTATTGTTGAGAGTGATTATTGTAAGAAGAAGAGTCTTCTTCTTGGTGAGATTATTCTGTGAGAGATTGGGTAGATTGTTGGTCAAGGAGCAAGGGTGCTCTTTGTTTAAGTTTTCTAGACTTTGAAGGGTTAGTTGATAGTGTGTGGTGCACTATTCTCCCTACAAGATTTCTTTGAGGGCAAAGATGATCTTTGGAGGCTAAGACTTCAAAGGGTTAGAATTCTTGGTTTGGTCTGGGCAAGGTGCCTAGTTTTTGTATTTTCTTGATTTCGTTTTGATTGTTGTTTCCCCCAAAAGAAATAACAATCCCCATTTCAAAATCCTTCTTGTGAAACATCAAGAAGGTAGAGGAGTAGAGTCTCTTGACTTGAACCTCTATACATACTTGTGTTCTTTACTTTCATTCAAGTCTTCATTCTTTCTAAAGAACACATCCAAGTATTGGTTGCACTCAAAAATGAAAAATAGCCACAAAATATCCATACTTGGTGAACACACTATTCAACCCCCCCTTCTAGTGTGTTCTAAGGGACCTAACAATTGGTATCAGAGCCTCATCTTGCTTATTTGAGTCCAAATACAAGATTTGATCATTTTTGTATGGATCCCTTTGTTTTTGATGACTTGGGTTCTCCTAGTGCTGAAACCTCCAGAAGAAGGAGGCAGGAAACCCTATTCCCTTCTATCTCAAATGTTCACGTTAAAGTTCCCATGTTTGACCCTTTAAACTACCCACTGTGGAAGTCAAACATGGAAACCTACTTGCGTTCTTGTTCTCACAGAATATGGGTTGAGGTCTCTAGAGGATCTATGATTCCCATTGATATTGATGATCCTACTCCTGAGGAGGAGTTTCAGTTGGCCATAAATAGCAAAGCTCTTGCTATTTTAAATAGCTCTCTTTCCACAAATGAGAGAGCTCAGATTCAAGGTGTCCAATCCGCACATGAGGCTTGGACAAAGCTTGAGATGATCCACGAAGGAACATCTCAAGTAAGAAAGGCCAAAAGGAGACAGTTGATAAAACAATTTTACAAATTCACTGTCCCCAAAGGTGAAAAGATTGAAGAGTCCATCCAAAGATTCACCAAGCTTGTCAACCTTCTCAAAGCGGTTGGCAAGAAGATAGAACAAGAGGATCTAAACCATTGCTTCCTAAACAGTTTAGGAAGAGAATGGAACGCGAAAGTGACGGCCATTGAGGAATCCAAGGATCTTGAAACAATCACCTTGGACGAGTTATACGGGAATCTCATCACTTATGAGATTCATTTGGATGCACAAGAGAAGAATGATCCTATTCGCCAATCTTCAAAGGCGTTGGTAGTAGAGTCAGAGGACTCGGATGATGAAGTCAGACTTCTTGTCAAAAGATTCCGACGTATTGCGAGAAAGAATGGTGACGAAGCAAGGAGATTCGTCAAGGAAAGATACCCCAAGGACAAAGTGAAGGACCAAGAGAATAAATGCTACAAATGTGGGAAGCTTGGTCACTTCATGAAGGATTGTCGGGTGAAAGAGCCGCAACTCAAAGACAAGAAGGCCATCTACCAAAGGAAGAAGGCTTTGCAAGCGGAGGTAGCCCATTGGGAGAGTTTTCTTTCCGGATCCGAAAGCGACAATGGCGATCGAGATGATCTTGCACTCACGGGGGTGGTGGAAGATGATCTTGACAAGGAATTCTTTGCACTAATGGCCATCGATGATGACAAGGAGGTATGCAATATTTCATCTCATTATAAATTTATTGATGAACGAGATGATTTAATACAAGAAAATGATCTCCTTGATTTAAAATATCAACGTGTCAAGAAAGAGTTTAGAGCATGCATAAATGAGTATAATGACACGTTAGAAAATCACATTGCATTGCAACTTGAGCATGATATATTTTTAACTATGCATGTGATTGCACTTGAAGAGAAACATGATTTGATGAAATCATGTGCTCAAGCCCTTGAGGATAAGAAAAATGAATCAAGGGTAAGTGCTAAAAAGGTAGAGATCAAAGATGCATCTAAGCCAAGCATGAAAGTCAAACCTAGTGCCATGTATGCATCTAAGAAGGGAAATAAAACGGAACAAGCACAAGTGATCAAGGAGTCTAAAACCTCCTTGAAGAAGCAAAGGCACATGCCTAAACAAAAGGCTAATGCACCAAAGGTGTCACAACCTTCGGTTCATGTTGTGAAACAAAAACCTTCCTCTATTCCAAAGAAGGTGGTTCCTAAGAAGGAAACACGACATGTGCCAATGCACAAACATTCGCACAAGCATGCATCTTCACACAAGCATACTCCTACATGTTTTTATTGCAATAGGAAAGGTCATGTAGAAAGAGTATGTAGAGCTAAAAATAACAAGAATCTTGTGTGGGTGCCGAAAGGCGAGATGAAGGTAACTAACCTTCAAGGACCCAAAACAAAAAGGGTACCAACTTCATATGGTTCTTTTGTAGACCCTAGCACTCAATGGAGAAAGCGAAGACAACAAGGTCAAATGGGTCGTGGACAGTGGGTGTTCCAACCATATGACAGGAGACAAACGTCTCTTCCATAGACTCACTATGCAAGACGGAGGAGTTGTCCACTTTGGCGGTAGCAAAGGCCAAATCAAAGGACATGGTATTGTGGGTAACGATTCCTTCTCTCTTAGTGATGTCTTATATGTTGTAGGTCTTAAGTTTAACTTGATAAGTGTCAGTCAACTTTGTGATGCTAACTATGAGGTAACGTTTTTGAAAACAAAGTGTGTTGTGAAAAAGGAAGAAAAGATTTTATTTGAGGCTTTGCGTTTCAAAAATATTTACAAGGTTAGCATCAATGATTTGGTTTCTCAAAATGTATCGTGTCTAGTTGTTAAGAATGATTTGACGCAACTATGGCATAGACGTCTCGGACATGTATGTTTTAAAACATTTAAATTTATTTGCAAAAATGAAAAAGTCCGAGGCCTTCCAAAAATGAGTTTCGAAAACAATGACTTATGTGACACTTGTCAAAAGGCGAAACTTGTGAAAACAAGTTTCAAACCCAAGACAAATATTTCCACCTCCAAGCCCCTACAATTGCTTCATATGGATTTGTATGGGGATGTTGGAACAAGAAGCTTGGGTGGTAAACATTATACCTTCGTGGTAGTAGATGACTATACTCGTTATACGTGGGTGATGTTTCTTGCTAAGAAAAGTGATGCATGTAGTGAGTTTATAAGTCTAAGTAAACGATTGGAAAATCATGTGGGTGACACCATCAAAACCATCCGTAGTGATCGTGGTGGTGAGTTCGATGGTGATTTCGAAAGGTTTTGTGTATCCAAAGGATACTCTCATGATCTTTCGGCACCTAGAACTCCTCAACAAAATGGTGTGGCCGAACGGAAGAATAGAACTCTACAAGAAATGTGTAGAGCAATGTTAAATGAGTTCGGTTTGCCCAAGTATTTTTGGGCCGAAGCAGTAAATGCCGCTTGCCATGTGATCAATCGTGTCTATTTGAGACCATACCTAAATGTGACACCCTATGAGCTTTGGAATGGAAAAGTTCCCAACATTGGGTATTTCAAAGTCTTTGGTTGCAAGTGTTTTATACTTAATACCAAAGATACTTTGGACAAACTTGACCTCAAAGCGGATGAAGGTATCTTTTTAGGTTATGCCTCAAATAGTAAAGCATTTCGTGTTTTCAACAAAAGGAGTCAAAAGGTGGAAGAATCAATCCATGTTAAGTTTAATAGTCACTTAGTGATGAACCTAAACTTAATGAGGATTGTGTAGAGGATGAAGATGTGACTCCTCAAGAAGAAATTCTTGAGGATGTTCCTATGGTAGTTCCTCAACGAGAGATCGTCGATGATCCTCCAAATGGAAACATCTTCGTTCACTTGAGAGTTGAGCCTCTCGAAGGTACTCCTCCACCTTGCGTAAATGAACTTAGTGAGTCAAGTAAAAATGTCTCTCCTACTCATGTTGATTCACAAAATGTAGAAAATGCATCACACATTCCGGAACACGAGGTTCATGATAATGATGAAGGTTCATCTCTTCAGGAACATGATCAAGTGGAAGTTGGAGGTGATGTATCCAATCTTCCTAGATCATTTAAGAACAAAAGTTCTCACCCTCAAGAGTTAGTCATAGGTGATTTAAATAGAGGTATCACCACACGAAGGCAATATAGAGAGAATGCATTTGTCTCTCTTATAGAGCCTAAAAATGTTAAAGATGCACTTCTTGATGAAAATTGGATCTTGGCTATGCAAGAAGAATTAAACCAATTTGAAAGAAGTGATGTTTGGGAGTTAGTTCCCAAACCACACGATCATCCTATTATTGGTACGAAATGGGTTTTTCGTAACAAGATGGATGATCAATGTAATGTCACTAGAAACAAGGCTAGGTTAGTTGCTCAAGGATACCGTCAAGAAGAAGGTATTGATTTTGATGAGACATTTGCACCCGTAGCACGGCTTGAAGCTATTAGAATGTTGTTAGCATATGCTTGTTATAGAGATTTTACACTTTACCAAATGGATGTTAAATCCGCGTTCTTGAATGGTGTTATTCAAGAGGAAGTGTATGTTGCACAACCCCCCGGGTTTGAATGTCATGATTCACCACATCATGTCTTCAAACTTAAAAAGGCTCTCTACGGCCTCAACAAGCTCCAAGAGCTTGGTACGAGAGGTTAAGTACTTTTCTTCTTAATAATGGTTTTTCAAGAGGTAAAGTTGACACTACGTTGTTCATAAAAGAACAAGGTAAGAATCATTTGATTGTTCAAGTATATGTTGATGATATTATTTTTGGTGCTACTAACAATTGTCTTTGTGAGCAATTTGCTAGTCTTATGCAAGGTGAGTTCGAGATGAGCATGATGGGCGAGCTAACTTATTTCCTTGGATTGCAAATCAAGCAAACCGAAGATGGGGTGTATATTTCCCAAGCCAAATACACAAGAGATTTGCTCAAAAAGTACAATTTTGGTGAAGGAAGAGAGGTGAACACTCCAATGAGCACAAGTGCAAAGCTTGACAAGGATGAAAAGGGAAAACATGTCGAGGTAACCTTGTATCGTGGCATTATAGGTAGTCTACTTTACTTAACGGCTAGTAGACCCGATATTTTACATGCAGTATGCTTATGTGCTAGATTTCAAAGTGATCCTAGGGAGATGCATTTTATTGCGGTAAAACGCATCCTTAGATACCTTAGAAGTACTTTGAAATTTGGTTTATTTTATCCTAAGAATGCATGTTTTGATTTAAGAGGTTATTGTGACTCCGATTATGCGGGGAGTCTAGTTGATAGAAAGAGCACCTCCGGAACTTGTCAGTTTCTTGGAGATTGTCTCGTTTCTTGGTTCTCCAAGAAACAAAACAGTGTGTCTCTCTCTACGGCGGAATCCGAATATGTGTCGGCCGCCTCGTGTTGTGCACAATTGTTATGGATGACTAACACGTTAAATGATTATAACATTCACTTCTCAAAGGTGCCAATTTTGTGTGATAACACGTCCGCCATAAATATTGCACAAAATCCCGTCCAACATAGTCGGACCAAGCACATTGAAGTAAGGTATCATTTCATCCGTGATTGTGTACAAAAGAACTTGGTAAGTGTAGAATTTGTTCCTACACATGACCAACTTGCGGACATTTTCACGAAACCCTTACCTAGCGATGTCTTTTTATCCATAAGAAGTAGGTTGGGGTTGCTCAATATGGGTTGATAAAACCATTTTGAGTTCTGAGCACGAAAATTTTAAAAATTTTCAAGATCAGTACACATAAAGCGCTTTATCCCAAATTGTTCAGGCGTTCGATGTCACATTAAGCGCCTGATGCTAAAGATGTCACTCGTTCGAAGTGACATCAGGCGCTTTATTAAGGTGTTCGATGTAGGATTAAGCGCTTGATCTGAGTTTGTTTACTCGTTCGATGTAACATAAAGCGCTCAATCACCTTCTCCACAGTCGTTCAATGTGGCATTAGGCGCTTCATCCACTTTTGTAAAGTCGTTTGATGTCACAATAGGCGCTTTAATCCTATTCTTACACTGTCTTTTCGCCGCCTCTTCAGTTTTCGCGCCATTCAAGGACCATCATTTCACAGCCGCCTCTTTCTCTTCCCACTCTCCCACGTCTGCCTCTTCTCCTTCCCCATACACTTTAACCCTTCATCTTCTTCCTCAAACTTCTCTCTCCCACTCTCCCACTTCTCCCTTACTTCCTTCTCCCACCATTACTCCACAAACTCTTCCTCTTCCTTCCTTCACCCTTTAAAATCCAACCTATCCTCTTTCTTCCTTCATCACTTCTCATCTTGCCCTAAAATCTTCAAGGTCTCTCTTTCTTCAAACTCCGTATCCAATGGCTTCTGCTGGTCCTTCCAAACGCCCAAGAACACAAAGGCGAAAACAAACGGCTGGACAAGGCATTGTCGAGCCTCCTGAAATCACAGCCATTCGAGAAGGGCTCACCAAGGACAACTTTCCTTGGTTGAAGAAGTTTGAGCCTGACATCAAGAAACCTCCACGCTCCATTGATAAAGGTGTTCACGTTTCCTACCATTTCTGTATGCTATACCAGGAGTGGGTAGCAAACAACCGTCTGATCATCCCTCTGAAGCTGCTCAACCTCAGCAACGTTCCTGAGACGAGCAGTGCACTAGAAATTGTTCCTTTCCTGGAACATCAAGGCTGGACATCCCTTTGGTCCAGACTTGACATGCAAAAATTCTCCCGCGAGCACACCCGGATGTTCTACTCCAACTTGTGGGTCACCCCACAATCTGAGTCTCAATCATTCTCTCTAAACTCCTTCATCGATGGTACTCCTCTTAGCTTCACTGTCCCTGAAATCTGTGAAATTTTGCGTATCAGAAATGAGGGCTTGACAGATTTCTCCGTATTTGGCTGGAGTTCCAAATACGGCGTCTCCGAGCAGGACGTTAAATTTGATCTGGGGTATTACCCCTCTAAGAAGACTCAGAACATGCCGTTGGTGGATCGCATTCTGCTCGCGGTTGTCACCTACTGCATCAATGGCAAGGCCACTAGAAATCCCAGCAACATGGATTTCTATGTCTCTTACCGCCTCAAGCACCTTACTCAGCTGAATCTGGCCTGGATCATCATCGAAGTCATGTTTGCGGCTCTTCGAAAGGGGTCCAAAGCTCTGCCTTTTGCCAACATCGTCACGATTTTGCTCAAATCAAAAGGCTTTGCTATTAATGATGATGATTTGTCCCCAGTTGCCAAATCCGATCTTTATGATCACTATAACATCGCCCAGGCCGTTGACTCGCAGAAAAGGAAGGCCACCACTATTCCTGACAAAGATGAGGTCGAAGAAGGACCTCATGATGCCACCGGTGGTAGTGATTCTTCGGAATTACTATCACGCATTGCTGCCCTTGAACAAACTGTTCAGCAGTTGCATCTTCGTGATGCTGAGCATGAAGCTCGGCATGCGCGAAATGAACTGCGCATGACTGCATTTCGCAATGCATTCATGCAGATCAGTCCATGGGCTCTTCCTCCTAATTTTGATGATTTAGGGGGAGAAAGTGGTGGTGGTGGTGGTGGTAGTGGTACTGGTGATGCTGCTGGTGGAGGTGCTGGTGATGCTGCTGGTGGTGCTGGTGGATCCATGGGTGGATTCACTGATTTTGCCGCCAGTGTAGGATTTGGTTTTAGTGGATTTACACCACCTAGTGGTGGTGCTATGTAATTTTTTTATTCTCGTTGGTGTTAATGAATATTCCTGAATTTATTGAATGAAATTTTTATAACTTGATCTTATTGTTAATGCTCATTAAAATTGTTTCATCATCTCATCTTGTTCAAGTTATTGTTTTTCATTCAATGCACTTAGTGAGGGGGAGCATATATTAAGGGGGAGTTTTTAACAAGTTATGCATGTTGTGAAATCATCAAAAAGAGGGAGAATGTTAGATCATGTTGAGTTTTGATGATTTGCACAACTTTGGCACATTGAACAACCCATTAGGCGCTTCATGTTAGTTGTTTGAAGTCAGTATACTTCGAACGCCTACATTAGGCGCTTAATGTACCTTGGTGGAGTCCAGTACACTTCGAACGCCTAGATTAGGCGCTTTATGTGAAGTGTCTGGATCTGCGAACACTTCGAACGCCTAGATTAGGCGCTTCATGTGTGTGTTTGAAAAACAGGACACTTTGAACGCCTAATTAGGCGCTTTATGTGACCTGTTGAAAAGTGCGAACACTTTGAACGCCTCTTTAGGCGCTTTATGCAGTCCACTATGCCAAAAGTACTTTTCCCTTGGCTGGGCACGTACTCCTAAGTACTTTCTCTGAGTAAAAGTCAGAGTTAGTTCGAACAAGCATGAAGTGCCACATTAAGCGCTTCATGTGACTTCGAACGACTTAAGAAGCCCACATTAGGCGCTTGATGTGACTTCGAACGACTGTTCATTTTCACATCAAGCGCTCAATGTCACTTCGAACGCCTGTGCTTTTGCACATTAGGCGCTTCATTTGACCAACGTTACAAAGGTCTTGAACTTCACTTTTTAACATCAGTTGACTCTTTGTACCCTCTCTTTTTAGTGTCTTTTTTGCAGGCTCCTCTCTGTTGAAGCTTTTCAGGTTTCCTTTCTTGGCATTCACTTTGAAATCTCTCCAAGAATGATGCTACATGCCAAAGGGAGATCTCCAATGATGAGGACTCACCAACACATGATGCCAAAACCCATTAATGTAGTGCAGAGGGTTTCAAACGGGAAGAAACTTTGAAGTTGATAAAAATAGGGTTTCTTCCACTTCCTTCAACAACTTTCTACATTGCAAGCTCTCAAGTTCTCTCAAGCTCAAGCTCTCAAAATATTTGTAATCTTTGTACATCTTTACTTTATTGTTGAGAGTGATTATTGTAAGAAGAAGAGTCTTCTTCTTGGTGAGATTATTCTGTGAGAGATTGGGTAGATTGTTGGTCAAGGAGCAAGGGTGCTCTTTGTTTAAGTTTTCTAGACTTTGAAGGGTTAGTTGATAGTGTGTGGTACACTATTCTCCCTACAAGATTTCTTTGAGGGCAAAGAAGATCTTTGGAGGCTAAGACTTCAAAGGGTTAGAATTCTTGGTTTGGTCTGGGCAAGGTGCCTAGTTTTTGTATTTTCTTGATTTCGTTTTGATTGTTGTTTCCCCCAAAAGAAATAACAATCCCCATTTCAAAATCCTTCTTGTGAAACATCAAGAAGGTAGAGGAGTAGAGTCTCTTGACTTGAACCTCTATACATACTTGTGTTCTTTACTTTCATTCAAGTCTTCATTCTTTCTAAAGAACACATCCAAGTATTGGTTGCACTCAAAAACGAAAAATAGCCACAAAATATCCATACTTGGTGAACACACTATTCAACCCCCCCTTCTAGTGTGTTCTAAGGGACCTAACAACTTGTACTCTGAGCTACTGTCCTCCTCAATCGGGGCCTTCCTTGATCTACTCGGGAGACAGGTCTGGGTTGAGGTTGAGGTCCGGTGGGATGTGTTGGAGGGGCTGGTTCTTTGGCAGAGATGTTTTCAGCCTCTTCTTCTTCGGGTTCATTCTGAACACCCCTTCTTTGAGCTTCCTTCCGTGATTTGTGGATTTTTTGGATGTTAGCTTTGGTATATTAGTCCTTAATGGATATCTTTTCTTCATTAGCCTCATCCAACATCACATTTGCCTTTTTGAGCAATCTATAAATCAGATTGCTATATGGAAGCACCTTGCTCTTTTTGGTGACAGCTTCCAGCACATTCACAAAAAATATTTCCCCAAAATTCAGTTGTTCACTCATTGCTATACGGTAGGCTATGTAAAAAGCTAAGTTAATGGGGAGTTTGGCCGACTTACCGTTGACAAAAAAGTGATAATCGCAAGAAAAACACGATAAACCAAAGGCATATCGTTAGTATTTTTTGAGGGGTGGAAGCTAAGTAACGTTTTGACCTCGTCTTCGGTCACCTTGTACTTATAGTTGTCCCATTTCCAAGGATCAAAATCATCTAAACCTTTATCAGGGACACCCAGAAGGTCATTTATTGTTTCTGTATCAAATTCAACTAGTTGACCGTCTATAACTGAATTTGGGGTTAGGGTTCGTGTTTGGAGAAGGTTGGAATGCACAATTTTATTTGTTTTCCGCAGCTTTTATACTTCATGCGCCCGATGACATCGATCGATCGATATTGGGTACTTTGATCGATCGATGTCAGTCACTTTGATCGATTGATGACTATTTTATTTCAGTCTCTGAACAGCTACATAGATTGATCGATGTATGCTAATTTCTGACTTTTTGGTAATTTTGTCCCTCTAAACATTGTTTATCATTCCTAATCTTGTTCCCATAGATTCGAATGTCTCGATAGGAAGGGATTTGGTGAAAATATCAGCAAGTTGGTCGTTGGTTGGAACAAATTTAACACATACCGATCCTTTTTGAATATAGTCCCTTATAAATTGATGTCTCACTTTAATATGCTTGGTTCTACTATGGTGTACCGGGTTTTGCACTATACTTATGGCTGAAGTATTGTCACATAAGATAGGAACTTTGTAAAACTTGACATCGTAATCATTCAATGTGTTTATCATCCAAAGTAGTTGGGCACAACATGAAGCGGACGATACGTATTCGGATTCTGCCGTTGAAAGTGACACACTATTTGTTTCTTGGAAAACCAAGAAACTATTCAATCTCCAAGGAATTGGCATGTCCCGGAGGTGCTTTTTCTATCAACTAGGTTTCCAGCATATAGTCGGAGTCACTATATCCTCTTAAGTCAAAACACTCATTTTTGGGATAAAATAACCCAAAGTTCAAAGTACCTCTCAAATACCTGAAAATACATTTAATGGCAAACTAGATGCAATTCCTTAGGCATACTTTGAAATCTAGCACATAACATGTAAAATATCCGGTCTACTAGCAGTTAGATAAAGTAGACTATCAATCATACCCATATATTTGGTTACCTCAACCAACTTTTCTTTTTCATCTTTATCGAGCTTTGTACTTGTGCTCATTGGTGTGCTCACACTCCTTCCATCTTCAAACTTGTATTTCTTGAGGAGATCCTTGGTGTACTTTGTTTGAGATATGTATACTCCGTCTTGAGTTTGCTTCATTTGAAGTCCAAGGAAGTAATTGAGTTCACCCATCATATTCGTCTCAAATTCTCCTTCCATCAACTTAGCAAAATGCTCAGAAAGAGCATCATTAGTGGTACTTAATATAATATCATCAACATAAATTTAAACAAGTAATTGATTATTTCCTTGTTCTTTAATAAAAAGAGTAGTGTCGACTTTTCCTCTTGAAAAAGTATTTTCAAGGAGGAAGTTACTTAATCTCTCATATCATGCCGTAGGAGCTTGTTTAAGTCCATAAAGGGCCTTTTTGAGTTTGAATACATGATTTGGATAATTATGATTTTCAAACCCTGGTGGTTGAGTTACATATACTTCTTCTTGAATTATTCCATTCAAGAAGACGGATTTAATATCCATTTGGTATAGTTTGAAATCCTTATAGCATGCGTATGCTAGTAGTATTCTAATAGCTTCTAATCTAGCTACGGGGGCAAAAGTCTCATCATAGTTTATACCATCTTCTTGTCTATATCCTTGAGCTACTAACTCAGCTTTGTTTCTAGTTATGTTTCCTTTATCGTCCATTTTATTTCTAAATCTCCATTTAATGCCAATTATTGGGTGATCACTAGGGTTATCATTTCTTTCAAATTGATTTAGCTCTTCTTGCATGGCAAATACTCAATCTTCATTATTTGTAGCATCTTTTATATTTTTAGGCTCAACTTGTGATATAAATGCATTTTCATTAAATTTCCTCCTTGTCAATATGCCTTGACTTGTTTCTCCTAATATTAAATCTTTATGGGTGGTCTTTCTTATATTTATATGAATCCAGTAAATTTGAGGTGTCTCCTCTTACTTATTCTTCTGCTTCTACCCGAGGTCCATTTTCAAGTGGGTCAATCCTAAGGTCAATGACAATAATTCCTTTTGGATTCTCAAATTTTTCTATATGACTTACTTCAATTCTTTCATCATCATCATCATCATCATTTATGCATGGTTTATCATCAAGGAGTTCATTTACCTTAACATGAATTGATTCTTCAACTTTCATACTCTTTTTATTATATACCCTAAATGCCTTGCTATTTTGAGCATATCTCATAAAGATTCCTTCATCCGCTTTGAAATCGTGTTTATCCAAGTTATCTTTGGTGTTAGGTATAAAATCTTTGGTGTTAGGTATAAAACAGTTACAACTAAATACCTTGAAATATCCGATGTTAGGTACTCTTCCTTTTCAAAGCTCATAAGGAGTCTTTTTGAGAGATGGTCTCAAATAAACTCTATTTATTACATGACAAGCGGTATTTACCGCCTCAACCGAAAAATAATTAGGTAGCTCAAATTCATTTAGCATGGCTCTACTCATTTCTTGAAGTGTTCTATTTTTCCTTTCTGCAACACCATTTTGTTGAGGAGTTTTAGGAGCCGAGAAATTGTGTCCATATCCCTTTGATGCACAAAATTCTTGGAACTCACCATCAAACTCACCACCTCTATCACTTCTAATTTCCTTAATGGTGTCTTCTTTTTGGTTTTCTAATCTTATACACAATTTTATAAGCCCTTGGCATTAATCATTCTTTTTGGCTAAGAACATGACCCTAGTGTACCTAGAGAAGTCATCTGCCACTACAAAAGTGTAATATTTTTCACCTAGACTTGCCATACCAATATCCACATACAAATCCATATGAAGCAATTGTAGATTTTTGGTGGTAGAGATTTCACTTTTGCACTTGAAGCTTGCTTTAACAAGCTTTGCCTTTTAACAAGTGTCACATAAGCCATGATTTTTCAAATTTAATTTTGGAAGACCTTGGACCTTTTTATTTTTTCAAATCTCTTTGAAATTTTTGAAACTAATATGCCCAAGTCGTCTATGCCATAGTTGTGTCAAATCATATTTGGCAACTAAACATGAAACCTTTTGTGATATCAAATCGTGTGCACTAAATTTATAAACATCATTTTTCCTTATAGTCTACAAAACAATTTGATCATTCTTTTTCACAATGCATTTTCTTTTTACAAATTCAACTTGAAAATTAGCATGGCATAATTGGTTAACACTTACCAAATTATAATTAAGCTCTTCTACATATAATACATTATTAATAGTGAAAGAAGAATTACCAATTTCTCCATGTCCAAGGATTTTGGTTCTCATTGTCAAAATGTACCGTTCCACCATCTTGGAGATTGAGCTTGGTGAATAAGGTTCTGTCTCCGGTCGTATGCGTTGAACACCTGTTGTCTATAAGACATTTGGTTCCTTCTTCTTTGGATACTCCATTTATCTTGGGAGCCTACAAAACCAAGAGATTTATACATGGTACCCTTTGATGGTTGGGCCCTTTAGGGTTAGCTTGTTGACCCTTAGGCTTCCAAACATACATGCTACCAAATCTAGCTCTACATTCACTCTTTACATGAACTAAGGTTATTTTGTAAATCATCAAAAGGGAAAGATTGATGAGAAAAAGAGTTTGAGTGATTCACAAAAAGCATGATTTAAATAATGTATGTTTAAGAAATGCATGACACAAGTTATTACTTGACACGTTTTTGCGACAAACTTGCCTTATATACTTTATATACAATGTTGCCGTACTAACAAGCCATGAAGCTTTAAAGATTACATCAAATGGAAAGCATTTGTTGTGTTTGAACTATTTTCAGGTGCCACCATTAATGAACTAAACTAGTTCATTAAGTAAAGTGCATAGTTAAATGAACTAAGTAGTTCATTAAATGGAGATATATTTGGAGAAGGCATGATGACAATAAATTGAAGAATGGAAAGTCTCCTTTTACACATCATCACACGTTTTATATATATATATTCAGATTTTCTTTAAAAGACACAATTACACATGTATTCCGACGTACTACCGACACGTTACATATATTACGAATGTACGTCAATGTCACACAACTATACTTACCTCATATTTATGAGTATATTGAGGTCTTATATCATATGATATAATTCATGGTGATGACAAAATTATTACGACACGTTACAAGGTTGTAAACCGAAAATTGTCATATTGGGTGACTACCGAAACTTTGCTAACGTGTCACATACTTTCCATATATAGATGGCCAGACCTACACTTCAAAAATGGCCACACATTTCATGGCTAATATGGTACACTCAGCCATAAAATCATTCCATGTTGGCACCCACAAATCACCCCTAATTAAGACCAAATTGTGGAGATTCCAAATTCACTTTTTAAGCACATGTGGGCGCAAACTTTAATCAGCCATTAGAGCTGAATATTCAAGTTATTTTATGTATATTATGTGTGACATAATATATATAACATGTGCAAAAATTTTGAATTTAATCGGACAAAAATCGCGTAATCGACAAAAGTCAAAAATTCGATTTTATACGAACACATCACATAGAACGTTTTTGGCATGACATGTAACATGTATCTTGACACTTTTTACATATTCAATACATACTAAAGTGTTCTATAATATTCAAATTAGGGCCGATTGGAATATACCATATGTGTATAATTATTGTGCACTACTTTACAAAGTTTACAAAAATAAAATTCAGCACATGGTCAAGCCTTCATCACACACCTACTCAGCCTTGGTGGAGCTTATGTGGAGCTTATTTGGCATCTCAATTGGTGGAGAATAAGCCATACAATGTTAGTGACATATTGGAGGAAGCTACACAAGGTAACATTTCAAACTTTGTAGCAAATGTAACAAATGCTGAAAATTCAGCATGTGAGACAATAGGCTGGCCGAATTTTGTGTCTTCAATGTGATCAATTTGTTTCTCAATATTCAAGGGATTGATGTGTAGTAATATGATAACATTTCAAAGTCTTGAGATTATAGCATATAGCACATGCTGAAAATTTCAGCATGTGAGACAATGGTGGTGGCCGAATTTTAGGCTTAATGGAGATCAAAAATTACTTCAAAATTTGAGGGGATTAATTGTATAATTTTTGGCAATGTTTTGAACTTTAATTTGGCACATGCTTTTCATTTTATCTCAAGTTTTTTCATCCATTAAGTGATGACAAATCTCATTCAATCAAGGAGTGCCAAATAAGCAAGGCCAAGACAATCATCCAATCAAGTTGCGCCAAGTAAGCAAGTTGATGTCACATCTATACAAGGCATTCTTCCAAAGACATAAAAGAGAATTCTAAAGGTGAAGAAATGTCCTAAGGGGGGCGGCCAACATCAAATAAAAGGAAGAGAAGAGAGCCATTCAAATGCAAGACAAGTCTCATATTTTCCAAAGTGCAAAAAGGCTCTTGTGTGAACAATTACCATAATTGCCGCCAGCAGCAATCAACAATTAACGGATGCAGCACTAACGGCTGCATTATTTTAGGGCATGTGGAAATTTGTATTTATTGTATGTTGTAAATGAATTTCCTAATTGTAGGAGGATAATTAGGTGTAGTAAATAGGGAGATTTTCAGTTTTGTAATGGTAGTTATTGTAGCTTTATTACGACATTATGACATTTAAGGTAGTGATAGACTATCCCTTGAATAGTGGGATGAATAGATGGAAGTAGGATATATATGTTTGTAAACAATGATGGAAATGATATGAAAAAGTCACTTTTTCCCTCTCAACTTTCTGCTGGCCAAAAGTTTACATGGTATCAGAGCCAAAGCAGTAAACACTCAACCACACAAACTCATTCTCATCTTTAACCGAGATGAGCTCCCAAACACCCACATCCGCCACCTCACCGTCCACCTCCTCTAATGCCACCGCCGCCACCCCAATAATACCCATTAACGACGCTAGTCTCCAACAAACTCTCAGTGAGAGTTCTTCTCTTCAAATCACCAATCACAAATTGAATGGTAAAAATTTCTTGTTATGGTCCCAGCCCGTTCTATTGGTCCTGCGAGGCAAAGGGAAGCTAGCCTTCATATCCGACCAAGCCATAAAGCCGGATGTTAATGACCCACGCTATCCAGCCTGGGAACTGAACAACTCACTGGTTATGTCATGGCTCATCAACTCTATGGAGCCTCATATCAGTCAAACATATCTCTTCTTGCGTACCGCTAAAGCCATTCGGGATGATGTACATGAACATTATTCAGAACTTGAGAATGCTTCTCAAGTCTTTGAGATCAAGAATAGACTCAAGGAGATTCGTCAGGAATGTATGAGTATAACTGAATATTACAATTATTTACAAACCTTATGGCAGGAACTAGATCTCCACTATGAGGCTGACTGGGGAGATCTCAAGGAAACATCAAATCCAAAGATCGCCTGGAAAAGGAACGATTGTATGACTTCCTTGCTGAACTGAACAAGGAATTGGATGAAGTGAGGGGTCGCATATTAGGCAGGAGGCCTTTGCCCTCACTAAGTGAAGCATTTGCTGAGGTACGAAGGGAGGAAAGCAGGCGGCGGGTTATGCTTTGCGAGAGAAGGGATGCACAACCGATTGCACATGTTGAACGACTGGGCGATGCCTCCGCCCTAGCCGTTAAAGGTGTTGGCCCTCGTACGGGAACGACTCCGGTGCTCTCATTGCAACAAACTTGGACACACCCAAGATAAGTGTTGGAATTTACATGGAAAACCATCTGACATGAAATACAAGAAGGCGTCTCAACCTTATGGCTGAAGCTTTGCTGTTGTTGCCGAGGACAGCTCGCCAACTATCAGTTCCGACCAAGTCACACTAAATCAAGCACAACTTGAACAACTGATGTCACTCTTAAAGACTCAACCTGATGTGCCGTCCCAGGCTAGTACAAAAACTGATCAAGGTACGGTTAATTTTGTGGCAACATCCCCTTGGATTCTAGACACAGGAGCCACTGATCACATGACAGGTAATATGTCTCTATTCACAACATATATACCGAGTTCTGGAATCTTAAGAGTGAGAGTGGCTGATGGGACCTATGCGACGGTTGTTGGTAGAGGTTCAGTAAAAGTGTCTTCTTCTCTCGCTCTTGAATCAGTACTATATGTTCCTACGTTGATGTGTAATTTAATTTCCATTAGTAAACTCACAAAGGATGTGAGTTGTGTGGCCAAGTTTTCTAATCAACTTTGTATTATGCAGGAGCAGAGGACGGGGAAGACGATTGGCATTGCTAGAGAAAAGAGTGGTCTATATCAACTCGAGGAAGACCACTCTCTAGACACAAAGAAAATTGTACTTCAAACTTCTCTTCCCATTACAGCCCCTAACAACTCCTATGTCCCCAAAAACACTGATGTACTTCTGCTTCATCAAAGACTGGGACATCCTAGTCTCAATTACCTCAAACAATTATTTCTGTTGAATAATAAACAGTTGTCCACTCTAAATTGTGATGCATGTGTATTTGCTAAACAAGTTCGACACAATTATTCTCCCAAAGCATATAATGCATCCGCCCCCTTCCAGCTTGTACACAGTGATCTTTGGGGTCCATCACGTGTAAAAAATATTTCTGGTGCAAAATGGTTTATCATATTCATAGATGACCATACAAGAGTATGTTGGGTTTATCTTCTAAAAGACAAAACCGAAGTGACAACCATCATACGAAACTTTCATTCGATGATTAAAACCCAGTTCCAAACCACCATTAAAGTTCTTCGCACCGATAATGGAACTGAATATTTCAAAAACGCTCTAAATTCTTATCTAGCCTCTGAAGGCATTATTCACCAAAGTTCTTGTCCAGATACACCATGACAAAATGGTGTAGCTGAACGCAAAAACTGACATTTATTAGAATTCGGCTGAGCTTTAATGTTCACTATGCATGTTCCAACATATTTATAGGGAGAAGCAGTTCTTACTGCATGTCACCTAATTAATCTTCTTCCATCCAAACCTCTTCGATACAAATCGCCTATGTCTACCCTTCACCAAATATATCCCTTATTTCAAGGAGGTTCCACCCTACCACTCAAAGTGTTTGGTTGCGTAGTGTTTGTCCATTCTCGTAGTCCTACGTCTTCCAAGTTAGACTCACGCTCAAATAAATGCATCTTCATTGGGTATTCCTCTACTCAAAAAGGCTACAAGTGCTACTCTCCTACTCTTCGCCGCACTTTTATTATCATGGATATTCTATTTCGTGAACATGAATCCTTCTTTCATCCATCCTAAGGGGACCCGGATGATCCTTTCTGCCATGAGGTTCGGCCGTCTTCACACACGCATAAACCGCTGCCTCTTCCCACCTTCTCCGGTAGCGGTTCAGGGGGAGAACTTCCGCCCTCTCAGCCGACCCAGAATAGCCCCCAGCCGAGTCAGCCGCCGAGCCAGAGCAGCCCTCAGCCAAGTCAGCCAAACCCCACAGACTCACCCGACATTTCAAAATCACCAAACATAATTGTTTACTCACGAAAAACTCAAACCTGAGTTGACAAAGACATGGATATTTCTCCAGCATGCCAATCCCCAGAACCGGTTCCTGTCTCCTGCAGTGTGGAGGAGGCATTGGAGACTTCGACTGACTTGGATCTGCCCATAGCCCTATAGAAAGGGAAAAGAGTATGTACTCAACATCCTATTTCCAATTTTGTTTCTAATGCTAAGTTGTCGACCAAGTTTGCAGCATTTTCTACAAAGGTAGCGAATGTCCAAATTCCTAAGAATATCAAGGAAGCACTTGCAGACAAGGATTGGAGAAATGCTGTTCAAGAGGAGTTGAGGGCATTGGAAAAGAATAACACGTGGAGAATGGTAGAACTGCCTGAAGGAAAGCGACCAGTTGGCTGTAAGTGGGTGTTCTCAGTAAAGTTTAATGCAGATGGGAGTGTTAGCCGGTACAAGGCATGGCTAGCAGCCAAAGGCTTCACTCAAGTATCCGGTATTGACTATAATGAAACTTTTGCACGAGTGGCTAAGTTAAACTCGGTAAGAATTCTACTTTCCCTAGCAGCATGCTTGGATTGGCCACTTCAACAATTGGATGTTAAAAATGCGTTTTTATATGGTGATCTTCATGAGGAAGTGTATATGGACTTACCACCTGGATATTCCAGGGGGAGTAATTTGGTTTGCAGGCTACAGAAATCATTATACGGCTTGAAACAGTCTCCTCGTGAATGGTTTAGAAAGTTCACTCAGGCTGTTAAAACTCATGGTTTTAAACAGTCTCAAGCTGATCACACTATATTTTACAAACACACTTCGGGTGATACTCGTGCTATTCTCATCGTTTATGTTGATGACATTATTCTAACAGGATGCTCAGGATGAAATAGATTCATTGAAGAAGTATCTTAACAGCAGATTTGAGATGAAAGACTTGGGCTCACTAAGATACTTCCTAGGAATGGAAGTAGCACGAAACCCTTCAGGTATTTTTATCTCCCAACGGAAGTATGTGTTGGATCTATTGCAGGAAACCGGAATGTTAGGTTGCAGGCCATCGGCAACACCCACTGAGCCTAACGCCAAATTGGACCTTGACGGAGACGTCTCGTTGGTAAGCTTATTTATTTGTCACATACGCATCCAGATATTTCTTTTGTAGTAAGTATGGTGAGCCAATTCATGCATGCGCCGAAAACGCAACATTATGAGGCTGTACTTCGAATCCTAAGATACTTAAAGAAAACCCCCGGTATGGGACTGTTTTTCAGAAAGAATGAGGATAGGAATCTAGAAGTGTACACCGACGCAGATTGGGCAGGTTCATTAGTGGATAGGAGATCCACCTCGGGATATTGAACCTATGTATGTGGAAACTTGGTTACATGGCGCAGCAAAAAGCAAACGGTAGTAGCGCGGAAGCTGAATTCCAGGCATTGGCTCACGGAATGTGCGAAGGACTATGGTTAAAAAGGCTGTTGGAAAGAGTTACGTGATATGACTAATGGTCCAACCCGGTTATACTGCGACAAAAAGGCGGCTGTAAGCATTGCTCATAATCCTGTTCATCATGATCATACCAAACATGTCGAGGTAGATCGTCACTTCATTCGAGAAAAAATCGATGACAAAAGTTTTACAATGATTTATATTCCGACCAAACAGCAAGTGACGGATGTGTTAACAAAGGGCCTACACGGACTAGCGTTCGAGGGGCTAATTAGCAAGCTGTGCATGAGGAATATATACATTTCAGCTTGAGGGGGAGTGTGGGAACAATTACCATAATTGCCGCCAGCAGCAATCAGCAATTAACACCTGCAGCACTAACGGCCGCATTATTTTAGGGCATGTGGAAATTTGTATTTATTGTATGTTGTAAATGAATTGCCTAATTGTAGGAGGATAATTAGGTGTACTAAATAGGGAGATTTTCAGTTTTGTAATGGTAGCTATTGTAGCTTTATTACGGCATTTATGACCTTTAAGGTAGTGATAGACTATCCCTTGAATAGTGGGATGAATAGATGGAAGTAGGATATATATGTTTGTAAACAATTATGGAAATGAGATGAAAAAAGTCAAATTTTCCCTCTCAACTTTCTGCTGGCCAAAAGTTTACAGCTCTCCACTCTCTTCTTCTACATTTCTTTCTTCTCCTTCTCTCTCAAGCCTATTGTATCTATATTCAAACATATTGAATAGGCTTTGTTCATACCACCATACACGCATCATTGTTGTAAAAGGTTGATCAAGGTGTGATCAAACATTCATCCTCTCGGTGGTGGTGTTCGTGATCATTGTGATTGCTTGTATCGTTTGTAAAGGGTTGGAGTTGGTGTGTAACTCCAGCAACCCTTGTGGTAAGGTGTTAATTTTGTTTAGTGATAACCGAGGAAGGTGTCCTCAAAGACTAGAGTAGGTTGATTTAACCGAACCATTATAAAATTCTTTGTGTTCTTTACTTTACTGCACAATATTTTTAGTTTCCAGCATTCTGCATCCATTTCAAAGCAATCTTAAAAATAGCAAACGAATTTTAAAAATTGTAAAATTTTGTAGAAACATATTCACACCTCTTAAGTTTCATTTGGCATAATTTTCAACCCATTTGGACAAGTATAAGTCATTCAAACTTTAATAGTTCTGAGACTAGTGCAATCTGATTTCTAGACTTGCAAAGGTTGAGAACTTTAATGTATTTGACATACTTCCCAAAAGAATTTTTCAAAAATGTTTTCATCCCATTTAAACACATATATTAAGGGGTTTTTCGTTAAATTTTCAGACCATTTGGAGTTACGAATTAATCGGAATAAAATTTTCAAATCAGAGTATTGTTTCTGGCAGATTCGCGCAATCTGACCACAAACGTGTTTTCAAAAGGTTAGAGGTCGAAGGTTAATCTTAAATTTTTATGAGATACTCAGAACATCTGAGAGTAGAATCTCTCTAAATTTTAGAATTTTTGAAGGTCTGTAACTAGGTCTTTGAAACATTACAATCAGAATCTGAAAACAGAAACTGTTTTCAGAAGTTAGGTTTTTGGTTCAAAACTTTTTAAAAGCCAAATTTTATGCACCTACTATTCAACCCCCCCTTTTAGTGGTGCTATACAGGTCCTACATCGGCATGGTGTACCTGCTGTACTCTGCTACGAGAAGTACGAGGCATCGATAAAATCTATATGCACGTTGTCATAACCATGTATCGAATAGCGAAAGCATCATAAAATAGTTAGAATGAAAAAAATATAAACGATATGCATACATCATAACTATCTCTGGGTACAATTTCATCAGTACATCAATATCTAAATACATGTCTGAAATAACAAAATACAAAAGTTGGATCAGCTAGGCCCACTAGACGGCTCATGGATAACCTACTCTCTCGGTTCGTTGTCGATATAGTCCAAATTCGAGTCCTGAGGCTCTGTAAGATGGTAAATTAAGGAGTGGGTAATAATGAATCGTTCAGCAAGTATCTCTGCCTGGGTTCGTCATGTGGATCATGCATGGGAAACGGGGTAATAAAGGCAAATATCGTAAAGTAGTGAATATGCACGTATTTGTTTATGAATAAAGTGACAAGTAAAGGAGTTAAATTCAAGACATCATATAATCATATAAATTACAGGAATAAAGTCACAGAGTAACTTACATTGTTTTCATATTCCTTCAAAAGTTTAATCTTTTCACATGTTGTAACCTTTGTCTTATGCTAAAGCCCATCAAATGTATTCGTGTCGAGAACCATTTTCTATAAGTTCATCTCAATTCTACCCATGGCCGAAATAGGTATGCAATAGAGTGTCTCGGGGGATATGCATATGCACAATAAAACTGTAACATGAATCCTTTCATAGGCATTTCAAAACATAACATATTCATAACTTTTAAGACTGTGTCAAATACATTGCGATAACACTTTACATGTACAAATGATGCGCACGACAGACCGATTGATTCCCATATAATCATATGGCCAACTCGGTGGGTAACTGTATCTCGATGACACCAACCTCTCCTAGGTTCCAGTGTCATGACGGCCTCTGACAACTGTAACATACTGTATGCCACTGACATCCCCTACATGATGTCAGTCCGGCCTTCAATCTATAACATATATGATGCGGAAACAGCGAATCATATCGTCGTGTAACTGTATGCTTTGAACAGCGAAACATATCATCGTAATCATAAACTGTCATCGAAATCAGTCATCTCATGGCATGGTTTGATAAAATCCTTTTTAAAACGTATCATGTGATTAAACCTTTCTGTCCAAACATATCATATATTATAATATCCTCGAATTATATCGCGTGGTGAGAATATTTTTGCAAACAAAGAGGTGGTGGCATTGGTTTGCATATTTGCACCACAAATGGGACTAGGAGAACAAGAGAAGAAAGAGGTCTGGGATTGTTTAGATGTAGTGTTGAGGACAATACCTAGGGAGGAACGAATTTGTGTAGGAGGTGATTTTAATGGCCACATTGGTAAGGATACCTATTGTTATCAGTCGGCACATGGTGGGTTTGGATATGGAGATAGAAACGAGCAGGGCGGGGATCTGTTAGACCTTATAGTGGCCCACGACCTAGGTACTATAAACTCATTCTCTAAGGAAAAAGAATCACATTTGATCACTTTTAACAGCAGAGGACGCAACATGCAGATCGACTATTTTTTGATGAGACGCGAAGACCGGCATTTGTGGAGGGACTGCAAGGTTATATCAGGGGAGACAACCATCACGCAACATCGTTTACTAGTCATAGTTATAGCTTTTGAGCCAAGAGTTGAGCATGAGGGTTAGAAAATTACCACCCAGGATTCGATGGAGAAGTTTGAAGGACGAAAAAATTAACATATTTAGAGACAAGGTCATCTCGACGACATCAGATCCACTAGTTGAGGACACAAACCAGATGTGAGAAGCTATGGAGACTACCATTACTCACGCGGTGATGGAAACCCTTGGGGTAACAATAGGAAAGACAACCATACATAAAGAGTCATGGTGGTGGAACGAGGATGTACAAAAAAAATAAGGAATAATCAAAAGAGTTTTAGAGAGGTGTTAAGCTGCACAGACGGGGAGGAGAAAGAGAGAGTGATGGAGAAATACAAAATCGCCAGGAAGGAGATAAAGAAGGCAGTGACGGAGGTGAAGACCGCAGTCTATAAAAGGATGTACGAAAGATTGGAAACAAAGGACAAAGAGCGTGATATGTTCAAGATTGCAAAACCTTGAGATCAAAAGAGGCAAGACCTAGGAGTCATGAAGTTTATAAAGGGAGAATATGGACACGTTTTAGTCAAAGAACAAGACATCAAGGGGCAATGGCAAACATACTTTCACAACCTTTTCAACAGCGGAAGGGTCAACCATGAAGAAAGAGAAGCATCACTACCCAAAAACAACAACAAAACAACTGCGATTGTCGTAGCATCACACAAGGAGAGGTGAAAAGAGCACTTAAGAAGATGGGAAGAGCTAAGGCATTTGGTCTAGATAACATATTCGTTGAGGCATGGAAGTGTTTAGGAGATGAGGGGGTTCAATGGCTAACTACTCTGTTCAACCTTATTTTTAAAACAGGAAAAATGCCAGATGAGTGGAGAAGGAGTGTAGTGGTTCCTCTATATAAGAAAAAAAGGAGACGCACAGTATTGTGGGAATTCAGGGGTATTAAATTGCTAAGTCATACTATGAAGTTATGGGAGAGAGTAATCGACACTAGAATTAGGGGAGAAACTCAAGTTACGGTAAACCAATTTGGTTTTATGCCAAGACGGTCAACCACGGAGGCAATACACATTTTAAGAAGATTGATGGAGAAGTATAGGGAAAAGAAGCGAGATCTACATATGGTTTTTATCGATCTTGAAAAAGCGTATGATAGTGTGCCACGTAGACTGATATGGGACTGTCTGGATGCAAGAGGGGTTCCTGTGAAGTATATAGACACAATTAAGGATATGTATGCTAGGACAAAAACAACCGTCCATATACGCCTATAGGGAATACGGACTTCTTCCTGGTGGAGATAGGTCTCCATCAAGGGTCTGCTTTAAGCCCGTTTCTTTTTTGCAGTAGTCTTAGACGAGTTGTCAAATTCGATCCAAGAGACAGTCCAATGGTGTATGCTTTTTGCTGACGATATTGTATTAGTCGCGGAAAGTAGACATAACCTGAGTATGAGACTAGATGAGTGGCGAGGTGCTTTAGAGAGAAAATGCCTAAGGATTAGTCGTTCTAAGACCGAGTATCTGCACTGCGACTTCTGCCGCGCAGCCAACAATGAGAATAGCCAACTCACCATCGAGGGTCAAGTGGTTCCAAAGGTAAGTAAGTTCAAGTACCTAGGATCATTTGTACAGAAAGATGGGGACATGGAGAGTGACGTAGCACACCGAAGTTCAGGCAGGTTGGTGTAGGTGGAGGGTGGCCTCAGGGGTATTGTGTGACAAGAATTTTCTAACTAAATTAAAGGAAAAATTTTACAGGGTGGCAGTGCGGCCGGCAATGTTATATGAAACAGAATGCTGGGCCATTAAGAGGATACAGTCACAGAAGATGGAAGTGGCAGAGATAAGGATGCTGAGGTGGATGCGTGGGCATACAAGGCTAGACATGATAAGAAACGAGGTATACAGAGAAAGGTTAGGGGTGGCTAGTGTAACAGATAAAATAAAAGAAGGAAGACTGAGATGGCTTGGGCATATCAAGAGGAGACATACAACAGCGTCTGTCAGAGCAATTGAAAGCCTCAGTGTAGAAAAAAAGAGGCATAAAGGCAGACCCAAACTGACGTGGGAGAAGCAGATTAGGCATGACTTACTAGAGTTGCACCTCTCTGAGGACATGGTCCAGGATAGGATTTCACGGAGGCAAAAGATTAAGGTTAAGGAGGGGTAGGCAGGATATATGTGTTGAGAAAAAGAGTTTGAGTGATTCATAAAATGCATGATTTAAATAACGTGTGTTAAAGAAATGCATGACACAATTTATTACTTGACATGTTTTTCCGACAAAATTGCCTTATATACTTTATATATAATGTTGTCGTACTAACAAGCCATAAAGCTTTAAAGCTTACATCAAATGGCAAGCATTTGTTGTGTTTGAACTATTTTCAGGTGCTACCATTAATGAACTAAACTAGTTCATTAAGTAAAGTACTTAGTTAAATGAACTAAGTAGTTCATTAAATGGAGATATATTTGGAGAAGGCATGATGGCAACAAATTGAAGAATGGAAAGTCTCCTTCTACACTCATTCACACGTTTTTTATATATATTATATATATATATTCAGATTTTCTTTAAAAGACACAATTACACATGTATTCCGACGTACTACCGACACGTTACATATATTACGAATGTACGTCAATGTCACACAACTATACTTACCTCATATTTATGAGTATATTGAGGTCTTATATCATATGATATAAGTCATGGTGATGACAAAATTATTACGACACGTTACAAGGTTGTAAACCAAAAATTGTTGTATCGGGTGACAACCGAAACTTCGCCAACGTGTCACGTACTTGCCATATATAGATGGCCAGCCCCTACACTTCAAAAATGGACACAAATTTCGTCTAACATGGTACACTCAGCTATAAAATTATTCCATGTTGACACACACAAATCATCCCCAATTAAGGTCAAATTGTGGAGATTCCGAATTCACTTTTTAAGCACATGTGGGCGCCAACTTTAATCAGCCATTAGAGCTGAATATTCAAGTTATTTTATGTATATTATGTGTGACATAATATATATAACATGCACAAAAAGTTTGAATTTAATCGCAGAAAATTCGCGTAATCGACAAAAATCGAAAATTCGGTTTTCTACGAACATAACACATGGAACGTTTTTGGCATGACATGTATCATGTATCTAGACACTTTTTACATATTGTATACATATTAAAGTGTTCTAGAATATTCAAAATAGGGCTGATTGGAATATACCATACATGTGTAATTATTGTGCACTATTTTACAAAGTATACAAAAATAAAATTCAGTACATGTTCAAGATGCATATACACGCCTACTACAGCCTTGGTGGAGCTTATGTGGAGCTTAGTTGGCATCTCAATTGGTGGAGAATAAGACACACAAGGTTAGTGTCATAATGAAGAAAGCTACACAAGGTAACATTTCAAACCTTCTAGCAAATGAAACACATGCTGAAAAATCAGCATGTGAGAATAAGAGTTGGCCGATTTTTGTGTCTTAATGTTGCTCAATTTGCTTCTCAAAATTCAAGGGATTGATGTGTAGTAGTATGGTAACATTTCAAAATCTTGAGGATATAGCACCTGCTGAAAATTCAGCATGTGAGACTATAGTTGGCCGAATTTATGGTCTTCAATGGTGATCAAAATTGCTTCCAAATTTGAGGGGATTGATTGTAGAATATTTGTCAATGTTTTGAACTTCAATTTGGCACATGTTTTTCATTTTATTCTCAGATTTTTTACAGCCACTAAATAATGACAAATCTCATTCAATCAATAAGTGCCAAGTAAGCAAGGCCAAGACAGTCATCCAATCAAGTTGTGCCAAGTAAGCAAGATGGTATCACATCTACACAAGGCATTCTTCGAAGGACTTAAAAGAGAATTCTCAAGATGGAGGACAAGCCCTAAGGGTGGCCAACACCAAATAAAAGGAAGAGAAGAGAGCCAAACAAATGCAAGACAAGTCTCATGATTTCCAAAGTACAAAAAGACTCTCTACTCTCTTCTTCTACATTTCTTTCTTCTCCTTTCTCCTCTCAAGCCTATTGTACCTATATTCAAACATATTGAATAGGCTTTGTTCATACCACGATACACGCATAATTGTTGTAAAATGTTGATCAAGGTGTGATCAAACCTTCATCCGTTCGGTGGTGGTGTTCGTGATCATTGTGATAAAATTCCTCGAAGAGTGGAGTAGGTTGATTTAACAGAACCAGTATAAAATTCCTTATATTCTTTACTTTATTGCACTGTACTTTCAGTTTCCAGCATTATGCATCCATTTCGTCATAATCTTAAAAATAGCAAAAAAAATTCAAAAATTGTAAAATTTTGCAGAAACATAGCCACACCTCTTAAGTTTTATTTGGCATAAGTTTAACCCATTTGGACAAGTATAAGTTAATCAAACGTTAATAGTTCTGAGACTAGTGCCATCTGATTTCTAGACCTGCAAAGGTTGAGAACTTGAACGTATTTGACCTACTTCCCAAAAGCATTTTTCAAAACTGTTTCAACCCATTAAAATAAATCTCTTAAGGGGTTTGTCATTAAATGTTTAGACCATCTGGAGTTACGGATTAAGCGGAATAAAATTTTCAAATCAGACTACTGTTTCTGGCAGATTTGCGCAATCAGACCACGAACAATTTTTCAAAGGGTTAGAGGTTGAATTTTGCTCTGAAAGTTTTAGGGGTTACTCAAAACATCTGAGAGTAGAATCTCTCCAAATTTCAGAATTTTTGAAGATCTGTAATCTAGTTTTTCAAACGTTTCAGATCAGCATCTGAAAACAGAAATTGTTTTCAGAAGTTGGGTTTTTGGGTTAAAACATTTTAAAAATCAAATTTTCTACACCCACTATTCAACACCCCCTTCTAGTGGTGCCTTAAAGGTCCTACAAGTGGTATCAGAGCGCAGACACACTCGCAACAAGGATATCCAACGATCTAAGTGAGATGGCAACCACTAGCTTCAAAACCAAACAAGAAGGTATGTCGAGTCAAAGGCCTCCTCTTTTTGATGGTGAGTCTTTTATCCAATGGAAACTTAGAATGAAACTCTTTCTTATGACTATTGATATTGATCTATGGTCTATTATAGAAGACGGTCCATTCATTCCCTCTAAATTATCTACTGTAGATAGTGTCACACTAGAGGTTGTAAAACCAAAACAAGAATACACTAGTGATGACAAAAAGAGACTAAGTATGAAAGCTAGAGTCATGCAATTACTTTTAAACGGGCTAAGCAAAAGTGAATCTAGTTAGGTATCTAATTGCTCTAATGCAAGAGATGTGGAGAATTCTTGAGATGAAACATTAAGGAACTAGCCAAGTAAAGGAGTCCAAGATTAATATGCTTCTGTCCACACTTAAATCTTTCAAATTATTGCCAAATGAGTCTATTGTTGATATGGATTTATGATTGACTAACAATTATTGTTGAGAAATATGTTTGGATAATTTTCAAAGTCATGATTTTTAAGTGGTTAATACTTAAAAATGTCATACATGGTGTTATATGTGATTAAAAGTTGAAAAAGTTGACATCGGTCTCTCAGGTTGTTGCACATCGATCGATGTCTAGGGTTTTTAGAAATAATTTTCTAAAATGTGATAAAATGGTTGTTTTTATTTGTACATGATTTATACATGTTCATTATGTGCTTATTATGTGTTTTTGGTGATTATTATTGTCTTGTGACTAACGTGCCTTGGAAGTTTCAACAACTTACCAAAAAGGGCAAATTGGTATTTTGAGTTTTGTAGGAACATGATATGGTGGAAATATTTCAAGAGCATATTCTTATACTATTTATCATGACAAAGTTGATATCATGATTATTTATGACCATCCGGGACATTTCTGGAGTTTTCTCACACCAGGGGTATTTTGGTCATTTTACCCCCAAGGGTATTTTTGGTATTTTCACTCAAGGAATCTCTTGAGCATATTATTATCTTCATTCTGGAGCTGTGTTATTATTATTTTGAAGATAATATGGTGATCTTATATCTTATTCTCTTAACCGATGATATTATTGACTATAGCTGGATATGTGACGATTTGAGATGTCACATTCTATTTTTTTCTTGAAGACACTCTTATATATGTTATAAGAGAATATTTATCATCATTATTCAGAGATATTAAAGGTGTCAAAGGTGTGGAAATGTTCTTGACATATAAGAAGAAATATTGAGGAATTTCGGTGTTACACATTGGCATAATCTTGTCAATTGTTATTTATTTATTTCTTCTTCAAAAATCTGAGTTGCTACACATATATATATGTTGCAAAACGTGCATGGACAGTTGGGAATGATACATTATTCATTTTATGAGTTGGAGACAAGTGGACCAACCAAAAAGGAGCTAGTTGGCAAAATTGCCAACTTGGAGTTTACTAAAAATAGCCAACGACTATATGGCTTCTTGGATTATTTTGGAGTATATTTTTGGAAGTCAAATGGAGCTCTCACATGTCCTATTATGATGCTTGAAGTTGGGAATAATTTGGTGATATTATCCTTTCTTATTTTATTAAGAAAAAAAATCAAAATATATGTCTTGAAAAATCAAAGTAGCCAACGGCTACTTACTAAAGTTGGAGCTGAATTTTTGATTTGAAAAAGTAAAAGCTCACATGGCTATTCTCAAGCAAAGAGTTGAGGTTATTTTGGTGCATTATCTTCTTCTTATTATCTACATTTTGCAAATAAAAAAATGAGACTATCCTAGGTGGAAAAATCGGCCAACATGACATTGCCAAGGTGGACCAATCATTGTGTTTTATTTTGCCAAGTGTACAAAGCCAACCAATGATGAGAAGACATTTGGAGTTGATGATGAAGATGATGACACATTGGCATTCTTATCTTCAAGGCTCAAATCACACTATAAATAGAGGCATTGGTGAAGAAGATGAAACACACTTGAAGCTCACAAGCATTCTATAGCTTTCATATTCATCTTCTTGTTCTTGTTGTTGTATTTTGTTGTAGCAAAGGTGTTCTTGATATTTTTGTTGTGCTACAAGCCTCTTGAGCTTCATTTGTAAGATTGATTAGCCATCTTTATAAGGCTACATCAATAGGTGTTAGAGGAGTTGCAACTAAGTGTTTCTTAGAAGGTGATTATCCAAGTCTTGAATAGGGTTGGTGTATAACCCAAGGATCAAGCTTGGCTCTTATTGTAAGGTGCTCATTTCATAGTGAAATCCAAGGAAAGGTGTTCCTTGGGACTGGAGTAGGTCACATTGACCGAACCAGGATAAATCCTCGGTGTTCTTCGCTTGTTTCTTTATTTATGTTTTGTGCCCGTTTTTGACTGCAGTTTTCACCCAACTTCACACAATTTGAAAAAATAGCTAAACATTTTCAAAATTTATGATTTTTGGTGGAGTTATACTTCAGACAGTTAGCTTTCATTTGCAACAAGAATCACTTGATTTGAGCAAGGGAAAGTTAGTCTTTCAGTCTTTGCAAGATAACTGCTCCAATCTGACTGCAATCTGACCAGTTTTGAGAAAACTTAAATTCTGTATTTTTCAAGAATTGTTTAAGGTCAGGGCCTTTTGGAAACTTCATCTACACATCCTAAGGAGCGTTTTGATATAAAGATCAACCTTTTTGGTTGAGTATACAAAGAGAAACACGTTTTGCAAAATCAGCAACATTCTGTCCAATTCTGTCGAGATTGACCATCTGAATCTTTTTATTTGTTTGAAGGGTCAAACGATCTTCTTTTTGTCTGATTCTTTGACAGAGTCTTGTTAACTCATTGAAGTTCAATTGTGGAAAGTTTCATAATTTTTGGAGTTGTGTACAATTATTTGTGAATTTTTGAAAAACAGGTTCTGAATCTGAGGTGGTCTCAGATTCTGTTTTCAAAGGGGATTTTAACAAAGGGTTGTAGTGTAATTTCCGATAACCACTATTCACCCCCCCTCTAGTGGTGTTTATTGCAGGTGCACGGTCCAACATTTGGTATCAGAGCCAGACCAACACCACTTAAAAGAAGCAAGATTCAACACCGTACGAACAATACAAGGCCAAGAAACAACAATTCTTTATATACTGCTTGTCTCAAATCCAAGGTACATACTATGGCTATTGTTTCTCACAAAGGTGAGTTGGAAGGTATGTCTACACAACGCCCTCCTCTTTTTGATGGCAATAATTTTGTTCATTGGAAACAAAGAATGAGGCTATTCTTAATGGCTATAGACATCGATTTATGGTCTATAGTTGAAGATGGGCCGTACATTCCAACGAAAGTTATACAAGTTAGTGGAGTAACTCAAGAGGTTGAAAAATATAAAAGTGAATGGTCATCGGATGATAAAAAGAAAATGTCCATGAATGCTAAAGCTATGCAATTACTTTTAAATGGACTTACAACTTCTGAAGCAGGATATGTGTCAAATTGCACAAGCGCACACGACATGTGGAAATCACTTGTATTAAAGCATGAAGGTACTAGTGGTGTTAAAGAGTCAAAAATAAACATGCTTATGACTGAATTAGAGACTTTCAAAATGTTGCCAAACTGAATCCATAACATCTATGGATTTGAGGATTACTAATATTTTCAATGCCCTTGAAGCTTTAGGGAAGTCATTTTCAAACAGTGAAAAGGCTTCAAAAGGTGCTAAGAAGCCTCCCTGCTGAATGGGATCCAAAGGTGACTGCAATCGAGGAGACAAAGTCAATCACTAAGATGGATGAATTGATCGGGTCTCTTAAAGTCTACGAGGTAAAATTAACCAACGAAAGTCCTGAATCGTCTAAGTCATCCGGTAAGTCTATAGCTTTCAAAACAACCGAAACACATGCTAGTAACGATGATAGCAATAGTGATACTGAATTAGACGATGACTTGATATTGATCGCTAGAAAACTTAGAAAGTTTTTCAAACGTCCAAACAGGAATAGACAACGTAATTCTTCTTCTTCTTCTCAACCTAGGAAGAATAACACAAACAAATGGTATAATAAAGAATTAAAGTGTTATGAATGCGGTCAAAAAGGACATATTTCATACGACTGTCCCACGAAGAAAAATAATAATAACCACAACAATAATAAACAAGCCAAGGACAAGGAGGCTCAAACGACAAAGACAAAGGAGTCTAAGGCAAGAAAAGGGAAACGAGCAATGAAGGTGAGCACATGGAGCGACTCATCCGACTCAGAATCTGAAACTGAGGAAGCTCAAGTCTGCTTCGTATCCAACGAGGTATGTTCTTCTTCTGATAGTGATTCTGATAGTGACATGACATTTGATGAAATGTATGAAGAATTCCTAAGAATGCATGCTCACTGTAAGAGGCTCTCTAAAGAAAAGAAGAAACTAGTTGAAGAAAATGACAAGTTGAAGACGTCCAACTTGGAATTTTCCGATCAACTAGAATCTCTTAAACAAGAGTCTACTAATACTCTTGATTCTTTAGAGAATAAAATTGAATCATATAGGAAAGATGAACAAAAGTTACAAATGGAAAATAAAATGTTAAAATCCAAGTTAGAAAGTTGTGAAAATGAAATAGTGCAACTTAAGTCTTCTAAATTTACCTTAGAAAAAATGATAGAACAATTTAAATCTGGTGCAAACATGTTAGACACACTCATCTCTTCACAAAAGTATGAAAATGATAAAACCGGCTTAGGCTATAAAGAAGAAAATGAAAAAGTGAATAAAAAGACTAAGTTTGTTTCATCTAGTACAAAGTTGCCATATAATACAATAAAATCAACTTTGCCTGCTACATCTTCTTCTACACCTTCTTCTACTAATATCAAGGCAAAAATGCAACATACACCCATAATAGCACACACGCATAAACATACATCTAGGCCAAACTTTGCATCTAGACAACCTAGAAACTATGCCTATATGTATACAAATGCAACTAGACATAATAAAAAGCATCCAACTTATTATGAACCTAAGTATAGGCAACACTCGTATAAGTCTTATAGAAATGCCTATGATCACACTTATACTGTGCCTTTCAAGAAACAAAATCGCATGCCTTATACACATTATAAAATTCGGCCATCCTATAATGATTATCAACCATGGCACAACATGTATAACAATGCATCTTCACTTATGATGGAATAATCATGTATATGCTTATCCTTCTTATTTTAACCATGCTAAAAATGTGCCTAAAAGGTATGTTCAAGTTTGGATACCTAAGGGTTATCTAAACAAGAATAATGCCCCTAACATTCAAGGACCCAAATAAAGGGTACCTAAAACTTTGTCTCCATTGTAGGATAAACGCAAGGAATGCAAGAAGGAGGCAAAGTCAAAGAATCTGAAAACCAAATGGTTTTTAGATAGTGGATGTTCGAGGCATATGACGGGGAACCCCAAGCTATTCATCGAATTGGAACATATCAAGAATGGAGGAAAAGTAACATTCGGTGACAACAACAAAGGACAAGTTGTTGGAAAAGGAACAATTGGGGACCCTAACACATTTCAAATACGAAATGTGTTATTAGTAAGCAATCTATCTTATAATTTACTTAGTATTTCTCAACTTATAGATTGTGGTTATAATGTCTCCTTTCTTCCCAATTCATGTGATATAATAAATGAAAAAGGAGAAATAGTATTAAAAGGAAATAGAGATGGTAATATTTATACTCTTACCTTAGATAATATGTTAGATGCCTAAGGTTAAGTGTTTGAATATCACATGACTTAGATGTGAATTTATGGCATATAAGATTAGGCCATATAGGAATTTCAACCATTAAGAAATTATCTAAGAAGAATTTAATTAGAGGAATGCCTAAGTTAGACTTAGATAATTTTCAAATGTGTGAAACATGTATTAAGGGAAAACACATTAAAGAAACCTTAAAACCGAAACATGAAGTGAGTACTAGTCATGTACTAGAATTGCTTCACTTAGACTTATTTGGTCCAAGTAGGACAAGAAGTCTAGGTGGACACTACTATGTGTGTGTCATAGTAGATGATTACTCACGCTACACATGGACATTGTTCTTAACACACAAAGACGATGCTCCATTAGCAATCGAAACCCTTATCAAGCAACTTGAAAACATTTATGAAGAAAATGTCAAAAGAATTAGAAGTGATAGAGGTGGAGAATTTAAAAACAAAGATGTAATCAAATTTTGTGAATTATATGGAATTAAACATGAATTCTCACCACCTAGAACACCACAACTCAATGGAGTTGTTGAACGTAAAAATAGAACGATTCAAGAAGTTGCTAGGACAATGCTTTGTGAAAATAAACTACCTAAATATTTATGGGCTGAAGCTGTTAGTTGTGCATGCTATATTATAAATAGGCTAACTATTAGAAAGAAATTAAATAAAACGCCTTATGAATTGCTAAACAATAGACAACCTAAAATAGATTATCTTAAAGTATTTGGATGTAAATGTTTTGTGCTAAACACTAAGGATAATCTAGATAAATTTGAACAAAAGTCTATTGAATGCATATTTGTTGGGTATTCAACTAACTCAAGAGCATATAGGTGTTATAATCCTGCATCTAGAAAAATAATTGAATCTATACATGTAAATTCAATGAAAATGCATGCTTCGAAGTTAGTGATAAACATCAACATAAACAAGAAACAAATGTTGAAAATATGTTTGATGATGATGTAATACTTGAGCCTGTACTTGATCATCTAGAACCAACTCCCCCTGAACAAGACATGCATGAACCCTTAGGTGATATAAATGAAGAAACTTTGCAATTGGAAGATAATGTAACTAATGATCCAATTACATATGATAATGTTCACACTAATGAAACATTTGAACAAGATGAGGGTGAACCTAGTCGATCTAGGAATTGGTGGCACCCTAGAGAATTAATCATTGGGGATCCAAGTGTTGGGGTTAGAACACGTAGAAATATAAGTCAACTTGAAGGACATAGCTTAATCTCACAATTAGAACCTAAGAATGTAAAGGAAGCCTTAGGTGACATAACATGGATAGAAGCTATGCATGAGGAATTAAATCAATTCACAAGGAACAACGTGTGGGACTTAGTACCTAAACCTGAAGATAAGTCTATCATAGGAACTAAATGGGTGTTTAGGAATAAGATGGACGAACAAGGAAACATTACAAGAAATAAAGCTAGACTAGTCGCACAAGGATATAATCAACAAGAAGGTATAGATTATGAAGAAACCTTTGCACCCGTTGCACGACTAGAAGCAATTAGATTGTTACTTGCAATTGCAAGTCTAAGCAATATTAAGCTCTTCCAAATGGATGTCAAGAGTGCTTTCTTGAATGGATACATCCAAGAAGAGGTGTTTGTCAAACAACCCCCTGGATTCGAAGATCCAAAGAATCCTAACCATGTGTACAAGCATAAGAAAGCTTTATATGGTTTGAAACAAGCTCCAAGAGCTTGGTATGATAGATTTGCAAACTTTCTTATTGCAAATAATTATCAAAGGGGAACTATAGACAACACATTATTCCTAAAAAGAAAAGGTAATGATTTGTTAATAGTTCAAATATACGTTGACGATATCATCTTTGGTTCAACCAACCCTACCTTAGTAAAAGACTTTGAAGAGTGTATGAAGTCGGAGTTTGAAATGTCAATGGTAGGAGAGTTGAATTATTTCTTAGGACTTCAAATTAAACAAACCCCTCAAGGAATTCATATTAGCCAACTTAAGTATGTCAATGATATGATTAAGAAGTTAGGTTTTGAAGAGTTGAAACCTACAACTACCCCCATGAGTGTTAGTACAAAACTTGATAAGGATGAAAATGGTAAACCTTTTGATGACACACTCTATAGGTCTATGATTGGATCACTGTTATACTTAACTGCATCAAGACCTGACATCATGTTTAGTGTATGTATGTGTGCTAGGTTTCAATCTTGTCCTAAGGTATCACATTACAATGCCGTGAAAAAGATCTTTAGATATCTTAAGCATACACCTCACTTAGGACTGTGGTATGATAGAAACGCTAAGTTGGAATTACACGCATATAGTGATGCTGATTACGGTGGTTGTAATTTAGATAGAAAATCCACTAGCGGTACTTGTCAATTCATAGGAACCAACTTGATTTCTTGGTTTTCTAAAAAGCAAGCTAGTGTAGCTCTTTCTACCACTGAAGCCGAGTATATTGCTTTGAGTTTATGTACTACCCAAATACTTTGGCTTAAACAGCAACTTAGTGATTTTGGCATTAAAATGAAAAAGATTCCAATTTTCTGCGATAGCACAAGTGCAATCAATCTTTCCTGGAATCCGGTGCTTCATTCTAAGGCCAAACACATTGAGGTGCGATACCACTTTCTTCGCGATCATGTTCAAAATGAGGACATAGTGATAAACCATATAAGAACTGATCACCAAATCGCTGATATCTTTACCAAACCCCTTAATCAAGCCACTTTTGAATACTTACGAGCCAAATTAGGTATGATGACTTACGATACCATTGTATAGTTCTATCTTTTGCATGATTTGTAAAATAAAGGGGAGATAAAATAAGCACATGATTTTAGATTTTAATTGGTAAGTCATTTTAGATTTTAGTTGGTAAGTCATTATTTGGTATGAAATGATAAGTTTCAATTGGTTATGAGTTGAGTATAGGTTAAGGGGGAGAGTATGAGTTGAGGGGGAGCAACATACTATTTAAAAGTTGAAAACATTTGGTTAAATTTTTAATTATAAGTTGTGACATTAAAATCATGTTAGGTTATTTTGAAAATCATCCAAAAGGGGGAGAATGTTGAGAAATATGTTTGGATAATTTTCAAAGTCATGATTTTTAAGTGGTTAATACTTAAAAATGTCATACATGGTGTTATATGTGATTAAAAGTTGAAAAAGTTGACATCGGTCTCTCAGGTTGTTGCACATCGATCGATGTCTAGGGTTTTTAGAAATAATTTTCTAAAATGTGATAAAATGGTTGTTTTTATTTGTACATGATTTATACATGTTCATTATGTGCTTATTATGTGTTTTTGGTGATTATTATTGTCTTGTGACTAACGTGCCTTGGAAGTTTCAACAACTTACCAAAAAGGGCAAAATTGGTATTTTGAGTTTTGTAGGAACATGATATGGTGGAAATATTTCAACAGCATATTCTTATACTATTTATCATGACAAAGTTGATATCATGATTATTTATGACCATCCGGGACATTTCTGGAGTTTTCTCACACCAGGGGTATTTTGGTCATTTTACCCCCAAGGGTATTTTTGGTATTTTCACTCAAGGAATCTCTTGAGCATATTATTATCTTCATTCTGGAGCTGTGTTATTATTATTTTGAAGATAATATGGTGATCTTATATCTTATTCTCTTAACCGATGATATTATTGACTATAGCTGGATATGTGACGATTTGAGATGTCACATTCTATTTTTTTCTTGAAGACACTCTTATATATGTTATAAGAGAATATTTATCATCATCATTCAGAGATATTAAAGGTGTCAAAGGTGTGGAAATTTTCTTGACATATAAGAAGAAATATTGAGGAATTTCGGTGTTACACATTGGCATAATCTTGTCAATTGTTATTTATTTATTTCTTCTTCAAAAATCTGAGTTGCTACACATATATATATGTTGCAAAACGTGCATGGACAGTTGGGAATGATACATTATTCATTTTATGAGTTGGAGACAAGTGGACCAACCAAAAAGGAGCTAGTTGGCAAAATTGCCAACTTGGAGTTTACTAAAAATAGCCAACGACTATATGGCTTCTTGGATTATTTTGGAGTATATTTTTGGAAGTCAAATGGAGCTCTCACATGTCCTATTATGATGCTTGAAGTTGGGAATAATTTGGTGATATTATCCTTTCTTATTTTATTAAGAAAAAAAATCAAAATATATGTCTTGAAAAATCAAAGTAGCCAACGGCTACTTACTAAAGTTGGAGCTGAATTTTTGATTTGAAAAAGTAAAAGCTCACATGGCTATTCTCAAGCAAAGAGTTGAGGTTATTTTGGTGCATTATCTTCTTCTTATTATCTACATTTTGCAAATAAAAAAATGAGACTATCCTAGGTGGAAAAAATCGGCCAACATGACATTGCCAAGGTGGACCAATCATTGTGTTTTATTTTGCCAAGTGTACAAAGCCAACCAATGATGAGAAGACATTTGGAGTTGATGATGAAGATGATGACACATTGGCATTCTTATCTTCAAGGCTCAAATCACACTATAAATAGAGGCATTGGTGAAGAAGATGAAACACACTTGAAGCTCACAAGCATTCTATAGCTTTCATATTCATCTTCTTGTTCTTGTTGTTGTATTTTGTTGTAGCAAAGGTGTTCTTGATATTTTTGTTGTGCTACAAGCCTCTTGAGCTTCATTTGTAAGATTGATTAGCCATCTTTATAAGGCTACATCAATAGGTGTTAGAGGAGTTGCAACTAAGTGTTTCTTAGAAGGTGATTATCCAAGTCTTGAATAGGGTTGGTGTATAACCCAAGGATCAAGCTTGGTCTTGTTGTAAGGTGCTCATTTCATAGTGAAATCCAAGGAAAGGTGTTCCTTGGGACTGGAGTAGGTCACATTGACCGAACCAGGATAAATCCTCAGTGTTCTTCGCTTGTTTCTTTATT
>AP025063.1:2959615-3166511 GCA_036186865.1 Eustoma russellianum
AAAAATAGCTAAACATTTTCAAAATTTGTGATTTTTGGTGGAGTTATACTTCAGACTGTTAGCTTTCATTTGCAACAAGAATCACTTGATTTGAGCAAGGGAAAGTTAGTCTTTTAGTCTTTGCAAGATAACTGCTCCAATCTGACTGCAATCTGACCAGTTTTGAGAAAACTTAAATTCTGTATTTTTCAAGAATTGTTTAAGGTCAGGCCTTTTGGAAACTTCATCTAAACATCCTAAGGAGTGTTTTGATATAAAGATCAACCTTTTTGGTTGAGTATACAAAGAGAAACACGTTTTGCAAAATCAGCAACATTCTGTCCAATTCTGTCCAGATTGACCATCTGAATCTTTTTATTTGTTTGAAGGGACAAACGATCTTCTTTTTGTCTGATTTTTGGATAGAGTCTTGTTAACTCATTGAAGTTCAATTCTGGAAAGTTTCATAATGTTTGGAGTTGTGTACAATTAGTTGTGAATTATTGAAAAACGGGTTTTGAATCTGAGGTGGTCTCAGATTCTGTTTTCAAAGGGGATTTTAACAAAGGGTTGTAGTGTAATTTCCGCTAACCACTATTCACCCCCCTCTAGTGGTGTTTATTGCAGGTGTACGGTCCAACAATTATAACTCTCTTGAGTCTCTTGGCAAAGCTTTCTCTATGCAGGAAAAGGTCCAAAAGGTATTAAGAAGCCTTCCATTCGAATGGGACCCTAAAGTCACAGCAATAGAGGAGAGTAAAGAAACGAAATCAATAAAAATGGAGGAACTAATCGGATCGCTAAAGGTATACTAAAACAAACTTACATTAAGGAAATCGGAATCAACGTCAAAACAAGGTAAGACTATTGCTTTTAAATCAAATGAATACGTCTCTGCTTCTTCTGATCACGTAGATGATAGTGATTCCGAATCAGACAATGATGATCTAATACTATTGGCTAAAGGTTTGAGAAAATTCATGAGAAATTTATTTAAAAACAAACCTAAGGCTACTTCGACTAAAAGAAATAAAAATAAAACTAATGACAAGGACGTAAAATGCTATGAATGCGGGAAACTTGGACACTTGTCATATGACTACCCTAACAAGGACAAACAAACAAACAAACACCTTAACAAGGATCGGACCAAAACTAAACTCGTCTCAGAACCTAAACAAAGGAGAAGAGCTCTCAAGGCCTCCACTTGGAGCGACACATCTGACTCTAAGACTGATACCGAATAAGAGACTGCACAAGTATGCTTTGTATCCAAAGAATCAAACGAGGTATCTTCCGATTCTGACTCTGATTCTGAACCTTCATATGATATGATGATCTATTTAGCCAATATTTAGAATTGCATAAATTACAAAGACTCTCGCAAAAGAAAAGAAACGATTAATTGAAGACAAGAAGTTGTTAGAATCTTCTAACACGAACTTTGTTTCTTAATTAAACGATCCAAAAGAAGAGTCGTCTTGCATCATCAATGCATTGAAATTAGAGATCTCATCATTAATGACACAAAATAATGAAATGAAATCCGAGATTTCAAATTTGAAATCAAGGAATAACAGATTTAGAGAAAATGGTGAAACAATTTGACCAAGGACTAACATGCTAGATCGCATCATTTCATCACAAAAACATGATAGTGATAAAACCGGATTAGGATACATTGAGAAAAACGAGACATTAAATAAACCAACCAAATTCATTTTGTCTAAGAAAATAGAAACTCCCAAGACATATGTGGCACCTAAGAAGACGCCAAGGCCCCCTCTCTCTTCATCTCATCATGCTTTTCTTCATATCATACAAGATATAATTATATGCCGTATAGATATGAGAAGAAACCATCAATGCATACACGACATTCATTTCATGCATCTAGATCACGAACTATGCACACAAACACAAGAACATATCAAAAACGACAACCATACAATGTGCATAAGGGAATACTCAGCCAAAGGCCAAATATATTCTCACCTCATGTCTAATACTTCTTCATCTATATTCTTACCATTTGATAGACCGAGAAAGATCACCCAAGTATGGGTACCAAAAGGCACTCTTACAAAGAGGTAAATAACTAACTCGTAAGGACAAAAAATAAATGGGTACCTAAATAGTTGTTGTACATTGCAGGGAACCCATACATCTAAAGGCACATCAATCAAGTGGTTCCTTGAAGTGGTTGCTCGAGGCACATGACGGGCGACCCGAGCTTGTTCTCAAAGATGAATAAGGTTACAAAAGGTGGATTGGTGACCTTTGGAGACAACAATAAAGGAAGAATCATTGGAAAAGGTACAATTGGAAGCCCAAGTACTCTTCAAATCTCCAACGTCTTCTTGGTAAGTAACCTATCCTATAATCTACTTAGCATCTCACAGTTTGTTGACAATGGTTTTAATGTGTGTTTCACTCATCCATATTGCAAAATAATAAATAAAAATGCAGAAACAGTATTAAAAAGAAAAAGGGAAGGAAATATTTTTACGCTTTCTATGGATGACATGTTAGACGCTAAGGTTAAGTGTTTATATCAAATGAACCTAACATTAATTTATGTCATAGAAGATTAGGGTACATTGGCATCTCAACGCTTGAAAAACTTCAACAAAAGAACCTAATACGATGATTGTCTAAACTTGATTTACACAACTTTCAGTTGTGTGAATCATGTATTAAAGGCAAACAAACACGCGAGTCACTTAAACCCAAAAATGAAATTAGCACGTCTAGAGTTTTAGAATTACTACACATTGATTTGTTTGGTCCTAGTCGTACTAAGATCTTGGTGGACATCATTATGCATGTGTTATCGTTGATGATTTTCCTATACATGGACTTTATTCCTTGCAAATAAAGATGATAGTGTCGTTGAGATTGCGAAACTAATAAAACAACTTGAAAATTAATATGGTTTGAATGTGAAAAATATTAGAAGCGATAAAGGCTGTGAATTTAAAAACAAGGACATGATTGCGTTTTGCAAAGAAAAAGGAATTAAACACAAATTTTTGCCACCTAGGACACCACAATTAAATGGAGTAGTAGAAAGGAAGAATATGACACTACAAGAAATAGCTAGAACCATGTTGTGTGAAAATAAGTTGTCTAGATTTTTGTGGACAGAAGCCGTAAATTGTGCATGCTATATAGTTAATCGTTTGTCGATTAGAAAGAAAATAAATAAAACTCCTTATGAAATAGTAAATGATCGCATGCCTAAAATTGATTACTTTCGTGTGTTTGGTTGTAAATGCTTTGTTTTGAATACAAAAGATAATCTAGATAAATTTGAATCTAAATCAATTGAATGCATCTTTGTTGGTTATTCTGTGAATTCTAAAGCATATAGATGTTATGAACCCATCACTAGACAAATTTTAGAATCTATTCATGTGAAGTTTAATGAATTTGGCAAGGTTGAAAAAGATAAAGAATATGACGATGATTTTGAACTAAAGTCCGTGTTAGATGATATGGAAGAAAGTATTGTGCATGATGAATCCAACATACTAGAAATACATGATCACTTAAAAATGCATGAAAACTTAGAGAATAATCAACCATGATGACATAGGAATCACACACATGACCTTATCATAGGCGATATAACTCAAGGTGTCTGACCACGTAGAAGAATAACTTCGGATGAAATAAACCAATTTCATGCTATGATATTCGAAATTGAACCTAAGAACGTTTTTTATGCTTTAAGTGATTCTTCTTGGATTGATGCTATGCATGATGAATTAAATCAATTTGTAAGAAATGATGTATGGGATTTAGTGTCACGACCACAAGATAAGACAATAATAGGCACAAAGTGGGTGTTTAGAAATAAAATGAATGAAGAAAGTAAAGTTTTTAGAAACAAGGCGAGACTTGTAGCACAAGGATATAATCAAGAAGAAGGAATAGGCTACGCTGAAACATTTGCACCCGTAGCACATTTAGAAGCCATACGACTATTACTTGCTATTGCTTGCATGAAAGGTTTTAAACTCTATCAAATGGACGTAAAAAGTGCATTTTTAAATGGATTTATACAAGAAGAAGTATACGTGAAGTAACCACCCGGTTTTGAAGATTTGAAATACCCTGATCACGTGTACAAATTAAAGACGGCACTATATGGCTTAAAACAAGCACCTAGGGCTTGTTATGATCATTTTGCTACTTTCTTTCTAGAAAATGGATTTAAAAGAGGCACCATAGATAGCACCTTATTCTTGAAACAAGATAAATCGGATTTACTAATCATTCAAATTTATGTTGATGACATCATTTTTGGATCTACATCTCATAAACGTGTTGAAGAATTTGAAATTTGCATGAAATATGAGTTTGAAATGTCTATGGTTGGTGAATTGAATTACTTTCTTGGCTTGCAAATTAAACAAACTAGTAAAGGTATTCACATAAGTCAAATTAAATATGTGAATGACATGATTAAAAAGTTCAATTTTGAGAACTTGAAACCATCCCCCACTCTTATGAGTGTCAGCATTAAACTAGACAAAGATGAAAATGGAAAAGACTTTGATAATGCTTTATATAGGTCTATAATTGGTTCTTTGCTTTATCTTACCGCAAGTAGACCTGATATCATGTTTAGTGTATGCATGTGTGCACGTTTTCAAAGCCAACCTAAAGTGTCTCACTATAATGCTGTGAAAAGAATATTTCGATACATTAAGCACACCCCCACTTTAGGAATTTGGTATGATAAAAATTATGAATGTGACTTGCATGCTTATACCGATGTGGATTATGGTTGATGTAAAATAGACAGAAAAAGCACAAGTGGCACTTGTCAATTTATAGGAAATTCGTTAATTTCTTGGTTCTCGAAAAAGCAAGCAAGTGTGGCATTATCTACTACCGAAACTGAATACATGGAACTTGGTCTTTGTTGCACACAACTACTATGGTTAAAACATCAACTTTATGATTTTGGAATCACGGTAAATCGTATTCCAATTTATTGTGATAGTATGAGTGCTATAAACTTGTCTAAGAACCCCGTACTACACTCTAAAGCAAAGCACATAGAAGTACGATATCACTTTCTTCGTGATCACATGAATAATGTTGATATTGTTATAGATCATGTACAGACTGAAGCACAAGTAGCCGACATATTCACTAAGACACTAAATCAAGCCACGTACGAAAATCTACGCTCAAAATTAGGCACGATTTCTACTGATTTGATATAGCTTGATATGTCTTTCCATCTTTACAGGCACTTTTGATTTTATTTCCAAAATAAAAAGGGAGAGAGAGTGCATGATTTAAGGGGGAGCGAGAGTGATTGATTGCAAAAATCAAGGGGGATAGAATTCAAATTTCGAACAGAGAGTGTATGATTTAAGAGGGAGCGAGAGTGATTGATTGCAAAAATCAAGGGAGAGATAATTCAAAATTCGAACAAAATTTTAAATTCGAAATTTGAATTTTTGCACGATTGGAGGATGAGCGCTTAAATTTAAATCATGAACTAAGGTTATTTTGTAAATCATCAAAAGGAGAAGATTGTTGAGAAAAACAGTTTGAGTGATTCACAAAAAGCATGATTTAAATAACTTGTGTTAAAGAAATACATGACACAATTTATTACTTAACACGTTTTTGCGACAAACTTGCCTTATATACTTTATATATAATGTTTCCGTACTAACAAGCCATGAAGCTTTAAAGCTTACATCAAATGGAAAACATTTGTTGTGTTTGAACTATTTTCATGTGCCACCATTAATGAACTAAACTAGTTCATTAAGTGAAGTACTTAGTTAAATGAACTAAGTAGTTCATTAAATGAAGATATATTTGGAGAAGGCATGATGGCAACAAATTGAAGAATGGAAAGTCTCCTTCTACACTCACTCACACGTTTTTTATGTATATATATATATATATATATATATATATATATATATATTCAGATTTTCTTTAAAAGACACAATTACACATGTATTCCGACGTACTACCGACACGTTACATATATTACGAATGTACGTCAACATCACACAACTATACTTACCTCATATTTATGAGTATATTGAGGTCTTATATCATATGATATAAGCTATGGTGATGACAAAATTATTACGACACGTTACAAGGTTGTAAACCAAAAATTGTTGTATCGGGTGACAACTGAGACTTCGCCAACGTGTCACGTACTTGCCATATATAGATGGCCAGCCCCTACACTTCAAAAATGGACACAAATTTTGTGTCTAACATGGTACACTCAGCTATAAAATCATTCCATGTTGACACACACAAATCATCCCCAATTAAGGTCAAATTGTGGAGATTCCGAATTCACTTTTTAAGCACGTGTGGGTGCCAACTTTAATCAGACATTAGAGCTGAATATTCAAGTTATTTTATGTATATTATGTGTGACATAATATATATAACATGTGCAAGAAGTTTGAATTTAATCGGAGAAATTCGCGTAATCGACAAAAGTCGAAAATTCGGTTTTCTACGAACATAACACATGGAACGTTTTTGGCATGACATGTAGCATGTATCTAGACACTTTTTACATATTCAATACATATTAAAGTGCTCTAGAATATTCAAAATAGAACTGATTGGAATATACCATATATGTGTAATTATTGAGCACTATTTTACAAAGTATACAAAAATAAAATTCAGCGCATGTTCAAGATGCATATACACGCCTACTACAGCCTTGGTGGAGCTCATGTGGAGCTTAGTTGGCATCTCAAATGGTGGAGAATAAGCCACACAAGGTTAGTGACATAATGGAGAAAGCTACACAAAGTAACATTTCAAACCTTCTAGCAAATGAAACACATGCTGAAAATTCACCATGTGAGAATAAGAGCTGGCCGATTTTTGTGTCTTAATGTTGATCAATTTGCTTCTCAAAATTCAAGGGATTGGTGTGTAGTAGTATGGTAACATTTCAAAATCTTGAGGATATAGCACATGCTGAAAATTCAGCATGTGAGACTATAGTTGGCCGAATTTATGGTCTTCAATGGTGATCAAAATTGCTTCAAAATTTTAGGGGATTGATTGTAGAATATTTGGAAATGTTTTAAACTTCAATTTGGCACATATTTTTTATTTTATTCTCAGATTTTTACAGCCACTAAATGATGACAAAACTCATTTAATCAAAGAGCCAAGTAAGCAAGGCCAATACAATCATCTAATCAAGTTGTGCCAAGTAAGCAAGATGGTGTGACATCCACACAAGGAATTCTTCCAAGGACTTAAAAGAGAATTTTCAAGGTGCAGGAGAAGCCTTAAGGGGGCGGCCAACACCAAATAAAAGGAAGAGAAGAGAGCCAAACAAATGCAAGACAAGTCTCAGAATTTCCAAAGTGCAAAAAGACTCTCTACTCTCTTCTTCTACATTTATTTCTTCTTCTTCTCCTCTCAAGCCTATTGTACCTATATTCAAACATATTGAATAGGCTTTGTTCATAACACCATACACGCATCATTGTTTTAAAAGGTTGATCAAGGTGTGATCAAACCTTCATCCGTTCGTTGGTGGTGTTCGTGATCATTGTGATTGCTTGTATTGTTTGTAAAGGGTTGGAGTTGGTGTGTAACTCCAGCAACCCTTGTGGTAAGGTGTTAATTTTGTTTAGTGATAACCGAGGAAGGTGTCTTCAAAGAGTGGAGTAGGTTGATTTAACTGAACCAGTATAAAATTCCTAGTGTTCTTTACTTTACTGCACAGTACTTTCGGTTTCTAGCATTATGCATCCATTTCGTCGTAATCTTAAAAATAGCAAAAACGAATTTCAAAAATTGTAAAATTTTGCATAAACATAACCACACCTCTTAAGTTTCAGTTGGCGCAAGTTTCAATCCATTTGGACAAGTATAAGTCAATCAAACATTAATAATTCTGAGACTAGTGCAGTCTGATTTCCAGACTTGTAAAGGTTGAGAACTTGAACGTATTTGACCTACTTCCCAAAGGTATTTTTCAAAACTGTTTCAACCCATTAAAAATAAATCTCTTAAGAGGTTTGTCATTAAATTTTCAGACCATTTGGAGTTACGGATTAATCGGAATAAAATTTTCAAATAAGACTACTGTTTATGGCAGATTTGCGCAATCTGACCACAAACGTTTTTTCAAAGGGTTAGAGGTTGAATTTTGATCTGAAATATTTAGATGATACTCAAAACATCTGAGAGTAGAATTTCTCTAAATTTTAGAATTTTTGAAAATCTGTAACCTAGTTTTTCAAACGTTTCAATTCAGCATCTGAAAACAGAAACTGTTTTCAGAAGTTGGGTTTTTGGGTTAAAACATTTTAAAAACCAAATTTTCCGCACCCATTATTCAACTCCTCCTTCTAGTGGTGCCTTACAGGTCTTACAATATGGGCACCTTAGAGTATACTTAGAGGATTATATAGTATTTAGACTGTAGGTCGACTTTGCACTTTTTTGTTTCGGTATTTGTCTTTCAAGTAATTTTGGCATATCCACTGTTATGACTATTTTAATTTTGGAAGATTGCGGTTTATGTTTAATAAAAACCTTTTACTAGTACATATTCCTATTACTGTGATATCTTTGCAGGTACATATAGAATCGAGGGTCTCACTGGAAGCAAACTCTCTATCCATTGGGATGGAGGTATTGTTTGCCTGTCTCTCACCCTCCTCAGACCCCAGCGATAGCTTTTGATATCGTTGGGATATACTAGGTATGCTTGTTGTTGTTGCTGTCGTATCGTATGATCAAACATGTTGTTTTAAAAAATTGGTTTCGTGTATGCATGCAAGTAGGCTCGGTTGTAGGCTGATTTTAGCCTCTAATACTTTCAGCCTCTAGGGTCAATTGTGGCTTAGGCTTCATGTCATAACTTGTGTCAAATCCTCATTTTACCCTCAATTGCACCTCAAGATTTTTAACCCTTAAACAGCCCACTTTTTGGCTTCAAACCACTAAGATATTAACCTTTGCTAATCAATTTCTTTATCTTATCTTATGGTTCTTTATGCAGCCCATTTTCTATATATTTTGATATTGAGAGAATGCCATTAACTCTTTAGGGTCCTCGGCCAAAATTACCTTAATCAGCCTTATATTATGTTTATTACATTTTGCCACTTCTTTAATTTAATTGTTTAAAACATCTTTTAATGAGTCATACATATGCATACAATATACATATCTTCACATATATGCATTCAAGTAAATACTCAACATCATCATGGCACATCAATATGGCCTCTTGTCCGAGAGCATCTATGCACCCACACACATAGTTTTGCAACTTGTTTCTCACATCATGCTTGTAAAAAGATCATAATCCCTTAACTCATTAATCATGAATATGCACATGCTTCCTTACTTATTCATTTTCCACCATGATAATGCATGGACTTTGTGATCCAAGCATATGTAAATTCATGCATAGTGATTTCCAACCATAGTCATAATCATAAGAAGCCTGATCATGGTGATGATCATGATGGACAACGGATGCACATACATATAATAGTGAAACCTGTGAAAATACACATCCTTAAGCCATGATCATCAATGATGCACATCAAAATGATGGTGATGAAACATGCCTAATTATTGGGACAAAAACATCCCCCAGTTCGAATGTATATTCATAGATATACATGATGATCATCCAAGAAACTAACTTTTATAGCCATGAAAATTAGCACAGATTATGGTGAATCATAATCATGCTAAAATCACGGCTTTTAACATACATTAACACTAAAATCATGGATGAACACATATATGATGATCACCAAAGAGATATATACGAAAATAGTGTAAAGTGTGATCCTTAACACACTCTTTCAAGAGAGTGAAATATGTAACCAGCACTTTTTCAAGAAATAAACATGCATGCCTAGTCTTTCTTCAAATATGATATGCACATACATATGAGATATATATCTACCCTAAAGTTCACATGCATTCATCTTTTTAGCCTCATCTTACTCTCAAGTGTGCATACATTCAAGAAATACACAAGTCTTTATACATTTAGCAGACAAGATCCATTCTTTTTATATGATCATAGTAGAAAACTATTTGAACATATGCATGCATGTTCCATTTTGATAAGTGAACATAGATAATGTGTTTTTCAACATGCATGAAGAAATCAAGAAGAGTATTTGCCTTTTCTTTGATTCTTACACTTAAGAAGAGAAAAGATCTCTTATTTCCCTCTTCTTGGGATCTTTCGGTCTAAATGGCCACATTGAAGGTAAATTTGGTTATTTTGAGAGATAATGACTAAGAGAACTCTAAATCAAATCTTAAGGAGGGTTTTACATTTGGAGTTTTTGAAATTTCTCAACTCTTCAACCTAGGAAGTTCTTCCTTCCTCATTGATGATATTCTAGACCTAGGTGCCTAGTGAAGATGAAGATTGAGTCTTTTGGAAGAATGAATGGAGAATAAGTTGTTTTAGAAGGAAGGTTAGGGTCCTTACCTTAGTAATCCTTCACTTAAAGCTTGATTCTTTCTCTTGAATTTGGAAGAAATGCACTTCGTCTTGATTAGATAGCTCACGGTTGGAAGAGTGGAGGGTGAGGGAGAGAATGATTTGTTGAAGTGAGAGAATGAGAGTAGAGAGAGGGAGGAGAATTCCTTAGAGAATTTTTTAGGGTGAAATGAAAAGTGGAGTGAAATTGATGAGAGAATTGTCTTACCTCCCTTGTCTATTTGTGGCCGAGAGTTTGTAAGGTGGGGAGGAGAAAGAGAATCCAATCATGGTGCTTGGTTTTCGAAGAGAAAAAGTGTAGTGTGTAAGGCATGCATAGAGGGTGAGTGGAGGAGCAAGATGGGTGTAAGAAGGAAAGAATAAAGTGATGAAGAAATGGAAGAAAAGAGGAAATTGCATGTGAAAGGGGAAAATATAGAAGGCTTGTGTAATGCTACAACCCGCACTCCCGGGCTAGTTGAGAAAGCCAGATGAAGAAAATTTCGATAGAACCCGGAGTGCGATCATTGTGCCACGCAAAGAGGTAGACATAAAAAAAAATTTGCTAAGCACATAAACAAATAAATAATTTTAGATAGCTGCAGTACTTAAAATGGAATTAAAATACCAATAGGACACAAAAATTTTCCTCCTCAAACTAATTAAACATAAAAAGGGAATAGTACAAGATTGTATTTTTTTTTTCCTCCCCCTCCCTCACAAGACCTACCCACGCCACCCCCCCCCCCCTCATGCAAGACAAAGTTGTCATCTTTTCTCTATCCACTACTTTATCTTACACACTTCAACTTTTATTACATCTATCTTTTCTCTACTGTTTCCAACACCATCACAAGACAACACCTCCCAAAGTCTCTCCTCTAATCACGTTGGATATCAAAGGAAAAGGACAAAACATTTCTTCTTCCGAATACACTTCAACATCATTACACCTCCTTACATACCCCACCCTTTTTCCTACTTCAATATCCTCCCATTACCAAACAAACAAAAGCTGAAAACCCCTTCCACTATGTTGCAACTTTCGGCTGGACCAAGAAAGGAAGAAACACAAAAATAATTTTTCTATTCCACTCAACCTCTTACACCACTACTTCCTTTCTTGCTAAAAAGAATATTTTATCTCCCCCACTAGACCATAATTTCGGTCATAGCAAGAAAAAGAGAGAAAACATTCATTTTTGCCTCACCTCATCCAATCAAAATTCTTGCACCTTATACCAAAGACCATGCCTTCTTCCTAACCCACCCTAACATAACCAACGGCCATAAGGCCAAGAAAGAACAAAACCCATCTTCAATTCCCAATCTCACTTCATCTCATAGTAAATTCGAAGTGTAATCTCCAAGCTCTTCCTCTTCTTCCATCTCCAAGGCAAGAAAGAAATGCTCTCTTCCTCCTCAATCCAAAACCGAAGCCTACTAGGAGTGTAGGTGGAAGAATTTTGCTCAAGGCTAAGACTATATTCAAGTTCTAAGGACTATTCAAAATCAAACCAACCTATAGTTGAAGTGTTCTTGAAATTCTTCTCTCAGTTTCTTTCCATCTTTCATACAAGAACTAAACTTTTCTTCTCCCCTTCCCCTCCATGCCGCCTATAGATAAAGGAGGTGGTATTTTTCTTCACATGCAAGCTTAAGGAGTCCTCAATCAATCTCAAGGTAGGATGTATCAACTAACTCCACCATTCTTCTCTTTGAGTCCATAGCCGTGAGGATCAACAAGAAAGGAGAATGAGCTCCTCAAACTAAGGGTGTAGAAATCTACCAAGTTTTTAAGGGTAAGATCATTTAGGGATTCATTTTAGAACCACCTTGACTCCTTGCTTTCAAAGAACTAATATTTTCTTCCCTCCTTGGTTATAGGGCCGAAAAGTTATCAAGAAAGGAAAAGGAGAGATCTTTTCTATTTTAAGTGCTAGACTCAAGGACAAAGGCAAGTATTCTTACTAAATACTAGATGGTTTTAAAAATGTTTAGTATGTATATTTATACTATGTTGGATCATCATGTAGTATGTTCAAGATTTTCCTTCAAGAATATATACAAATCTAATTTTTATAGGATATATATATGTATGTATAAATACATGTGTATGCATGTATATATAAGTGTATATATGTGCGGATATAAGAAGTATATGCGAATATATAAAGGGTGTATATAATATGTGTATGTATATACATGCGTGTATATACTATGTATAGGTATATATGCTTGAATATGAAAAGTAAATAAAAATGCATGTATATAATATGCATATGTATATATATATATATATATGCTTGAGTATAAAAAGTATATATACACACATACGGGCACATATACACACACACTTAGGCGCCATATGGATATATATATATATATATAAGACATATATATATGTATAATATATATGATAGTGAATTAATTTCATTTTATTAATACGTATGTGTATATAATACGAAAATCTAAGTAAATATATATTCAAATGTACATATATGTTTAAGTGTCCAGTAGCCTTTTCATGCTAAGCACTACTTTATCATATTTCTTTATAAACGTGTATGTTTATCATATGTTATATAACAATGGACAAAAATAATTGATTTTAAGTGTTTTGATATACTAAATATATGTAATAGGTGTAAACGTGTGTAATGGATAAACAAAAAGGTATGTATGAATACATAAAACCACATATTTTCGGCCAAGTGGTCTTTCTATTTAAAAATATAATTTTAAAATATCCACATACACAAGATATATATATCAAAGGTATAAAATGAATAAAATTTCGGATGTTGTATAAAATATCATAAAATAAGCATATAAAAGGAAATATATATACTCGGTGTATTTCGGCCATATGGTCTTTTTTAAATAAAGGGGTTTATTTATAGGGTATATATATGTTAGATGTATAATATATATGTTGGTATATGAGATAAATAAGTTTTGACTAACTATATAATATATAATGAAATGATTATATATATGTCCACACCATACATGTATTCGGCTATTAGGCCCTTTTTATGACAAAATGACTTTACTATGTATATAACATACGTATGGGTGTATAGTACAATATTTATATGTTAAGATATGAAGACCAATAAGTTTTGAGTATTATATAGTATATATATATAATTAAATGATTATATATGTATAAACCTTATATATATTCGGCCATTAGGGTTTTTTTTTTACTAAAATGACTTTATTTTGATTATGTAACCTTATTGTGATTTATGTATTTATTTATGAGATATGATAATATATGTTTTACTTGTACCATTATACATTTAAAGAATATTCACATGTATAGAAGTATGTATTATACATACTAATATACATATATACACGTTCAAATACGATGTTATGATGTTAAGGATTTTATTTCATGTTAATTGTATTCTTATGTGTTATAGATTATTATGTGCAAGTTAAGTTATAAGTTATGAAACTCCTACATGGTATGTTAAGGGAAATAGGAAGTTATGTCCTAGGTACTTAAGTTATGAATTATGAGGTATATGTGTAGAGTTGATATTATGGAATCATGGTGATGGTGTTTCTTTAAGTCATGATAAGTAGATTGTATTGATGTGTAATTCTTTAGTTTATGATAAGTAGACCGCATTGATATGTACTTCTTCAGTATGTTAAGTAGACTACATTTAAGCAATTAATGCATGAGGAAAGGATGTAGTGTGACCAAGATACCCTTATACGACCGAGTCTCACGTTGCATGAAATCAAGGTTTGAAAAGTTATGTTTTACGTTACATGTTTTAAAAGCTCATATGCATATGAATGAAAAGTATGTTTCAAGGTAAAGGCAATGCTTTCTAGTATGTTTACGACATGATTTATGACATGTATGAAAAGTATGGAAATGTAACGAACTGTATCTACGAGACGGAAGTTTCTTGAGGAGACAAATGTAAGGTTCTTGTGAATACCTTGTGAAGAACATGGCTCTTGAACCTTACATTACATGTTGGGTATCAGGTTGTACCTTGTGAAGAGCTTGGCTGTCGAACCCTTCTATGTATGATGAGTCGGGTTGTACCTTGTGAAGAGCTTGGCTGTCGAACTCATTTAGTATGTGTCTTGAACACCTTGTGAAGAGCTTGGGTTCTTGACCTATGAGTCAACGTAAAGCTACCTACTCGGATGATGTACGGATCATCGTTTACGTACCTTTACGGAGATGCTTTCCGGACGTCGCTAGATATTGTTCTTACATTTCAATGGCCATCACGTATGCATGAAAAGTATGACCAAGAAAGTTTTGACACATTATTGCATGATTTTTTTTAAGAAAAGAAGCTATTATGATCATGATGCATTACACATTTATGCATGTCAAGAATCCTTCAATGATGTAGTAGAATTAAGTTGTGATGAATAGAGTTAAGAAGGTGACTCTTAAGTTAAGGAAATCGTGAGGCTAGAGTTTATGGATTTTAGCTAGATCTGGAGATTTTTTTTTCCTTGTATGTGCAGTATTACTTGTCGGTCACAATCTGTTGATGATGTATGAACTATGGTAGTGATGTTTAACGCTGAGTATATACGAAAAGACAAGCACTATGTTTCTTTGTCTACCTACTTCTGGTTTACATTTATACCAAGTTATTTTACTTGTTCAAAAATGGAGACGTGATTATCTAATTGATATATGTGGTTATTATGTTTTGACACCCCGTCTCCCCATGTATGATCCACATGTCGTATCCAGTAAGACTACTTGCTGAGCGATTAAAAGTCGGTGGCTATCGCTCATACTTGCCTCATTTATCACTTTCCAGATAACAGGTGTCACTATACAGACTTGTTGAAGACATTGTAGATAGACCATTGATAACGAAGAACATACCGAGATATTCTTTGAAGGCGTTAGGTCTCAATCTAAGATGTAATTCAGAAGTTTTCAGTATTCAGGACATGATGACTTGTACAGATTATGATTTAGTGCATTACATGTCGATTATGATTTGTTTATGTTATGATGCTTCCGCTGATCGATTCATTATTCATGTTGACATGTACATGTATGGTATCGACGCCTTATACTTTATGGAGTAGAGTACGGCGGGTGCACCGGGTCGGAACCCTGGTTTCGGGCGGGGCGCTACAGGTGGTATCAGAGCAAAGGCTCCAGATCCACTGCGGACTCATAAGTAAACCACGACATGAATTTAAGCAGTGATCTTAGAATTTAAAAAATGATCATAGACATAAGAAATGATCTTAAATGAAAGTGACAACCTTAGTATAAACATATATATATGTAATAATAAAATGTATGAGGTTATGATCATAGAAACAAGGTTATGATTGTAGAACTTAAGCAAAGATTGTAGAATCTAAGTATACGATCTTAGACTGGGCGCGGCCGCCTTAGTATAGGAGAAATAAAAACGGTATTAGGCAGATACGAGAAGCTACAGAGTATAAGTAGGTTGTTAAGCTTTCTGACATGTACACAGATCAAGTCGCTGGAATACAGCAATTCTGTTTTTCTGTTAGTAACATAGTAGTCATAAACTGTACAATCCCCAATTCCGGGTTCAGCTCTATTTAGGATAATATTTGGAGATAGTGATAAATGTTGTACGCTGATTAGGATATGATATGTGGTAGAACTATAAGCGGTGATTAGTAAGAATTATGACAATTGGAGTTTCGCAAATACATCACACAAGTGGTACATGTTGAATAAGACGATGAAATTAGAAATTTTCAGAATAGGTCAAAGATGTTAGTCGCATTAGGGATGTAAATTCATAGTGATAAGGGTACGATTATGTAAATAGATATATGGATATAATGAGTCAGGCCACATGGGAGCTAAATTATGAATGTAATTAGTCGTTGGGTTACCTGATTAAAATTAGTGGGCGTAAGTTGAATACTAGTAAGCAGGAATAAATAGGAGTTGATATGATATAAGATTTAATCAGGTGAGAATTAGTGGCTAGAATGGATAAAAAATAAGTTTACTGTAACGTGTAAGAATATGAGGTCATAACATACTTACGCAGATTAGTAGGAAGTATACGGAAACAGTAGATTACGAAAATTCCATCCTAAGTCGAAAAATACTAAGCGGAATCCTAGATGATTAAGAGATGACGTTAGAAATTAAGTTACGATTTTAACCTAAGTCACAATCTTAAACGAGTGATGACTCGAACATAATCGACGATCTTGAACATAAGCACTGATCTTAGATACAAGTGATGATCCTGAACTTAGGTCGCAATTTTAGATATAAGTGATGATTTTGATTAAGAGTTGATCTACGAATAGACGACAATCTAAATGTAAGTACTGATTTAGTCTTAAACGACGATTATACACTATTTATGAGTTAGAAATATGAAGTGATTTTCGAATTTAAGAAATGATCGTAGACGTAAGAAACGAGCATAGACGAAAGCAACAGCCTTAGTATAAGAGAAAGATAACGGTATTAGGCAATTATTGTAGAACATAAGTTATAATTGTAGGTCTTAAGCAGAGATTGTCGAGTTTAAGCATATGATTTTAGACTGAGTGCGACAGCCTTAGTACGGATTCCGTAGACTGGTTTAAGTGTTGAATCAGTAGAATAATCTTAAGCAATTGCTTTCGACTAAGTTTACAAGTTTCGAGGACGAAACATTTTATAAGGAGGGAGGAATGTTACAACCCGCACTCCCGGGCTAGTTGAGAAAGCCAGATGAAGAAAATTTCGATAGAACCCGGAGTGCGATCATTGTGCCACGCAAAGAGGTAGACATAAAAAAAATTTGCTAAGCACATAAACAAATAAATAATTTTAGATAGCTGCAGTACTTAAAATGGAATTAAAATACCAATAGGACACAAAAATTTTCCTCCTCAAACTAATTAAACATAAAAAGGGAATAGTACAAGATTGTATTTTTTTTCCTCCCCCTCCCTCACAAGACCTACCCACGCCACGCCACCCCCCTCATGCAAGACAAAGTTGTCATCTTTTCTCTATCCACTACTTTATCTTACACACTTCAACTTTTATTACATCTATCTTTTCTCTACTGTTTCCAACACCATCACAAGACAACACCTCCCAAAGTCTCTCCCCTAATCACGTTGGATATCAAAGGAAAAGGACAAAACATTTCTTCTTCCCAATACACTTCAACATCATTACACCTCCTTACATACCCCACCCTTTTTCCTACTTCAATATCCTCCCATTACCAAACAAACAAAAGCTGAAAACCCCTTCCACTATGTTGCAACTTTCGGCTGGACCAAGAAAGGAAGAAACACAAAAATAATTTTTCTATTCCACTCAACCTCTTACACCACTACTTCCTTTCTTGCTAAAAAGAATATTTTATCTCCCCCACTAGACCATAATTTCGGTCATAGCAAGAAAAAGAGAGAAAACATTCATTTTTGCCTCACCTCATCCAATCAAAATTCTTGCACCTTATACCAAAGACCATGCCTTCTTCCTAACCCACCCTAACATAACCAACGGCCATAAGGCCAAGAAAGAACAAAACCCATCTTCAATTCCCAATCTCACTTCATCTCATAGTAAATTCGAAGTGTAATCTCCAAGCTCTTCCTCTTCTTCCATCTCCAAGGCAAGAAAGAAATGCTCTCTTCCTCCTCAATCCAAAACCGAAGCCTACTAGGAGTGTAGGTGGAAGAATTTTGCTCAAGGCTAAGACTATATTCAAGTTCTAAGGACTATTCAAAATCAAACCAACCTATAGTTGAAGTGTTCTTGAAATTCTTCTCTCAGTTTCTTTCCATCTTTCATACAAGAACTAAACTTTTCTTCTCCCCTTCCCCTCCATGCCGCCTATAGATAAAGGAGGTGGTATTTTTCTTCACATGCAAGCTTAAGGAGTCCTCAATCAATCTCAAGGTAGGATGTATCAACTAACTCCACCATTCTTCTCTTTGAGTCCATAGCCGTGAGGATCAACAAGAAAGGAGAATGAGCTCCTCAAACTAAGGGTGTAGAAATCTACCAAGTTTTTAAGGGTAAGATCATTTAGGGATTCATTTTAGAACCACCTTGACTCCTTGCTTTCAAAGAACTAATATTTTCTTCCCTCCTTGGTTATAGGGCCGAAAAGTTATCAAGAAAGGAAAAGGAGAGATCTTTTCTATTTTAAGTGCTAGACTCAAGGACAAAGGCAAGTATTCTTACTAAATACTAGATGGTTTTAAAAATGTTTAGTATGTATATTTATACTATGTTGGATCATCATGTAGTATGTTCAAGATTTTCCTTCAAGAATATATACAAATCTAATTTTTATAGGATATATATATGTATGTATAAATACATGTGTATGCATGTATATATAAGTGTATATATGTGCGGATATAAGAAGTATATGCGAATATATAAAGGGTGTATATAATATGTGTATGTATATACATGCGTGTATATACTATGTATAGGTATATATGCTTGAATATGAAAAGTAAATAAAAATGCATGTATATAATATGCATATGTATATATATATATATATGCTTGAGTATAAAAAGTATATATACACACATACGGGCACATATACACACACACCTAGGCGCCATATGGATATATATATATAAGACATATATATATGTATAATATATATGATAGTGAATTAATTTCATTTTATTAATACGTATGTGTATATAATACGAAAATCTAAGTAAATATATATTCAAATGTACATATATGTTTAAGTGTCCAGTAGCCTTTTCATGCTAAGCACTACTTTATCATATTTCTTTATAAACGTGTATGTTTATCATATGTTATATAACAATGGACAAAAATAATTGATTTTAAGTGTTTTGATATACTAAATATATGTAATAGGTGTAAACGTGTGTAATGGATAAACAAAAAGGTATGTATGAATACATAAAACCACATATTTTCGGCCAAGTGGTCTTTCTATTTAAAAATATAATTTTAAAATATCCACATACACAAGATATATATATCAAAGGTATAAAATGAATAAAATTTCGGATGTTGTATAAAATATCATAAAATAAGCATATAAAAGGAAATATATATACTCTGTGTATTTCGGCCATATGGTCTTTTTGAAATAAAGGGGTTTATTTATAGGGTATATATATGTTAGATGTATAATATATATGTTGGTATATGAGATAAATAAGTTTTGACTAACTATATAATATATAATGAAATGATTATATATATGTCCACACCCTATATGTATTCGGCTATTAGGCCCTTTTTATGACAAAATGACTTTACTATGTATATAACATACGTATGGGTGTATAGTACAATATTTATATGTTAAGATATGAAGGCCAATAAGTTTTGAGTATTATATAGTATATATATATAATTAAATGATTATATATGTATAAACCTTATATATATTCGGCCATTAGGGTTTTTTTTTACTAAAATGACTTTATTTTGATTATGTAACCTTATTGTGATTTATGTATTTATTTATGAGATATGATAATATATGTTTTACTTGTACCATTATACATTTAAAGAATATTCACATGTATAGAAGTATGTATTATACATACTAATATACATATATACACGTTCAAATACGATGTTATGATGTTAAGGATTTTATTTCATGTTAATTGTATTCTTATGTGTTATAGATTATTATGTGCAAGTTAAGTTATAAGTTATGAAACTCCTACATGGTATGTTAAGGGAAATAGGAAGTTATGTCCTAGGTACTTAAGTTATGAATTATGAGGTATATGTGTAGAGTTGATATTATGGAATCATGGTGATGGTGTTTCTTTAAGTCATGATAAGTAGATTGTATTGATGTGTAATTCTTTAGTTTATGATAAGTAGACCGCATTGATATGTACTTCTTCAGTATGTTAAGTAGACTACATTTAAGCAATTAATGCATGAGGAAAGGATGTAGTGTGACCAAGATACCCTTATACGACCGAGTCTCACGTTGCATGAAATCAAGGTTTGAAAAGTTATGTTTTACGTTACATGTTTTAAAAGCTCATATGCATATGAATGAAAAGTATGTTTCAAGGTAAAGGCAATGCTTTCTAGTATGTTTACGACATGATTTATGACATGTATGAAAAGTATGGAAATGTAACGAACTGTATCTACGAGACGGAAGTTTCTTGAGGAGACAAATGTAAGGTTCTTGTGAATACCTTGTGAAGAACATGGCTCTTGAACCTTACATTACATGTTGGGTATCGGGTTGTACCTTGTGAAGAGCTTGGCTGTCGAACCCTTCTATGTATGATGAGTAGGGTTGTACCTTGTGAAGAGCTTGGCTGTCGAACTCATTTAGTATGTGTCTTGAACACCTTGTGAAGAGCTTGGGTTCTTGACCTACGAGTCAACGTAAAGCTACCTACTCGGATGATGTACGGATCATCGTTTACGTACCTTTACGGAGATGCTTTCCGGACGTCGCTAGATATTGTTCTTACATTTCAATGGCCATCACGTATGCATGAAAAGTATGACCAAGAAAGTTTTGACACATTATTGCATGATTTTTTTTTTAAGAAAAGAAGCTATTATGATCATGATGCATTACACATTTATGCATGTCAAGAATCCTTCAATGATGTAGTAGAATTAAGTTGTGATGAATAGAGTTAAGAAGGTGACTCTTAAGTTAAGGAAATCGTGAGGCTAGAGTTTATGGATTTTAGCTAGAGTTTATGGATTTTAACTAGATCTGGAGATTTTTTTTCCTTGTATGTGCAGTATTACTTGTCGGTCACAATCTGTTGATGATGTATGAACTATGGTAGTGATGTTTAACGCTGAGTATATACGAAAAGACAAGCACTATGTTTCTTTGTCTACCTACTTTTGGTTTACATTTGTACCAAGTTATTTTACTTGTTCAAAAATAGAGACGTGATTATCTAATTGATATATGTGGTTATTATGTTTTGACACCCCGTCTCCCTATGTATGATCCACATGTCGTATCCAGTAAGACTACTTGCTGAGCGATTAAAGGTCGGTGGCTATCGCTCATACTTGCCTCATTTATCACTTTCCAGATAACAGGTGTCACTATACAGACTTGTTGAAGACATTGTAGATAGACCATTGATAACGAAGAACATACCGAGATATTCTTTGAAGGCGTTAGGTCTCGATCTAAGATGTAATTCAGAAGTTTTCAGTATTCTGGACATGATGACTTGTACAGATTATGATTTAGTGCATTACATGTCGATTATGATTTGTTTATGTTATGATGCTTCTGCTGATCGATTCATTATTCATGTCGACATGTACATGTATGGTATCGACGCCTTATACTTTATGGAGTAGAGTACGGCGGGTGCACCGGGTCGGAACCCTGGTTTTGGGTGGGGCGCTACATGTAAGGTTTGTATGGAATGTTAGTGGTGGAAAGGATGGTGTAAGAAGGATAAAATAGAGTAGAATAACAAAAAAAAAACTTTGTCTTGCATAGAAAAGGGGTGTGGCGGTCAAGTGGTTGAGGGGTGAAGTGAGGTATTTTGGAAGAATAAGGGAATTAGTGGAAAGAAAATGGGTGAAATTTGTCCACTTCATTTTTATGTCCTACTTTAATTTTTTTTGAATTTAATTTCAAATAAAGGTTGTATCCAAATTTTTATATTCTTATTTACTTATTTCTCCACATGTTATGTTACTTAAGAAATGCTTTGTAGAGAAAAAGGGGTTTGAGTGATTACAAAATGCATGATTTAAATAAACGTGTATTAAAGAAATGCATGACATATTTCATGACATGACACGTTGTTGCATAAAACTTGCCTTATATAGTTCATATATAATGTTGTTGTACTAACGAGCCATGAAGCTTTAAAGCTTACATCAAATGGCAAGCATTTGTTATGTTTGAACTATTTTCATGTGACATCATTAATGAACTAAACTAGTTCATTAAGTGAAGTACTTAATTAAATAAACTAAGTAGTTCATTAAAGGAATCCATATTTGGAAAAGGCACAAAGGCAACAAATAGAAGAAATGAAAGTCCTCCACACCCTTTTTACATGCCATTTTCAATATATATATATATATATATATATTCAAATTTTTTTTTTGAAAAAGGCACATACACATATATTCCAACGTACTACCGACACGTTATATATTTTGCGAACGTACGTTAACGTCACACCACTATATTTGACTCATATTTATGAGTATATTCAGGTCTTATATCATATGATATAAGTCATGGTGATGACAAATTTATTCGGACGAATACCGAAACTTCACCAACGCGTCACGTACTTGCCATGTATAGATGGCCAGCCCCTACACTTCAAAAATGGCCACAAATTTCGTGGCTTACATGTATGTGCAGCCATAAAATCATTCCATGTTGGCACACACAAATCACCCTCAATTAAGGCCAAATTGTGGAAATTCCAATTTCAATTTTGTCACATGGTTAGGTGCCACTTTAGATCAGCCTAAGTGCTGAATATTAAAGTTTAATTTATGTATATTATGTGTAACATAATATACATAACATGTGCAAAAATTTGGAATTTAAGTAGAGAAAAATCGGGTAATCGATAAACGTCGAAAATTCGGTTTTCTACATACACGACACATGAAACATTTTTGGCATGGCATATAACATGTATCTAGACACTTTTTACATACTTCATACATTCTAAAGTGTTCTAGAAAAATCAATTAAGGACTGATTGGAATATACCATGTGTGTATAATTATATGTGCACTATTTTACATAGTTTGCAAAAATAAAATTCAGCACATGTATAAACTATTGCACACGCCTAGACAGCCATGTTGGAGCATATGTGGAGCTTTGTTGGCATCTTGATTGGCCAAGAATGAAGCATACAATGTTGGTGACATAAAGAAAGGAACTACAAAAGGTAACATTTCAAATCTTGTCACATTTGTAACACATGATGAAAATTCAGCATGTGTAGTCTATGGCTGGCCGATTTTCTACACTAAATGAGCCATATTTTGCTATCTTGAATTATGTGGATTAATTGAGAGATAGTATGGAAGTGTTTTGAATATATTATGGAATAAATAAAGTGATATCTTTGAATATCACACATGCTGAAAATTTCAGCATGTGTGGGAATGTACTTGGGCGAATTCTAGGCTCTATTGGTGATCAATTTTTATTCCAAAATTGCTAAGAATGTTATGTATTAAATGATGATTGATTTCTTCTTTAATTTTAAGGAATAAATCAAAACAAACTTGGCAACATTTTGAATAAAATGCAAATGTTACACATGCTGAAATTTCAGCATGTGAAAGAGATGTAATGGCCGATTTTTTCATGGCAAGTTGGAGAAATTTGTCTTGCTAATTATGTGGGATGATTATATGCTTTATGGAAATAATTGTGTGGCTAATTGGCACATGCTTTTTAAGGTTTATTTTCAGATTTATCTATTCATCAAATGATGACAACTTCTATCCAATCAATGAGTGCCAAGTAAGCAAGAGCTTAATGATCATCCAATGAGGGGTTGCCAAGTAAGCAAGAAAATGTCACAATGATGCAATACACTCTTCCAAGGACTTAGAAGATAATTTTCAAGAGAGGAATTAGCTTCAAGGGGGGCGGACATATGGAGATAAAAAGGAAAGAAGAGAGCAAACAAAAGACAAGAAAAAGCTTACAAGTTCAAAGTGCAAAAACGTTTCACACTCTTCTTCTACACTTTCTTTATTTCTTCTCTCTAAAAGCCTATTGTGCTCATATTCATACATTTGAATAGGCTTCATATAGACCACTATTTTTACTGTTGTAAAAGATTGATCAAGATGTGATCAATCTTGCACTTGCAAGGTGGTGGTGTTCGTGATCGTTGTATTCACATACAAGGTTTGTAAAGGGTTGGAGTTGGTGTGTAACTCCATCAACCGTGTGGTAAGGTGTTATTTGTGTTTTGTGATTAGTGCTAACCGAGGAAGGTGTCCTCGAAGACTAGAGTAGGTTGTTTTAACCGAACCAGTATAAAATTCCTGGTGTTATTTACTTTCAGCACTTACTTTCAGTTTCAGCACTGTGCATCGTTTTTAATCACGTTATTAAAAATAGTAAACGAATTTCAAAAAAATCATAAAACTTTCCAGAATCATATCCACACGTCTTAAGGTTCTTTTGGCGCAAGTTTCAACCCTTTTGGACAAGTATAAGTAATCTAAACGCCCAAAGTTCTGAGACTAGTGCAGTCTGATTTTTAGGCTGCAAAGGTTGAGACTTTGAACGTATTTGACTATCTTCCCAAAAACAAATTTCAAAACTGTTTCAACCCAATTAAATAAAACTAATAAGGGGTTAGTCATTAAATTTTCAGAGAATTTGGACTTACGGATAAATAGGAATTAATTTTTCAAATCAGACTACCGTTTCTGGCAGATTTGCGCAATCTGGACCACCAACGATTTTTCAAGGGGTTAGAGGTTGAATTTTAATCTGAAATTTTTAGGAGATACTCAGAACATCTGAGACTAAATTCTCTCCAAATTTCAGAATTTTTGAAGACCTTCAATCTAGTTTTCAAAATGTTTCAAAACTGGTCCTGAAAACAGAAACTGTTTTCAGAAGTTGGGTTTTTGGTTTAAAATAATTTTAAAAACCACATTTTTCGCACCCACTATTCAGCCCTCCCCCCTTCTAGTGGTTCCTTGCAGATCCTACATGCTTTAATTTTTAGCTAAGTTATTTATCACTTAGGATTCCTTCTTTACTTTAATGCGTGATAAAGTTTTACCTGCACCGCGTATCGCGATAAAACAATTTCGCTTGATCACACCCTAATTCTCTTGTAATTTTCTATGTTTTCTTTTTACTCACGCTGGGGGGTGCAGCTCGTAACAAGAATGTTTATGATTTTCTTGCTAAAATACATATGTCACAAGGTAAACAAGAGTACTGATTAAATATATGAGCAAATAACATTTTTAAGTAGCCCAAGGAAGGATTACCCAATCGCGATGCCACAACTAAGCCTGTCTATCTATCGTCCCATGAGAGAGCGCTACCATACCATGTTGGTCCACATTATCAACAAAGTAGAGCTCACCACGTTTAGAACAATGCCCAATTATCTTCCCCATCCAAATATCCTACAGAAAGCAAAAAGTTGGTGTATCAGCAGAGTACAATTTAACTCTTTTATAACATGACTGATAGATAGCAACTTATGAGACAAAGTAAGGATATAAAGACAGTTTTTGAGTTTTAAGAATAACAAAAGATTAATACTGCATGCCCCTTCCACAGATGAACATCCACCATTGGCAGTTTGGATAAATTTTTTTGTGGGACGAGTGTAACGATTGAAGTCACGTACATCATACGACATAGTGCTAGTGGCGCCATAGTCAAACAACCATGCGGGATTATTTTCAGGTTCTGTTTTATGGGTCAAGTATGTAGTTGGGCCTGGCTCATTTCTGGGCTGAGGGGTGTCCGGATTGTTTTGCTTTTTATTAATCAAGGTGTAATTTTGGATTCCCTGTAGTGTTCCTTATTATTTTCAGTATTATGCTCAGTCAAAAAATGTATAGGGCTGAGAATATAAGGCTTGGGTGAAATTTTTTCCCAAGCCCTATACCTTTAAAATCCGGCCCCTTTCCTTCTGGATGGCTCTGCGGGTTGGGGCTGCCGCCCATTGTCATCCCTGTGAAGCCTCCTTGACAAGATGGCTTAACGCCATCACCAGCGGCCTGTGGGTTGCGCGTGGTTGAGCTTACGATGCCTTCTCTCTTCCCCTTTTTTCTCGTATCCTACATCATTCTGGGTATCCAACCAGTTGGAAACACTCTTCTGTCATGTGCCTACTGCCGCCGCAATGAATGCATCAGAGATGGGATTTCTCGTCCTCACGGCTGGATGATGACACTGGTGGAGCGAGTCTCCCCTGGTCTGACCGCACCCCTCTCTCTTGTCGGTAAGTGGTTAACCTTCATGGGGACTGGCCGACCTGTCTGTGACGCGAGGCCACTCCCGATGCCTGAGGGGGGTGCTCCCCAGTGATGGTTCACCTCCCTTAAGAAAGAAGACTCGGCATATGAACAATGGAGACAGTTAGACTCTATTGTCCCCACATGGATTTTGGAAAACATAGAATCTGACATTGTTAACCAATACATAGATGGCCCTATATCATATGATCTGTGGAAAGGCATCGAGCCCCCAAACAGTACAATTGTATCATTTAGTTTGTCTGTCAGATTGAGTTGTGGGCTGGATGAACTTTCTACTGGGTTCTCTCTTGGTGTCCATTTTTGCAGTAGTTCCAACACTTGGGACAAGTTCATGGTTGGTCGTTGGGTTAGTTGCCCCCCAGAGTGTGATGTACTCGACTAGGGTGTTTGGTCAGCCATAGAAACAGAGTTACAGGTAATTTTTCAGGTAAGTGATGAGTTTTTGTATTTCATCACTTCAATGATGGAATGATAGCTCTGATACCATGTCAGATAATCGAAAAAAATAGTTTTCATTGATTTTTAGTGTTGTTCGTACAGCCCAAAATAATAAATTGAGAAGCTACAAATCAGGGATTTAGGGGGATTTGAGATAACTATGAATTAAGTACAGTATCAATCATAAATATTACAACGTCAATCACACTAATGCTCTTTCATTCTTTTGTAATATTCTGACAGACAGAATAATTACAGCGAAAGGAAAAACTTGGCAAGAGGACAAGAAATACAGTGCAAATCCCATTTTGTATTACATTGCTATGCACCTACATATGGCGAGGGTGCTCATTTCCAGAGTGTACCTTTGCTGTTGTACTTTACCTCTTTATCCATTTTCTGTCTCAATGAAGATACACAAGGCAAGAGCCATAAGCACGTTAAACAATGGTAAAGTCCACCGTTGAATCCCACATGGTAGAAAATATGTTTCACAAGACGGTTCTGTACACAAATAATAAACCTAATGAAAGTTTCAATCTGAAGTAAATTCAAGGACACCTTGCTTCTCCTTTTTATCTCATTATTTCTTTGTACAATCTGAAATCGCTCACTCTACTCATAAATGTTAAACTTCAAGGAAAATTTTAAGGCATTACATTATTTCTGCATCAGAACATATTCTGATCTTTGAAACACAGCTTTGTACACTTGGCCAAACTAAGCTACCTTTTTATCTTTGCACTCCTATCTTCAAAAACTTACTTGCAAAAGTTACTGCCCACTTTACGCCTTGAAAACTTTTGAATTTTATTTTTCATGTAGCACATTGTTCTCGAGTCCGTCAACGTTTGAGAATGAGGAACTAGTGCTCGGACCATCGCTTGAAATGCTTTGAGTTTGGGTGGGCACTGAATGCTGCCAGAAATGATTTCTGAGATTCCTGAATTTTGGATTTGAAAGGGAGACACTGGGATCAGAAAGAAGATCTTGAACGTCGGTTCGGCCTTCAAGCATGCTTACAACTTGGGACATTGTAGGCCTTAGAGTAGGAGACGCATTGGTGCATAGAAGGGCTACATTTAGCATAGCTGTCGCCTCCTCTTGCAAATATCCTGAACCCAACTCAGGATCAACCAATTCCAGTAGGCTGCCTCTTTCTTGCAAAACATAGGCCTGAGAAAAAGTTAGAAATATGAAAAATATGTCAGGAAATGTAGTAACTGAAACAAGAATCAACTTCAATCGAAGTAGAGCGAGCTAGATGAGAAAGGAGAGCAAGTGAAAAATCTACTGAATCAACATCAAGAATAGTAGATTTAAGAGAATGAAAAAGGAAGCAAGTGGAGTAAGAGCGAATTACCCAGTCAAGAAGATAAACAAATTCTTCCTTTGGCCTATAATTTGTGTTACTTTTTCCGCTTATAATTTCCAATGCAACTACTCCATAGCTGTAGACATCTGCTTTTGCAGTTAAATAACCCCGCATCGCATACTCAGGAGCCATATAGCCTCTGCGTAACCAAGCATGTCAATAATTGCAACGGAAATCAATTGCTGGGTGCAACCATTCTACTGCACTTCAGGTGATTTTTGTGAACACGTGGGTGAAAGGTGTTAAATTTAGAAATGTTATAATACTACAACAACAACATTACTCTATTGTATTAGAGGCTCCCGCATATGACGGGTTATGAGGAGTCGGATGTGTGCAACCATATCCATGTGTTAGAAACACATGGAGGTTGTTTTGCGATGATCCATAATGAAAATTACGTCAAGCTGTGTCGATTAGCTGTTACATCACAATATAAGAAGCGCAGCCAATTTATTGAGTCATTTTGCTTTATGCCATCATATTCTAAAGTCAAGGAAGAATGTGTTTTTGACTCTATTGAAAATGGAAACGAACGGCTAAAGCTTTTAAATGAATGGTAAATTACAAGATTATAGAAAAAACTTACATAGTTCCAGCAATCCGGGTGCTAATATGGGTGTTATCATCTTCATGAAGCTTTGCCAGTCCAAAGTCCGAGATTTTAGCATTGAGGACCTTGTCAAGCAAAATGTTGCTTGTTTTGATGTCTCTATGTACTATTTTCAACACTGATTCTTCATGAAGGTAAGCCAATCCTCGGGCTACATGCAGGCAAATTTTCCTTCTTGTAAGCCAGTCTAACTTTATCTTACGTTCGTAATCATTCCCTGTTTCCATTTGTAATCAAAAGAAAAAGAAATAATTAGCCTGATTTAACTATTGAATTGACATCAATGAGGTACTTTTGTCCCCAGTTTGATAGCTGCTATAGGACATGGTCCAGGATAGGAGTTCATGCAGGCAGAGGATTAAGATTAACGAGGTATAGGCCAGATATAGGGGCACCTTAGAGTATATTTAGGTGCGTAGATACTATCTACGCTGTAGGTTGACTTTGCACTTGTCTGTTTATGTTTTACCGTTGTTTTGCATTATATGTATATATACACGTTATGAGTATTTTAATATCGACATCCTTCTCCTTGTATTTCTTGAATTTCATCACTAACACACTAGCACATCATATCCTTATTATTGTGTCATTTATGCATGTACATATAGAGCCGAGGGTCTTACTGGAAGCAAACTCTCCATCCCTTGGGATAGAGGTATTGTTTGACTGCCGCTTATCCTTTCTAGACCCTAGCGATAGCTTTTGCTGTCATTGGAATGTACTGGGTATTGTTTGATGATGATGATGATTTGACAGCTGCTAGATAATCTCACCAAAAAGTGCACGGGAAACACAATTATTCTCCATGTACTCATAAACCAGCAGCAATTGATTTCCCTCAATACAACATCCATAAAGCTTCACGAGATTTGGATGTTGAAGCGCAGATATCATTCCTACTTCAGTCACAAATTCACGGTTTCCTTGTTTCGATTTAGAGGAAAGCTGCTTCACTGCTATGACAGTTCCATCAGATAAAGTCCCCTGCATCAACAAGGTCCAAGTGAAGAGCATAATGAAAACTCAGTGTTACAAAATTCAGCTCATCATGGTGTGGAAGTAAGCCTACAAAACACAACTTGAAATGATTCGGACCGAAGGAAGTCGAGTTCTTGATCATAAATTGGATAGCATTTAATCTTTTCTACTCTTTAAACTAGCAAGATTACAGTGTCAGATGAGTTGGGTGCGTCTTTGCATGCGTAAATGAATTTCAGATTTAGGAAACTGACCTTGTAAACTGAACCAAAACCCCCTTCACCAATCTTGTTGGCTGGATCAAAATTTTTGGTGGCAGCTTTGATCTGTTTTAATGAGAATAGACCTGTTTGGAGATCCAGTCCAAGAAGCTCTGTCCAAAACCAAAGGAACTTCTTAACCAACAGCACATGATACGTCACAAAAATAGTGTTAATGTAGTTACATTTTTTTAACAATAAGCATCAGTTGACGAGATGCATCAGTATGACAAGCGAAGAAAGGAAAAGAAACAGCACCAAGCAATGAAGATTTTCCTGATGATAAATCATTGAACTTCTTTGTTCACTTGGGATTTTATGTCATGTGTTTACTCTAGTAGTTTTACTATAAATAAGCTATGCATTTCACGATTGTAATACACCTCCAGAGAGCATTTGTATCTCCATTAACAATTGTAATTCTCAAAGACAGTAAAATACAAAGCTTTGAGCTTTTTGCACTTTTTTCTTTCTCTTTCAATTTATTAGATATTTATCACTTTAAATTTTCTCAAATTGGCATCAGTGCAAGAAAGTTTTTTGATGTAAGAAGATAGAATTACCCAACATTGTCCTGTTTTTATTTTTTATGGTAAAAAAACAATTTTGATCAATCGATTATACTCATGAGAGATTCTTCTAACGATCTCGGCATATGGAATATTACAGAAAAGGGATTTGACAATTCATATGTGAGAAAAAAAATTAAGTAACGAGGAAGTAAAGCTTAGGAGATAAAGAAGAAGCAAGATCGTTTCGCTTGGGATAACCTTAAGGACCGAGTAGAGTTATCAGTCTTAGACAAATTTATGAATGTCAAGTCTGTAAAAGAGTTTTGGAGAATTCTTGAGAATATCAAAAGAGGAAACAACAAAATTAAAAAATTTTGCTTACAAGAATTCCAGAGGCACTTTGAGATGGCTCAAATGGAAACAACTAAGTCTGATACAGATTTCATATCCAAGATACGTGATATTGGTAGAAAAATAAGTGCCAATGGAGAAGTCATCAATGAAGTCCAACTTGTAAAAAAAAAATCAGATCTTTGACTCAAAGCTTCACGCAAAGAAAATAGTCATTGAAGCTATCAAGAATCTTGATTAAATGGCTATTGATCAATTGGAAGGCGAGTTACTTTCTTATGAAACATAACTAGACCAACAATATGTTGGTATTATAGAGAAGTACTGCAAGTTCAGCTAATTGTTCCCAAAAATCAAGGGAAGTCCACAAATCATGCTGAATCTACTCAACGCGGTCAAAGTTTTTGAGACAGAGGACGTGGCCGAGGAAGAGTTGAGATAAAATTGAGATAAAGGTAATTTATTACAAGCAAAATAATTGTGTTTTTGACAAACATGATCAAAATAACAATTTTTAAAAAGATATATAAAAAATCCAATGCTTTAATTGCAAAAGATTTGAATATATCCAGAGTCGTTTTGAGTATATGAATAGTCCGGAAATGCATGTAAAAGTGGCTAAAAATGACAACGTAAATCCTGAAACTTTATTTTTGGTTGATTTGAACGTTGAAAAAAATGAATGATTTTTAGATTCTTGTTGCAGAAATCATACGTGTTGAGATAAAAATATGTTTACAAATTTAGATACTTTTATGAAATCTACTGTGGAATTTGGAAATAATTTTGATGTACCTATTCTTGGTAAAGGAGGATTGTCATTAGTATGAAAGATGATTGTTCTAACTTTATCTCTCATGTACTCTATGTGATGTAAAGTATTGAGCATTAGACATTTATCTCTGAACAACTACAATATAGCCTTCGTTCATAGAGTTTGCATAGTAAGTGACAAGAGAGGACTAATTGCAAAGACAAAATAGTCGTTTGTTTCCGCTGTCAAACTGTGGCAGTTTTTTAGTTTTATGACATATTATGATTCGTGACTATGGCTTTTGAGATTTGGACACTTAAATTTTGGAAGTTTGAAGTTTTTTGGCATAAATAAATCTGTTTTAAGATTACCAAAGATTGATTTTCCAGAGAAAGTTTGTGAGTCATGTATGTTGGAAAAACAACAGAGATTTTTGTTTTCGAGAATAATGTCTGAACGGCGAGTACACCACTTGGGTTGATCCATTCGGACTTATGCTATGTAAAAATACCTAAAAATAATGGTTGTAAATATTTCATAACTTTCATTGATGATTTTAGTTGGAAAGCTTAGGTGTAGTTTATTAGAAACAAATGTAACGCATGTGATACATTGAAAATTTACAAAGTGTATGCTGAAAAACAAATTGGTTTTATGGTTAAAACTCTAATGACAGACAAAGAAACTAAGTATATTTTCGGCGATGATTATCTGGAGAGAAATGACATTAAGCATCAAATGACAATGAGATATACATCTCAGCAAAACAGGGTGCCAGAAAAGAAAAATAGCACAGACATGGTAAGGTCAATGATGCATTCGAAAGAATTACTAAAATCATTTTGGGCCGAAGTAATTGCTTGTGTTGTATATGTCTTATCAGGTCTCGTACAAGAAGTTTTACTGAAGAAAAAACTCCTTAAAGGTATGGTCATGTCAAAAACCAGATATTGAACAATTGAAAGTATTTGGTTTGCTCATGTTCTAGATGGTTTAAGGAATAAATTAGATGATTAATCTAAAAAAAGTGTTTTATTGGATATTGTCATGAAACAAAAGGATATAAGCTTTATCCTGTTACCAAAAAAATTGTTATCACTCAAGATGTCATCTTTGTAGAGATGGATGCTTGTGATTGGATAGGAAAAGAGCCTAAGGAAATGCAAAATTCTTCACTTTTATCTGTTGTTGGTTCTGGCATACATGACCAGAACCACCAAGGAAAGAAATTGTGTCTAAACCATCATCGAGCCGACTGCAAAAAAAGAGATGATTACCATCCTGATTACAGGATTAAAAAATTGGTAATGAAAATGAACAATCTGATGAAGAAATTGTGAATTATGCCGTATGTGCAGATTGTGATATAGCGACATTCGAAGACGCTTTCAGAAATGATCATTAGGTTCATGACATAGATCATGAGATTCATACTATTGAGAAAAATAATACATGGGGAATTGTCTATCCTTCCACCAAGGAAGAAACTCATTGGAGTCAAATGGGTGTACAAGACAAAATGCAAAACACATAAAGATTTGGATTTTCTTAAAGCAAGACTTGTTGCAAAAAGATACAAACAAAAAACATGTATTTGACTATTTCGAGGCCTTTGTCCCAGTTGCTAGACTTACTCACTTCGTATATTTTCATCGTCGCACAAAGTGCATGGAATATTTACCAAATGGATGTCAAACCTGCTTTCTTAAATGGATTTATGGAAGAGGAAGCTTATGTTGATCAACCTGATATTGTCAAAGGACAAGAAAATAAGGTCTACCAACCGAAAAGAGCTCTACACAGGCTCAAACAAGCTCCACGAGCATGGTATACTTGTATCGATTCTTATTTCATCGAGCATAGTCTTCAAAGATGTCCATATAAGCATACTTTATATGTGAATATTCTGATCGAGAAGATGTTGTTATTTTATCTTATTTTTACTACTAACAATGCTAAAATGATTTTTAAGTTCAAAGATGCTATGATTAGCCATTTTGAAATGATAGATTTTGGATTAATGTCTTACTTTCTTGAAATTTATCAGATGGATAGTGAAATATTCATTTTGTAAACCAAATATGATGGAGATATTCTGAAAAAGTTTAAAATGGAATTTGCAAAATCTATCTTAATACCGGTTGAAGAAAAGTTGAAGTTAACGAAAAAACTACTGGTGAGCTATTTGATCTTGCATATTTCCGAAGAATAGTTGAAAAATTGAGATATTTGATTGTTACTAGGTCGGATATAGCCTATGGCGTTGGACTTATTAGATGTTTTATGGAGTCACCGTGTCAATCACACTTACAATCAACTAAACAGATTTTGATATATGTTAGAGGTACACAAAGTCATGATATGTTCTATTCTTGTGCTAATGATATTTTTCAATTGAGATACACATACATTGATTAAGCTGGTGACACCATAGAAAGAGACAGCACATCAGGCTACGCATTTTTCTTTGAATCCGGCGTTTTCTTATGGTCTTCAAAGAAACAACAAGCGGTGGTTTTCTATACCCTTGAAGCCTAGTATATAACACCATCAAGTAGTGTAACTCAAGCGCTATGGCTTAAACAAATTCTTGGTTTTCTATGTTGTGAAAAATATGAGCAAACAAAGATTTATTATGATAACAAATCAAGTTATCAAAGAATCTAGTGTTTCATTAATAAAACAGACACAATGATATCAAATTTCACTTTATTCGCGATATAGTTCGAGAAAAAAAGATTGCCATTGATTATTGTCCAACTGAAAAACAAGTTACAAATGTTTTCACAAAATTGAAGACAGTCGTTTATCAAACTGAAAAAACGTTTAGAACGATCAAGTTTCAAGATTTTGATTTAAGATAAATCAAGTATGATGAAGTGTTAAGAAACTTCATAACACTTCTGCGATCCAGTTTTCTTTAGACAGATTTCTTTACACAGAATTCAAAGTCAATCGTTCAACCATCCACTTTAAGTTGCTTTAGCTTTTCTCTTGTTTTTTCTTTGTTCACGGGAGATTTTATGTCACGTGTTTACACTTGCAGTTATAATATAAATAGGTTAACGCATTTCGCAATTGTAATAACCTCCAGAGAGCATGTATACCTCCAGTAACAATTGTAATCCTCCAAGACAGAAGAATAAAAAGCTTTGAGTTTCTTACACTCTCGTTTTCTTCTTTCAATTTTCTAGATATTTATTGGTTTAAATTCTTTCATTTGCTGACAATTAAATTACTGTCTTTTTTTGGTTGTTTTTGTTGCTAGCAGAGTATATCAAGTAAAGAGCTGAGGAACCTTCGCGTGGAGAGGAAAACAAAAAAAAAGCTGAGAATAGTTTTGAGCTTAGATATGTGAAGGAAGCATTTCCCCTAGACTAGTGAATAAATGGTCGTACCTTTATCTGCAGATGTTTTGCTTCCAAGGACTCGCTTCAATCGCAAGATACCTAGGATTAGGAGAACAAGGAGGACCGCTCCTGATGCAATTGCCACCACACCAGCAGTTCCAACCTTTTTTCTCTGAACTGGGGGCTCAAAATCTGGTCAAAGGAGAAAGATGCTCTCTTCAGTCTCAAAAATATTATCATCGTTAACTTTTCTCGTTGTTCAAAATAAATCATAGAGAAAATACAACTATAAAACCATTTAAAATATTATCATAGTTGACTTTTCTCGTTGTTTAAAATGAATCATATAGAAAAGTCAACTGAAACCATTTTTGAGACGGGAGAACAGCAAACTATCCAACCATAGTGAAGTCACTTCCATAGCAGCAATACTCAATCAGAAGCCATGTAAATCTATAAACAAATTAAAGGATGACAACAACAATAACGTTACTCTATTGTCTTAGAGCCTCTCGTCTATGGCGGGTATAGGGAGTTGGATTTACGCAACCATACACATGTGTTAGAAACACACAGAGGTTGTTTCCTGATCACCCATAATGAAAATTGCGTCAAGCTGTTTCAATCAACTGCTGCTTCACAATATAAGAAGCGTAGCCAATTTAGTGAATCATTTTGTTTTATTTCATCATATTTCAAGGTCAAACAAAAATGTGTCTTTGACTCCATTGGAAATTGAAACCTATAAACAAATTAAAGGATGATAACCGAAATAAAGATAGAGTCACATACTAGGATCCACTGATATAGCTGATATTAAAGGACCATAAGCTCCTCTGGTAGGTATTCCTGTAGTTCCTTTTCCAGCCCAGTAAAAGTGAACCTTTAGCGTGTGGTCAATTACAACAGCAGTAAAAACTTTCACGATTGCCTTTCCAGGACCACCAGCTGCTTCCTCAATATTGAAGTCCTTCAAGACCAACTTTTCCTGCACACAGGACATGTAGGAAAGTCACACCACTTCATTAGGGCCGTTCAACGAACCGAACAATTTGCGAAATATTCGAGTTCGGTTAATGTTCGTTTCGTATTCGTTCGGTTATTGTCTGTAAATGAGCCGAATTCGAACAACTATTTGAGTTCGTTTACTAAAACGAGCTGAACTATTTGCGAACTATTCGGTTCGTTTAAACAATTATACTGTTATCGAGCAGAACTCGAACTAATTTTAAAGTTCGTTTAGCTAAACGAACCGAGCCGAACAGTTCGTTTAGCTAAACAAATCCAAATTCAAAAACCTAATATTCGTTTCGGCTCGGTTCGTTAACACCCCTACCCTTAAGAGAAATTTTAAGCACGTTGAGGGCAGTCCATTACCTGTACATAAACATCGAATATTCGCCTTCCCAAGTCGTTAAATGAATGATCATCTACAAAAGTAATCTCAGCAAAATGGAGCTTGACACTGTAGTTTCCATTCATCAAACAAAGACCATAGTAGGTCAAAGAAAGTGGCGATGCGCGCGCCGTTTTATACAGTTCGATCTCTGGGCTAGCCACGTTCCTCAAAGTAGATGTGTTTGTATCAATGTAAACATCTGCATCCATATCGTTGTCCATGAAATTCCCAGTGCTGCTGAATGCCCAATTTTGCCCCGAGTAGTACATAGAAGCACCCTGGACTTCTAAATCAGCTTCATACTTGGTGCCATTCTTTGTGATCACTTCTTTCCCTCCACAATTTATATGCAACGAGTAATGTTCTGCCGAAGTCCATGATTCAGAAGAAATTTATTGTTTCACAAACAAATGAGCGAATCTCACCTACTAGCCAAACGTTTGGATCATTACTCAATTAACATCCAAACGTTGATGAAACTCACTTAACAACCATTCTTTTTGGATAATGGTTCATTTACACCCATTCAACCGGCACCAGTCGGTCATCAAAACATGTATTAAAAAAATTGCAAATAAACAGTCACCAGCCGGTCATCAATCGGTTGAATGGTTGTAAATGAGCTATTATCCAAAAAGAATGGATGTTAAGTGAGTTTCATTAACGTTTGGTTGTTAATTGAATAATGAGCCAAACGTTTGACTGAGGTTCCTCTTTCACAAATTGGCATGAATAGACTCCAGTTTAATTCAAAATTTTGTTCAAAGTTACTGATCACCAAATCGAAAAGTAAACTCACGTTTATTATTGGGATCACTGCAGGGGAAGTCTTGCTTCAGACAAGGATGAACTCCATTTCCACTGCATATGAGGAAAAGAAAGGCAATTACGATAGCTTCCGAACACTTATGCCTAAAGTGACATACCTATTTCAAAGCATCGATAAAGGACGTTTTTGATACACTAGGCTCCCGCGTTTATACAGGAAGACCAGATTGTTTTGCGATCTGATTTATGCAGCCTTACCTTGCACTTTTGTGTAAGAGGTTATTTCTGCAGCAGTCAAGATCGCTTCGCGATCTAATGTGTGTGAATAGTGACTTTCCATTTCATGATCATCATCTACCGAAGGAAGCAAAGGCGCATAATGTATTCTTACAATTTGTTTCTTGATGAATAGCTCTCCACTAAATTTCTGAGACAATGAACGATGAAAACGTCATGGCATAACATACATTTACAGAAAAAGTAGTAATTCAGTAATTTCTTTTTTTTTTAGGATGATAATTCAGTAATTTGATGACTCACACACTTCCTCTCGGACATTCATATGGACTTGGGCCTTCCCACGTAAAATTGTTGTCAGAAACATCTCTGCACAAAGGCATCATAATGAGAATCACTTGGAACATTTTTAAGTCAAACTTTTGCAGAAAAATATTACTTCAATCTGGACATTAACGGTCAAAGATTTCGTTCCACAGAATTAAACACTTCTTTAGTTGAACATAAGACGCTAACTTGGTATCTTTGTTACCTGGAATTTATTTAAACTTATTTTGCTTTACTTTTGTTTTCATAGACAGACAGACTTAATTTTCCTAAGGTTCAACATTCAAGAAACCGAAACACATCTCATTTCTGTATAACAACAACATTATCTCATTGCCTTAGAGTCTTCCGCCTATAGCGAGGTATGGGGGATCGGATGTACGCAACCATACCCATTTGTTAGAAACAATGTTTTCCAATGACACATAATGAAAATTGCGTCAAGCTGTGTCGATCAACTGCTACTTCACAATATAAGAAGTGCAGTCAATTTAGTGAGTCATTTTGACATCATATTCCAAAGTCAAGAGTGTTTAAGAGAAAGCATGTGATCATCATATTAGCATTTAAAATGCTTACACATTCTTGTTTCTTGACAAAATCCATCCTGGAATTGGTCCAGCAAGCTTGTTTCCTGTCAGATAGCTGCACCATCAAATACTTAAGTGCCTTCAGATAACTAGCTTATACCAAAAGAAAAGCATAGATCAGGTGAAGTTTATTCACTTACATAAAATCAGCCTTTGCTAGCTGGACGAATGTTGCTGGAATTTCATCAGTCAAATTATTATAACTTAGGTCCCTGCGGACAGAACACCACATTAAATTTGCATTGACGAATGAGAATCAGTGACACTCATTCCGCCAAAGAAACAAACAAAAAAAGATAATTATGTCATGCTGAAAATATTATGTATATATATACTATAGCAAGCTTAAGTTGAGAGACAGTTTGCTAGTGTAAGTTGAACAACAACAACATTATCTTATTGCCTTAAAAGCTCTCGCCTATGCCGGGATATGGGAGGTCGGGTGTACACAACCATACCCATGTGTTAGAAACACATAGAGGTTGTTTCCCGATGATCCATGATGAAAATTGCGTATGTCGATCAACTGCTACTTCATAATATAAGGAGCAACCAATTTAGTGAATCATTTTGCTTTATTCCATCATATTCCAAAGTCAAGAAAAAATATGTCATTGACTTTGAAATATGATGAAATAAAGCAAAATGAGTCACTAAATCAGTGCGCTTCTTATATTGTGAAGTAACACTTGATCGACACAGTTTGACGCAATTTTCATTACGGGTCATCGGAAAACAACCTCGGTGTGTTTCTAGCACATGGTTATGGTTACATACATCCGACCTCCCATATCCCGCCATAGACGGGAGCCTCTAAGGCAATGTGATAATGTTGTTGTATATACTATCGCAAGATTAAGTTGAGAGACAGTTTGCTAGTGTAAGTTGAACAATGGCAGTAAAAGAGGCTTACAAAGTTTTCAATTTTGTCATCCCTCCAATGTAGTCAGGAATCCTCCCAGAAATTAAGCATTTCCGTAGTATTCTGCACAGCATGAAAAATCATTAAGCGTGATGGGAGCTTCAGAAAGAACAACACTAAGAACATGAAAAGCAGGCGCTAACAATGTTTTTAAGGATCCCAAGTTTTGTAGCAGTGGGAAAGTAGATCCTCTGCCTTTCAGATCACTTATCCTCCTGAAATTCATCCAAAATAAAAGGGTTTCATATTATTTTCCATTGAAGCAAAACTCCCTTCTAGAGAAGTCATTGTTACCGTTACTTACAGGTCAGTTAATCTGGTCAACAGTGAAATATTGGATGGAATTGGACCCTCAAGAGAGCATCCTTGTATGTGCCTGTTACAACAATGTCATAAATGAAGGTGCAACATGGTCTAAAATCAAAATTTTTTATAATAACTATATTATGTTAAAAAGGCAAGTAAGACTATTTTTAGGATGGAGGAAGTATCGGATTACTAATCATGTTTATGAATTCTGTATCATAGAGAAAACCATAAACATGATGAGAAAATATAACCTTTGTGATTGATTTTCATTTACTTACAGCTTCTCAATTAGCCTCAGTCTGCCAATGAAGTCTGGAATTTTTCCAGTGAAGTAATTGTCACATATCCTCCTACAAATTACAGTTTGTGAAAGCTTTCACCACGTAAGTAACGTAGCTAATGCTAAAAATCATATGAAGCAGAAGTAATAATCTAATAAAGAAAATCATTAAAAGCATTTCCAAAAACATTTCACAAGGAGTATGATAAAAAGGGCGTCGCTTTCCCGGTGCACTAGACTCTTCCATTTGTGCAATGATACGAAGAGAGGCCGGATCACTTCGCGATCTGATGTATGCAACCTTACCCTACACTTTATGCAAGAGGTTGTTTCCGCAGCTCGAACCTGTAACCTTAAGATCACAAAGCAACAACCTTACCAGTTGCTCCAAGACCTACCGTATGATAACCATTAGGTGATAACCAGATAAAAGCTGTTGACTTCTACACTCTTTTTAGTTTAAACGACTAAGTACTTCTGCCTCAGAAACAAAGATAGCACCATGACACCTCGTATTCTGACATCCTTAAAACAATTTGAGGAAAGTTAAAATGTCGATATCTTAAGATCAGTGCAACAACTTCTTGTAGTAGATCAAAGCCAGGAAATTGGAGAAAAAAATGCTCATTCAATTTATGTAAATAATATATAGCCGAATGCGCGGGAAATTGAGTTACATACAGGTCAGTTAAATTTGTCAGCTCGGCAAGTGCAATAGGCAACTCTCCTGTGAATAAGTTAGACGACAACAGCCTGAAAAAGAAGCAAGCCATGATAATTGTCATTGCTGAATTTCGTTGCCTAAACAGACAATTGAAAGAAATGAAAACTTTTAGGTGATAGATATACAGCTTCTGTAAATTAACTAATCTCCCAACATCAGGAGGAACGCGTCCAGTGAATAGGTTTCCCTCGATACTTCTGCAAACAAAACTCAGCAAATCAGCCTGAAAGGCAGCTTAAGCATGTTCTGTAGTGAAAAAAAATAGAAAAAATTTCTGATAGTAAATTTATTTTTCTTTTCATGTTCCATGAAGGAATGAACTTCCTTTTAGTCAGTTGTAGAATCATTTGCAATGCTCCTACATTTGTTTTAACCACAAAGAAAGCATAGAAGCATATGCAAGAAGGTGTTATGTTTATTTTAATATCGAAAGCTTATTTTTTGTATTTCTTTAATTTCTCCACTAACACACTAGCACATTATATCTTTATATATCATCTATGCAGGTACATATAGAGTCGGGGGTCTCACTGGAAGCAGTCTCTCTATTCCTTGGGATAGAGGTATTGTCTGCATACCAATTACCCTCCCCAGACCCTAGCGATAGCGTTTGCTGTCGTTAGGATATACTGGGTACGGATGATGATGACTGAACCTCAAAATAATCATCTGAGCTGATTTTTTGGTGTTACAGTTTTTATTTAAGCTATTATTGTGGTTATCTTGTTTTCATTTCCAATGGATTCAAGGACACACTCTTCTTTGACTTTAGAATATGATGGAACAAAGCAAAATGACTCACTAAATTGGATGCGCTTCTTATATTATGAAGTAGCAGTTGATCGACATAGCTTGACGCATCATTATGGGTCATCGGGAAACAATCTCTGTGTGTTTCTAATATATGGGTATGGTTGCATACATCCGACTCCCCATATCCCCGCCATAGGCGGGAGCCTCTAAGGCAATGGGTAATGTTGTTGTTGTTGTATTGTGCTATCTATACAGGTATATATAGAGCCGGCAATCTCAAACTCTCTATCCCTATAGATGGAAGTATTGTTTGTCTGGCTCTCACCCTCCCCAGACCATAACGATAGCTTTTGCTGTCGTTGGAATATTGTTGTCGTTGTTGTTGTAGTATTATCAAAGTGAAATCAGATAATTGAATTGTATCACAAAAAAAAAATACAACATACAGGTTCACCAGTGAGGTAATTCTGGTAAGCACGGATGGAAATGGACCAGACAATTTGTTTCCCATTAAAGAGCTGCACATTTAAATGAAAACGATAATCGCATGTCAGCCATGGGAGACCACATAGTTCATCTTAACTTGTGAAATAGAAATTATCAAAGCAGCAGTACAGTTCAACCAAGCGCATTGCAGCCCATTGGTTTGGTATAACTCCTTTGAGATTATTGCGACTAAGATCCCTACAGAAAAGAACAAGTATTCGAATTATTTAAGAATTTTTATAGTCATTAACCCCACAATTCAAATCCGTGCCTTCATGACGAGGCATTTTTATCTTAGTTAATACAAAAATGTAGCATAAAATCAATAATATACTTACAAGTGCTTAAGGTATTGCAGCTTCCCGAATTCTGGAGGAACGTTTGCTGATATGTTTTGTGCTTTCAAAGATCTGCCCACACATTTTAGAAACATTTCAATATACTTTTGTGCTTATATGCCATCCATGCAGCAATGTAATGCGGACCCACATATGAAGAAAAACATATTCCTATACATATCTGTTGGAAATTTTAGTTTTGGAGAACATGGAAGATGATAAATCAATGATAAAACCAATAACACAAAATAGAATTCAAAGAAAGTGGAAGAAAACATCAAAGAAGCAATTTTCAAAATGATGAAGTTTTTTTTTCTTTTTTTTTTGTAAATACACAAGGTTGCAAGAAAAAATTACAATGGCATGATAACCAATCTTAAAGAAAATGAAACAAAGAAGAAAAATAGTCGAGAAATAACAAATGCTAATGTCCTTAAAACGAAATTGCCTAAACTATTGAGCAAGATATACTGTGTGGAAAACGTCTCCCATGACATAACGACTTCTTGTTTTTGTTTGCTCTATGAGAAGAATATTGAATTTGTCTATTTGAAGGGCTGGTAAAAGAAGAAGAGAGAAGAAGACATTTCTTAAGTTTTCACAAAATTGCATCAAAAGTTCTCTTTTAAGAAGTATATCAAAATATACCATCAAAACCTTTTAATCCTTGTATTTATAGACTTCAATTCACAAGAAGAGAAATAGCCGAGACGTAACAAATGATGTTGTCCTTAAAGGAAAATTGCCTCCACCATTGAGCAAGGGCACATGATTCCCACAATATAATAGCTTCTTGTTTATGTTTGCTCTAGGAGAAGAAGATTAAACTTGTCTATTTGAAGTGATTAATACCAGAAGAAGAAGAAGAGAGAAGATAAAGAAATTCTGCAGGTTTTCACAAAAGTGTATGAAAAGTTCTCTTTTAAGAAGCATATCAAAATATATCTTCAAAACCTTTTGATCCTTGTATTTATAGACTTCAATTCACAAGAAAGAAGTTAATTTAACATCTCTTTATAGAATTTAACTTCCAAAGTTAGTTTATGATCGTTCAAGATAGTAAGCAGATATCCCAAATGGCAAAAGTTGCATTATTTCATCAAAAGACAACAAAAAGTTCTGTTATATGCACCGACCGAACGTTCAGTCACTTTTATCGAACGCTAGATCCAGATTTTTTTTTGAATGTTTCAGCTCAAAACTCATCACCGAACTATGTCACCAAACATTCAGTAAGTTTCACTGAACGTTCGGTGAAACATTCGGTCAATCTCAGATTCTGACATAACTCTGTCATCAAACTCTAAATTCTTCACCGAATGTTTGGTGACTTTAGAATTCAGAGTATGGTGGCAGACCAAATCATGAATTCAAAGTATGGTCAAAACTGATTCAAGTCAATTTTCAATCCATTCTCTAATCAACCTTCTTACATGTTTTTATATAAATTTAAAGCATTTTCTAAAACACTTTTATCTATTTTTTTCCGACAATATTCCTATATTATGCATTCAACTTAGTATGATACAGACTATACAATGTCAGATGCAAATGTATATCTATTTCGCATTTTTGATTAATCCAATCAAGTAAGGTAATTGTTGGAGCATGCTAATGTTACTGCAATATAGAAATACAGATTAGAGAACACTAATTCAGTTCATAATGAAGTGATCGAAGTTTTTCCTAAAATTGTCGACATGTTGTGAATGCCACATATAATGTTTATTATTTGCGTTCGTTACATAAAAGCTGTGTCACAAATGTAATGAAATTGTGGCAGGAGTGAATAGAACAATAAGTCATCCTGAATGGATGAATCCAATCAAATACACATGTGCACGGGAGAATAAGTGTACGTCAGAAACCGATCCGACTCCTCTCTGGATTCTAAGGAAACACGGAAGTTTAGTACCAAAAACGTACTTTACAGTGGTTATGAATAAAAAATGGAACTATCGTTTATTCTTTTGTATCTTATTAAAATTAAGTAAATACTAGGATTTCTGATAGTTACTGCTAAAAAATTTGGTTGCTTTTTCTAATCTCACTTCTTTTTTCATCTTTCTATTTTCTTTTTTCTTTTCCTGTCGCTTTGAACATTAACAGTGGGCCATGTAAATTTATGGGTCCCAAATGACAGAATATGAACCTCCATTCTTTTCGGAAAACGATCCGGCTCATCTTTGGATTCTAAGAAAACGCGTGAATTTAGTATAACAGAAACGCCTTTTAAAATGATTATTAATAAAAAACGGAAACTATCGTGTATTCTTTTGTATCTTATTAAAATTAAGTAAATACTAAGATTTCTGATAGTTACTGCTAAAAATTTGGTTGCTTTTTCTAATCTCACTTGTTGTTTTCACCTTTCTATTTTCTATTTTTTGTCGCATTGAACATTAACAGTGGGCCATGTAAATTTTCATCATCATCATCGAGACTCAGTATATTCCAACGACAGCAAAAGCTATCGTTAAGGTCTAAAAAAGGGTAAATGGTAGGCAGACAATACCTCTATGAACATCCCTTCTTTTCATGTTCTATTTTCTATTTTCTATTTTCTATTTTGTCCCATTGAACAGTCATGTGAGTCATTTAATTTATGGGTCCTTATTAAAGAATAAAAACCCTCTTTCCAGCTGGCGGTTAGAACCTAGACTTAGAAGCGCCAGCCAGAAATATAATGCGTTGACTCATAAATCAGTCAACCCAATGCATCATGTGACATCTTTCCCAGTTTTCACCAAGTCTCTTGACTGAAAAATTTCACAAAGCACTTAATAACTTAATATCCTCACTTTCTTGATGAATATAAAGTTTATGTTTCATGTTGTTTAGGCCCAGGGGAGTGATTTAGAGCACATGGTAAGATTGATTCTTTGTGAACTTGAGGTTACGGGTTCGAACCATGGAAACAGTCTATTGCACAAAGTAGGGTAAGACTACGTATATCAGATCGCGAAACGATCCGTCTTCTCCCCAAACTCTGCATAATCGCAGAAGCTTAGTGAACCAAGAACATTTTTTTAGGCAAATTTTTGATAAGGGAAGAAAGCAAAGGGAAGATGCTTGGGAGTTGAGAAAGAGAATGAAAAGAAATAAATCCTGAAATTCCTAAAAGGTTTGCAATTATTAAAACTAACAAACAAAAAAATGTACGTTCTTGTATGAATTTCCCAAAATATCCCTCAGAAAAGAAGTTTTCAGAAAACTGCTCTTACAAAAAAAATATCTTGAACCTAAAAATGGTCCCAGTAAATTGTTTTATACCCCCCGTATTATTCATGCAATGACAATTCGACCCCAACCTTAACTTCCAAGTTTCAATCTTGCACCTAAACTGCTGTGAAATCATAATCTGATGCCTCAACCAAAGCAAATTGGCTAAAATTCGTCAAGTCCAACATTTTCTTACAGCCAATTTATTGGAGCAATTCATTATAGTAAAATGTGAAAACTCAGCTGAAAATAAAAGCTGCAGAATGCAACAAGCTTACATGCTAACGACATGGCAAGAAGTGTTGGCATTAAAGGAGCAATCACAAGTGAGAGTGCTCTCAATCCCTTTGGTCAAAATTGGAAGACTCCAATTGCCTTCTCCACTACAAGGATCCTTGCTGAAATCCCAGTCTGTTTTCCCCAACCCTTTTGCAATTTCTTTCAATATGTTCACTAGAAAAAATAATCCAGCACCAAAAAAAAAAAAACCCATCAAGGATTTCATCTCTACTTCTTTGCTGAAGTATATGTCACAAAAAGTATGCCAAGAATTAGTCTTTGAGTTACCTTCTTCAACGGGTAGCTTGGATGCAGCTGCAAAAGCAAAGCTTGTAAAGGAAACAAAATTCAACTGCAAGATGCAGATGATACACAAAAGATAGTGCAACATTTTGTGTAGTTGTGAAGTGAGGTTTTTGAGTGAATGTGTGCTACACTTCCATTTTATTTACGTTGTGTGGTTGGAGAAGATGATTGAATCTAGAAGAGTTCACTATGCCTTTGACTTAATGGTTTAGCACGGTGTATCTGACTTTTATAATAAACGCGTGTTTACTATGTGGATTAGTGCTTTAAATGCATGTCCAAAACCTATGGAGTATTCAATTTTGGTTTGAATCCGTAGTTATACATATGTAAATTGACGAATTTATGCATACATCTTTAAAAAAATATTAACTTTAAGATTTTTAAATGTTTATCTTCTTTTGTTGCTTACCATTTTTTAAATGTAAATATATTAATCAGAGTAATCTGCGCATCATAGGGATGCAACCTATACAATTACCCTAATACATAAGCTAACAGTCTAGCTTATGTGTAGTAGTCATATCAATGAAATTCTAAGCGATGACCAGCAGATTGCCTAAGCTTAGAAGATTGGGGTAAAGTTTATACATGACTCTGAAAGTATGCGTGCATATTTTATGTGTTACATCACTAGTTGCAAAAAATGCTTCTTTTCCTACCCTGCCAAATGTGATAGATCAAGACAGTCAATGTAATCTAAGTGCCCTTTGCTCTTAGTGCTTTTCCTCTCAGCTTTCGTGTCTCTAAGGCCAGCAATTTTGGAATTGAGTGCAGCCCTTGTGCCAATGACAGCCATGATGAGATGTTGATGCATATGTCTTTTGTGTCTGGACAAGAGAAAATCAAGTGTTACAACGTTTCTGGTGCTGCCGAAACGCAGCATTTGTTAACTCTATTTGTTAACAAACACAATTAACGAATTTATTTTTGATGCAATTTGTCAAATGCGAGAAGGGTCCTATCTAATTTGGACCAAAAGATCATTTCCTGGCTTTAGGGTCCCACCGTCTCAGCTCCAAAGAACATTATGAATTATGCAAATCAGGAGGCTACCGACCTCCTAGTTTGGGTGAGAACTTACGCAGTGAGCCACACAATGTGTCCTCCCGTAAATTAGGCCTTCCGTCTAGCAGTAATGGATCACACACACTGTACGTGATAAACCATAATTAAATCGTTTGATAGTCAACGGTCAACGGTTTAACTCCAGTAGCTCAGCACTCAAAGTACTGCAGTTCAGCAGTACATCACCCAAGTATGGCTGTTCAGCTTCAACGGCACCTCAGCAGGGCATCATGACACCCTTATAACGTCGAAGAATATGCGTAGGTTTGCACCTCGGCACCAACTTCAACTTCTACACAAATGCCGCACTTTAGACCACTTCAGCTGGGCAAGGCTTAGTCACGTACTTCGGCAAGGGTTGATCTTGCACTTCGGCAAAGTTTAGTTGTGCACTACGATAAAGGAACCTAGCACGATATTACTTCGTGGGACCCTCGAACAGAAGGACAGTTCAAATATAGCAACTATAGCTGGTTATTCTTTCTGAACACGCCAAGGTCACAACAGTCGGCCTACTAGTTACATCAACCAGGCCGGCCTATTAGTCACATCAGTCAGACTACTGATCACATCAGCAGACATACGGCGCCTTAGGCTTTCTGCCCCAAGCAAACGTCCTATCCGCAATCCACTATCAGGGGCTAAAGGCGGAAAAAAGGTCTACAAAAGCAAGCCAACCAAGACAAAGAAGGGGATGGGGAATTCAAACATTCATACCCTAAAGCAAATTCATACACTTTGCTCTTCGGCTCATACTGTGAGAAACTCTTAACTCACCATTTAAATTATAATCTCAGTGAGATATGGCCCAAACTGACTTGAGCGTTGGAGGGTTTTTCCCGAGGTCAACCCCATAGGACCTCTGACATGTGCTTTCTTATGCAGGATATTTTAGAGGTTATTCCAGCTACAAACTTTCAATCCCAGTTAACAACTCTTCAAGTTAACTGACGAAGTTATTTTGAGGTCGTCTAGACCCTGGGTGAAGATCCAACTTCATCATTTGGCGCTAGAAGGAGGGCCCCTTAGTCTCTTAACCCAGAAAACAACTACTCAAAGCTTTTCTAACGGCTACTCAGAGTTTTTCTAATCACCTTAGGAAGCTATTGAGAGAAAGATGAGTAAAAAAGATGATCAAGGGTCCAAGCAACCTATGACATCCAGGAGAAGCCAAAGGTCTTCTCAGCGACAAACTGATCAATACTCTACGGAGCCGGGAGAATCCTCAACTCCCACCATTGCCTTCACATATGAAGAGCACATGCGGGCCATTCGCTATGTGGCTCAAAACCCAAAGATCTTCCAAGCTGTAGTGAGGGAGATGAAGGGGAAGGCTTCTGCAGCAAATTCCAGTGGGTCCCATTCTGGTAACTCTCACCCACTGGAACTCATGGAGTATTCTCCCACTCGGCCTGACTATTATCCCAGGCATCAGCCTGAATTTATGGCTGGGGCGAGGCGTTCAGGGCAAAAGTCTAGTCACCAGAACTTAAAATATACTCAGAAAGCCTCCTTGCCGTTCAAACATGGCAGAAAAGTTGACAATAAAGGCGAAGCACCGTTGCAGGAAAGGTGCTCTGTCAAGATTCGATTAGGAGGCCGAGGAAATGAAAGGAACTCTCTGCTGGCTTCAAAAGCACATATCCTTTCCTACATGAGGAAAAAATCTCGGGCAAAAGAACCCCAGCCCCTGGTTGGACCAGTCCACAAAATAAACCATCGACTGTACTGCCTTTATCATCATGATATTGGTCATGATGCAGAAGATTGTAGGCAGCTCGGGCAAGAGATTGGGCGTCTTATTGAGTTGGGTCACCTACGACGTTTTTATAATCCGAGGTCCAGGCTCCACAACAGGCTAGACTTTGGTGAAGCCCCTCCAGATGAGAGTTGTAAACCCGGGTCTCATCAGTGTTTTCTAAGTGATGAGGATTCAGATCCTGATGAAAGGGGGTTACGGGTTCCTGAGCATATAAGGCTGACATAACGGCGACAGTCCCTGATTCAATCGAATCATGGTTTATTTCTTCTTGGGCTCATCCCATATCTTCTGGCTCAGCCTTATGTTATCAAGGGATCAATTTCTTATATTCAACTGGGTATTCTTATTTGGCATTCAACCAGGAAAGTTAAGTCACCATATGGTGCATGGAATAATAAATTATGTTTCTCTATAACTCACAACGAAAATAGGGGCATATCTCAACAAAATGGGACAGGTTTCCCAATATTCTAACTCAGCAGGTCTGAGAGGTTGAGCAGGTCTCAACAATATCTTTTACCCCAGCAGGTCTGGGAGGTTGAGCATGTCTCAACAATATCTTTTACCCCAGCAGGTTTGGGAGGTTGAGCAGGTCTCAACAGTATCTTTTAACCCAGCAGGTCTGGGAGGTTGAGCAGGTCTCAACAGTATCTTTTACCCCAGCAGGTCTGGGAGGTTGAGCAGGTCTCAACAGTATCTTCTACCTCAGCAGATCTGAGAGGTTGAACAGGTCTCAACAGTATCTTTTACCCCAGTAGGTCTGGGAGGTTGAGCAGGTCTCAACAATATCTTCTACCTCAGCAGGTCTGAGAGGTTGAGCAGGTCTCAACAGCGGGACAAGTTTCCTATATCTTCATCTCAGCAGGTCTTAGAGGTTGAGTAGGTCTCAACAGCGGGATAAGTTTCCTATATCTTCACCTCAGCAGGTCTGATAGGTTGAGCAGGTCTCAACAGTGGGATAAGTTCCCTATATCTTGACCTCAGTAGGTCTGAGAGGTTGAGCAGATCTCAACAGCGGGATAGATTTGCCTATATTCTAAGTCAGCAAAACTGAAAGGGTTGATGAAAAGGGGATAAAGGTTTTCCCACGTCTTAAAATTCATCAAGGTACAGCAGAGCTGAAGAGCCAAGGATAAAAGCTAAAGCTCAGTACTTACACAGAGAGCCAACATACAAAAGATACTCTTTTGGAAAAGCTGAAGACAAATACTTGCAAACTATCAGCATAGAGCAAGTTGAAGACAAGTATTTGCATAAAGCGAATAAAACTTCGTAGTGCTGAAGACAAACACTTGTAACTACGGAAAAAAGAGCAAGTAAGGCTTTGCAGAGCCGAGGACAAATATTTGCATTCACTATTGAGACGAAGCAAATAAAACTTCACAGACAGTTAAAGAAGTTGAAAGAAGCCGAAGAGCAAAAGTTGGGAAAATTGGATTTTCATTAAAATCTATTACAACTACAGTCATTTACAGGAAAAATCATATTCTACTTTACAGCTTCTTCATCTTCTCTAAGATCAACCCCACTTTGGAACTGAGCAATTTGGTTTTCAAGTAGGTTCTCAGCCTCAGGGTTGTATAGCTCGGCGATACGAGGATGGTTCTTGTCCAGGCTGGGACAGACCTCCGAACAAACATCAATTGCCCAAGTTTGCCCAACAGCAATTGCTGAGCCTTGAATCTCCAAAAATTTCCGGTAAAAAGCTTAGATTCTCTGAACTCAGCAACATCATTATTCTTCATCTCCTCAGCTTGAAGCTCGAATTGCTGGAGAAGATCAGCCTTATTTTTCCTCTCTGCCTCCAGTTGCTGGTTTAGCTCAGCCTTGTTGTCAGACAATACTTGATCAAAAGTACTGAGTTTCTTTTGGTAGAACTCCAGTTCAGCCTGAGCCTTGGAAGAAACTAACTCAGTGCTGGCTAATGTCTCCTTCAGCTCAGTCACTTGGGATTTGGCATCAGCCAGCTTGGCGTCAAAATCCTGTTTCTCAGCTTGAAGTCTGGAGTTCTCCTCCATAAGTGAGGCCAGTTTGGAATGTGAATCCTGCTTTGCCATCTAAAGCCTTGAATTGTCTTCAGTGAGTGTGGCAACTTGAGACTTCAGATTGCTCACCTCAGCTTCCAGCCCGGACAACTTTGTGCTATTAGGCTTTGCCACCTCAGCTAACTCATCATAGGCCTTTTTGAGGTGGGCATTGGTCTCAGAGAGCTTGAGGAATCTGGAGTAGAGCTCTTCAACTCGTCTAAGAATGTTAAATTCTTGGGCCCGATACTGCAAAAGTCAAACTGGTTAAGAAAAGCAGGAATTACTACGCAAGTAAAAGGATAACCGCGTGATTAATGAAGGTCTGCCACGTCACGGGTCCATTAAAACAAGATTTGTCTGCCTTCGCAGTTCAGCTCAGCCACACAAAATCTGGGGGCAAATGATAAACCATAATTAAATCGTTTGATAGTCAATGGTCAACTTTTAACTCCAGTAGTTCAGCACTCAAAGTACTGCAGTTCAGCAGTACATCACCCAAGCATGGCTGTTCAGCCTCAACGGCACCTCAGCAGGACATCATGATACCCTTATAACATCGAAGAATATGCCAAGGTTTGCACCTCGGCACCAACTTCAACTTCTACACAAATGCCGCACTTCAGACCACTTCAGCTGGGCAAGGCTTAGTCACGCACTTCGGCAAGGGTTGATCTTGCACTTCGGCAAAGTTCAGTTGTGCACTATGATAAAGGAACCTAGCACGATATTACTTCGTGGGACCCTCAAACAGAAGGGCAGTTCAAATATAGTAACTATAGTTGGTTATTCTTTCTGAACACGCCAATGTCACAACAACCGGCCTACTAGTTACATCAACCAGGCCGGCCTATTAGTCACATCAATCAGACTACTGATCACATCAGCATACCTACGGCGCCTTAGGCTTTCTGCCCCAAGCAAACGTCCTATCCGCAATCCACTATCAGAGGCTAAAAGCGGGAAAAAGGTCTACAAAAGCAAGCCAACCAAGACAAAGGAAGGGATGAGGAATTCAAACATTCATACCCTAAAACAAATTCATACACTTTGCTCTTCGGCTCATACTGTGAGAAACACTTAACTCACCATTTAAATTATAATCTCAGTGAGATATGTCCCAAACTGACTTGAGCGTCGGAGGGTTTTTTCCGAGGCCACCCCCCCGGGACCTCAGACCTGTGCTTTCTTGTGCAGGATATTTTAGAGGCTATTCCAGCTACAAACTTTCAATCCCAGTTAACAACTCTTCAAGTTAACTGACGAAATTATTTTGAGGTCGTCTAGACCCTGGGTGAAGATCCGGCTTCATCAGTACGTATTCTTGGAATCGAACTCTTGACCTCTTAGAACAAATCTTAACCTAAATATCAATTGAGCTATGCCGAAGACGGGTCCTATCTAACTTAGCAGGCGGTAAGTTGAGGTGGTATTAATGAAAAAAGTACACCTCATTTGAAGATAGATTTTGAGCTACAATACTACAAATTCATTTCTCGATGTTTTAGGTCCTAGATTACATACTCGCCATAATTTTCCAATTCGTTTTACATGAGCAGATTTGCAAAAGCATTAATAATATTGAAATAATTACGTTCATTTTGTTGTCGTTGGAAAAATATTACAGAATTACATTGTGCTAACCAAGATGGTGCTATGACGACATGCATTGGTCAGGCATGTCATCATGCTAAAAAAGGGCAGCGGTCCTAATACTAATGAAAATATCACCCGTACTCATAGGATAAGTTGTAAACCAAAAGTTACAACTGACGGGAAGGGATCTCTTGGAGTGCTCATATGGACGACGTCTACCTGGAACTTGGACAGCACTAATAATTAATAAGTCTGTTTCTTTATTATTATTATTATGTTTTTTATTCATTAATAAATATTTATTTAATAACGAAACGACAACAGTCAAACAATAGATCAATTTGTTGATAATTTTAATCCTACGTGTTAGAAGTTTCGCAGTTGTTTTTCGAAAAAATCATTTGAGACTCAAGACAATTTTAGGATTCGAGCTATAAAAAATTGAGAACCTGACTCAGAATATCTTGTGCAGATATGTAGTCGTCGTCATCATCATCATCCGTACCCAGTATATCCCAACGACAGCAAAAGCTATTGTGCAGATATGTAGTCATTTGCTCTCAAAATGAGCATACCCTCAAATGTGTGTTTTTGATACCTTTATACATGAATGATGAAGTCCCTTACATGTTAAAATTGACAAATGTCATGCTACTAGACTTGAGTCTTCATGCATCAAGACAAATGTCATAATAATGAAGCTTGATATAACACTACTAAGTTAATCAACATTCGCGGAGCTAAACTTGATGAATCAGAATAGACATGCACTTCTGTCCTATAGAGCTATGAAGATGATGATCGAGATGTATGTAGATGAATAGAGCTATTTTTCTTTTAGTTGAATGGGTTGGATAATTTCATCATTGAATTAGAATTCCTAAATAGTAGGAACTAAAGATAGAGTTATTATTTTAAGATTCCTTAGTTGCCTTTATTTATTCTAGTTAGGATTTGTTTTATTAAATGTTTACCTAGTCCAAGTAAAGTTTAGTCTATAAATAAAGGGGTGCCGGCCATAGTAGATGGTGCGCCAAGAGTGCCAAATATCAATTCCGGATAGGGTGATTGGTGAGTCAATGCCGGGTAGGGTCATTGACAAAGGTGCCAGGAAATGTAGTTCGGTTTTAAGTTATTTTTCGAATAATATAAAGTGAGTTGTGCTTTATACGTGTTGTGTTATTTGAATCTGTTATTACTTTAGAATGGAGTCAGAGCTGAGATAAAGAACACCTAAATCATTTGTGAATAGTTAAAGCCTTTACGATTAACTGCAACAATGAATACCTGAATCCTTTCTGAAGAGCTAAGCTTAACGTAGACCTAGCCTCTATGTAGGTCTGAACTCAATAAAGATCTGAACTCTTTTATGCAAATCTGAACTTTTCTGTATAGAATTGAAGAGTTGCACATGTTATGTGGAGCTGACCTTTGATGAGGGAGTGGGTTCTCCCCCCACCTGTACCAGAGGCCCCTTAGCCAGGTGGGATGTAAATCGAGGGATGTGCTCCACCGGCAGCCCTGCAAAGGGAGAGGACACACGAGACTCAGCCAGCCCAGAGACAACCCTTGTAATATTTCAACAAGGATTGTCTCCACACGGAATTATGTGGAGCTGACCTCTTCTTATATGGAGTTGAATAAGAAAATTTTCAAATACCAAGCTCTTATCAAAAAAACCTTTATGAACCAAGCTTTAATAACACCGAAATGACAAACTTTAAACAAAAATCTTTTATGATTCATACCATTTTATTTTATGCAAAGCACAAGCCATCAAGTTGAAATGGCAAACATACTTTTACAATCTTTTTAACGTCGGTAGTGCCGACTACGAAGAACGAGAAAGCATCACTAACCAACAACGATAGCATAATAACTCTGACTGTCAGAGCATCACACAAGGAGAGGTGATGATAGCACTGAAGAAGATGGGAAGAGCTAAAGCAGTCGGCCTAGATGACATACCCATTGAGGCGTGGAAGTATTTGGGAGAAGAAGGGGTTCAATGGCTAACTAATCTGTTCAATCATATTTACAAAACAGGAAAGATGTCAGATGAGTGGAGAAAGAGTGTCGTGGTCCCCCTATATAAAAACAAAGGAGACGCACAGTGCTGTGGGAACTATAGAGGGATTAAGTTGCTAAGCCATACCATGAAGTTATTGGAGAGAGTAATCGGCACTAGAATTAGGAGAGAAACTCAGGTTACGGTGAACCAGTTTGGTTTTATGCCAGGAAGGTCAACTACGGAAGCAATACACATTATCAGGAGATTAATGGAAAAGTATAGGGAGAAGAAGCGTGATTTACATATGGTTTTCATCGATCTTGAAAAAGCGTATGATAGTGTGCCACGTAGCCTGATCTGGGATATCCTGGATACAAGAGGGATCCCTGTGAAGTATATAGACATAATTAGAGATATGTATGCTAGGACGAAAACAACCGTTCGTACGCCTGTGGGAAATACTGACTTCTTTTCGGTGGAGGTAGGCCTCCATCAAGCGTCTGCGTTGAGCCCATTTCTTTTTGCAGTTGTTCTTGATGAGTTGTCAAAGTCGATACAGGAGGCAGTTCCGTGGTGTATGCTTTTTGCTGACGATATTGTATTAGTCGCAGAGAGTAGACATACCCTGAGTATGAGACTAGAGCAGTGGAGAAGTGTTTTAGAGAGAAAAGGCTTAAGGATTAACCGTTCTAAGATCGAGTATCTGCATTGCGACTTCAGCGGCGCAGCCGACAGGGAGAATAGCCAACTCACCATCGATGGTCAAGTGGTACCACAGGTAAGTAAGTTCAAGTACTTAGGATCATTTGTATAGCAGAATGGGGACATAGATAGTGATGTAGCACATCGAGTTCAAGCAGGCTGGTGTAGATGGAGGGCGGCCTCAGGGGTGCTGTGTGACAAAAATTTCCCAAATAAATTAAAGGGAAAATTTTATAGGGTGGTAGTACGAACGACAATGCTATATGGGACAGACTGCTGGGCCATCAAGAAGTCACAATTGCAGAAGATGGAAGTGGCAGAGATGAGGATGTTGAGGTGGATGTGCGGGCATACAAGGCTAGACCGGATCAGAAATGAGGTGTTCCGAGAAAGATTATGCGTGGCTAGTATAGCAGATAAGATAAGGGAGGGAAGAATGAGATGGTTTGGGCATGTCAAGCGGAGACAGACAACGGCGTCGGTAAGAGCAATTGAAAGCCTCATTGTAGAAGGGAACAGAGGTAAAGGCAGACCCAAACTGACTTGGGATGAGCAGATTAGGCACGACCTACTAGATTTGCACCTCTCTGAGGACATGGTCCAGGATAGGAATTCATGGAGGCATAAGATTAAGGTTAACGAGGTATAGGTCGTATATAGGGACACCTTAGAGTGTATTTAGGGCCAGAGATAGACGTAGACACTATCTATGCTTTAGGTTGACTTTGCACTTTGTTTGTGTTTTACTGTTGTTTTGAATTACATGTACATATACACGTTATGTTTATTTTAATATCGAAAGCCTATTCTTTGTATTTCTTGATTTCCCCCACTAACACACTAGCACATTATATCTCTATTATTATATTATTTATGCAGGTACATATAGAGCCGGGGGTCTCACTGGAAGCAGACTCTCTATCCCTTAGGACAGAGGTATTGTCTGCCTACCAATTACCCTCCCCAGACCCTAGCGATAGCGTTTGCTTTCGTTGGGATATACTGGGATGATGATGATGATGACCATTTTATTTTATGATACACATCTATGTTAGTTGTAATTTCATCATTGACCGTTATAAAATTTGTCAAATATAATTTATTAGTTAATAACTAATATCATTTATTCGTTGATCACTACGATGTATATATTGACTGCTACAAGAATATATGGAGAGGTCAGTAACCATAACTGCTGATATGTACTATGAGACTATAAGGTAGAGGATCTGGCTAGTATTTCATGTAATATAATGCTACCAACTTTAATGCTTTGGTACGCTTGTACGCTCTAAGAATACATGTCCAAAACACAATAAAGAAATTAAACTAAAGTTTGAAAATATTTAGCTTATAACAAAATTAGGGATACATATCACCTGTTTAGTCGCCTACATGTAAATTTGTTAGCACAATTGTAAAGTACATAACTTGTATATGAATTTCTGTAATGCTATTAGTTACGTACAAATATGCAGTAGAATCACCAAAGAATACAGCAATTACATACAAATCAGAAAATACACTAATTCAAAAGCATACAAATTAAAGAAACTAAATTACTACTAATAAAAGTTTTTTACCTCGAAAAAACGAAAAATTTTACACACGGAGATATATTATTATTAGCACATTGTCTTACATGCTCTTGTCTATGGCGGGTATGGAGGTCGGATGTACGCAACCATATCCATGTGTTAGAAACACATAGAGATTATTTTCGATGGCCCATAACAAAAATTGCGCAAGTTGTATCGATCAACTGCTACTTCACAATATAAGAAATGCAGCTAATTTAATAAGTTATTGTGTTTTATTTCATCATATTCTAAAATCAAAAAAGATATGCCCCTTCACCGAGAAGAAATGTAAACACACGGAGATATACCAAATACCTTATTAGTGCAGGATATTATTCTAGCAAAGTGTTTCCTTTTTTTCCCCCTTATATTGGCAAGAAGATTCTGAAAAGACGTCATAAGATTAGACGTCCTTCTGTTTCGTTTCGCCATAATACTCGGGATAGGATCCTCTCACCGCAAAAGGGTGTGGTGATGCGTGACTGCGCGACACGTGGCAACAAGGAGAGGTGGTGAGGCTAGATGCAGGTGACCTTTATCTAGTCTCACCACCCTCTCTTGTTGCCACGTGTCGCGCGGTCACAAAGGGGGTAAGGAAAGTGGAGATGAGGAAATGCCAACCCATAATAGTCATGGTTTTTGGGTATAACTATATATAATTGAACTAATGTGTGGTTTCATATGACTTAAATTATTTGACTGAAAAATTTGGTACGGTAAGTTATCCAATTAGAATATATAAAATATTTAACATGATATTTTTTTAATCTTTATAACGTGGTCTTTAGTATAATATAATTAGCTTACAAATAATTTATTATTTTGTAGAATTTTATTTCTTTTGGTTATTTTAATATCAAAACTTCCTATTTTTATTTACTAAATTCCTTCACTAACACACTAGCATATCATATCTCTATTATTGTTTCATTTCTGCATGTACATATAGAGACGAGGATATCACTGGAAGTAAACTTTCTATCTCTTGGGATAGAGGTATTGTTTGTCTGCAGCTCACCCTTCCCAGACCCTAACGACAATTTTTACCATCGTTGAAATATACTGGGTATGATTGATTGATTATTTTTTTATTTTCCTTTCCACTGGTGTTTGGTCTAAGTTTCCCATATCCCCACCAAACCTTGCTTGTCCTAATTAATGCAAAGATAAAATGGTCAAAATAGGAGAAGATATTGGAAAGTGGAATGGACTGAGAATGAATAATGTAACCATGTAGGAAAGATGAGGTTGATTTAATGATTTCAAGCATGATGCAGTTCCTAATTTCCTATCAACTTTCCCATTGAAGGATAATTTTTTACCGGTTGAGATCACAGCAGGTAGAAAATGAGGTAGAATATGAGGTCTCCAATCACGCGTCGCCACGTGTACAAATTGCTTTTTTTTTTAAAAAATAAAAAAATTTAAACCTCTCTCCTCTTTTGTACACGTGGCGACGCGTGATTGGAGACCTCATATTCTACCTCATTTTCTACCTGCTGTGATCACAACCGATTTTTTACCTTTTTAATAATTATTGCATGGAGAGTGGCATATGATTTAATTAAACTAATAAAATAAGAGCAGCATGAATTCCCCACATCATTGGTTGGTTAGCTTACGAATTGAGAATTATCCTAATTTCCTCACACCATTTCATTTCACCAGGAATGCAAATCTCAGACACGACACGAAAACACGACCTGAAACTAATACATTTTTCACGAATCTGGGTATAACCTTGGTGGGTTTCGTGTACAAATCGAGTAATACATGAAGCTTACCCTCTAAGAGCGGGTCGTGTCCATGTACACCCGCAGGTTATCTATTTATACCCATCATACCTGATATTTTTTAAATATATTTTAAATAAAAATTATAAATTATTAAAGTAAAAGTTACAAAATAAAAAAAGAAACTTATAAAACCTAAAAATCTAATCCGTCATTCTTCACTTCACATGTCCTTCCTTCTTACTCTATTCAATTGTCTCCTGTCGTCCCTACCCATCATTCTTCGTTTCTATTCTCTTTACTCATTCTTCACTCTTCTCAGTCCTCACTTCACACTTAAACGACAGCCGGCAAGCAAGAGCTCTTGGTTTCGTTCCGACAAAGTTGATGAAGCCGAAGGACATGCCAATATATATAATCCTAACTAAAAGTTGACACGTTAAGAGGAAGATGAAAAGGCGTATGACGAGGCCAAGATTGGTCATCATGAGGGTCAGAGATGACCCGGAATATATGCCGTTAATCTTCCATTTGAATAATTCAACGGAACCTGAGAAAGAAGAAAAACGTTAGAGGTACCGGGTCGCTGCCCCGGGAGAATCCTCCGACGCTCAAGTCAGTTATGGGTGTTTATTCATGCAATTCATGCCGGAATATAAAGGCCTGAGTTTGTGAGTTTTGCGTCGTGGCCGAGATGGAGTTTTGGATGTCATGGTCCAGTTGTTCTCCCAAAATCCCGACCCCCCTATCCTTTTGTGAGTTGAGAGGTATTTATACTGGAAAAAGAGGAGGTCTGCCCCCTGCCAAGTGATAGGATAACGATGTGTCTATGATGACGGTCTAATCCGTTACAGAGTTGCAGTGTGACGGGATAAAAGCATGGGTTCGTAGCTGTTACGTAGGTCGGCATGTGATGATGGCTTTGTACTGAGCCAATTACTTCTTGACATCTGGAAAGTATTCTGCAGATCCGCTAAGTGGGTCCCAGAGCATAATGAATGATATCTTCTCTTGATCTTATCTGGTATTTCTTGGCATTATTTGGCCGAGCCGGTATGTGACCGAGGCCGAGCTAAACATTCTGCCGAGGACGATTGTAGATGTAGGGCCTTGCCGAGCTGAGATGAATGCTTGTCTCGGCTATGTGGCCGAGCTGAATCAGAAGTTTGCGAGTTTGTTTTAGCCATCTCAATAGGCCTTTAACTGAGATGTACTGCAGTGCACTCTTGCTGAACTGCAGTTTTAAAATATACGACCAAAGTGCAATTCGGCCGAGCAGCAGTGCTTTTGTGCCGACCTGCGGGACCTTAACACTTTTATGCCCAGAATCTGACGTTGGCTGCCATTGACTAATAGGAAGTTTATTTTGGCTCATCATTTGCCCCGAGATTAGTTTGGCCGAGCTGCCCTGAGAGGTCAGACTAATCGATTCAGAAATTTTAATGAGTCGTCCTTTCGATGATGACGTGTCAACCTTTGATTAGGCTGCTCTGCATATTTTCTGGATGTTATTTTGCCGAGCTGAACCAAGAGTTGAATAGGAACGAATCTTGTACTGCATTGGCTGAGCTCTGATCTGAATGATACTTAGCAATAATCCAAGTTTTTTAGCCAAGTATATTTGAAGTATGTTGGCCGAGGTGAAATATAGGGGATCATGCTCCCAGAAGTTATCGCTCAACCTCCTCAGACTTGCCGAGGTGAAATATAGGGGAATTCTGCTCCCAGAGATGTTGAGATTTGCTCTAACTTTCTCAGACTTGCCGAGGTGAAATATAGGGGATCCTGCTCCGAGAGATGTTGGGATTTTATTTGCTGTATTTTCATAGTTTGCAAACATTTGATCTTCGACTTGCTCTATGTCAATAGTTTGCAAACATCTCTCTACAGCAGGCACTGCGAAGTTTTGTTTGCTCTATTTCAATAGTTATGCAAGTATCTGTCTTCGACTTGCTCTATGAGAGATTCATAGTTATGCAAGTATTTGTCTTCGACTTGCTCTATAAGAGATTCATAGTTATGCAAGTATTTGTCTTCGACTTGCTCTATGAGAGATTCATTGTTATGCAAGTATTTGTCTTCGACTTGCTCTACGAGAGATTCATAGTTATGAAAGTATTTGTCTTCGACTTGCTCTATGAGTGATTCATAGTTATGCAAGTATTTGTCTTCGACTTGCTCTATGTCAATAGTTTGCAAACATCTCTCTTCAGCAGGCACTGCGAAGTTTTGTTTGCTATATTTCAATAGTTATGCAAGTACATGTCTTCGACTTGCTCTATGAGAGATTCATAGTTATGCAAGTATTTGTCTTCGACTTGCTCTATGAGAGATTCATAGTTATGCAAGTATTTGTCTTCGACTTGCTCTATGTCAGTAGTTTGCTACTTCAATAGTTGTGCAAATATTTGTCTTCGACTTGCTCTATGTCAGTAGTTTGCTACTTCAATAGTTGTGCAAGTATTTGTCTTCGATTTGCTCTATGTCAGTAGTTTGCTACTTCAATAGTTGTGCAAGTATTTGTCTTCGACTTGCTCTATGAGAGATTCATAGTTATGCAAGTATTTGTCTTCGACTTGCTCTATGAGAGATTCATAGTTGTGCAAGTATTTGTCTTCGACTTGCTCTATGAGAGATTCATAGTTATGCAAGTATTTGTCTTCGACTTGCTCTATGAGAGATTCATAGTTATGCAAGTATTTGTCTTCGACTTGCTCTATGAGAGATTCATAAAGGAGGCCCTCCTTCTAGCGCCAAATGATGAGGCCGAGATTGGTCATCATGAGGGTCAGAGATGACCCGGAATATATGCCGTTAATCTTCCATCTGAATCCTTCAACGGAACCTGAGGAAGAAGAAAAACGTTAGAGGTCCCGGGACAGCCCTCCGACGCTCAAGTCAGTTATGAGTGTTTATTCATGCAATTCATGCTGGAATATAAAGGCTTGGAGAAACTTGAATAATATCTCACTGAGTTTGTGAGTTTTGCGTCGTGGCCGATATGGAGTTCTGGATGTCATGGTCCAGTTGTTCTCCCAAAATCCCGACCCCCTATCCTGTTGTGAGTTGAGGGGTATTTATACTGGAAAAAGAGGAGGTCTGCCCCCTGCCAAGTGATAGGATAATGATGTGTCTGTGATGACGGTCTAATCCGTTATAGAGTTGCAGTGTGACGGGATAAAAGCCTGGGTTCGTAGCTGTTGCATAGGTCGGCATGTGATGATGGCTTCGTACTGAGCCAATTACTTCTTGGCATCTGGAAAGTATTCTGCAGAGCCGCTAAATGGGTCCCAGAGCATAATGAATGATATCTTCTCTTGATCTTATCTTGTATTTCTTGGCGTTATTTGGCCGAGCCGGTATGTGACCGAGGCCGAGCTAAACATTCTGCCGAGGCCGATTGTAGATGTAGGGCCTTGCCGAGCTGAGATGAATGCTTGTCTCGGCTATGTGGCCGAGCTGAATCAGAAGTTTGCGAGTTTGTTTTAGCCATCTCAATAGGCCTTTAACTGAGCTGTACTGCAGTGCACTCTTGCTGAACTGCAGTTTTAAAATATACGACCAAAGTGCAATTCGGCCGAGCAGCAGTGCTTTTGTGCCGACCTGCGGGACCTTAACACTTTTATGCCCAGAATCTGACGTTGACTGCCGTTGACTAAGAGGAAGTTTATTTTGGTTCATCAGCGTAGGAAGTTACAATTATTGTATATTCTTCAATCAATGCCATGTGATTTTACTGTCCGTACAAGTCAGATGAACAAATTTATTTATAATATGATCTTATGAGATGTATTAGACAATATAATATGGATATTTAACCGGAAATAGTACCCAATGTCCATTAAGAATCCCAGACAAAACTTTAAATGAATTTTATAAAAATGAAAGTTGACTAACGTGTGACGGGGCTTGAAGTACTAAGCACTTAACGTCGGATCTCGGTTGGCTTAATGGTTCTATCCCGCCAGTGATAAAACTACCTCATCAAACACAAATACCGTTGGTAAGTAAAATAATTTCGCATGCACATGCGATCATACCTTAAGCAAACGTGAAAAGCTAATGCAACGGTACATCTTTTATGCATATAAGATCACTATATATATTTCTAAAATGGAAGAGTAGGACACAAACAAACTAAAATTGGATGACCACATAAACTTGATATCAATGTATTAAATGACCATAAACATACATATGATGACTGAAAACTTCCATTCATCATACTGAATTTAAAAAAACCCAGTTTTTTTGGGGTCATCGTATGAGAGAAAAGCATGGATTATTATTATCCGTAATTAGATTAGTATTTGTGACCGTTTTGTATATTAGTTGGCACGTTTGGAGCATGAGATTAGGCGAAAGATTTTCTTTCTAGTTTTAGGAAGATGCGTTTGATTTTTCTTTATTCTTTTTATTGTACTTAACTTGATAAGGTACCAAAGGAATACCATCGAGCAATCCCAACACCCTTGAGTATATATAATTCAGTTACCAATCAAAAGATGTGTTTAATTATAAGATGTTTATGAAAATAGGCTGGATCTGCTGACTGACGTCGTTGACCGCTAATCATAGATTTCACATTGATACCTTGGTTAAGTAACAAACTTTTTATCCAGCATGTCGAAGTGACACTCTGTTATTAATAATCAATTGTGTATTAGCAAAAGTTAGGCGAACAAATCTCAACCTTTGTGAAATAACCCAAAACAATGATAGAATCATAGAAGAAAAGAAGCGAAAATATAGCATAGGTGAGAACCAGCCCTCAACTTGTCATGGCAAAACAAGTCTAGGTGGGAATCTCAGACACGACACAGAAACACGATCCGAACCTGATACGCTTCTCGCAAGTATGAGTATAGTCTTGGCGGGTTTCGTATACAAATCATGTAAGACCTGAAACTTACTCGCTAAGAGCATGTCGTCTTTAGGTATGCCTGCGGTTTATCCATTTATACCTGTCGTATCCGATTTTTTAAATATATTTTAAATATAAATTATAAATTGTTAAAGTAAAAATTATAAAAAAAGAAAAGAAAATCATAAAACCTAAAATCTAATCCCTTCCTTTTTACCTTCGCAATTGCCTCTATCGCCCCTACATTGTTGTTTCAATGATACATTGTAACAATAGCTATTTTAAATACATAAAACATGAAAAATACGTAACCTGAAAATACCTGAAAAATACACGAAATGACCCGTACACGACCTGAAAATTTGTACTTGTGAAGTTTGTGGGTATAGTTGATACACGACATAAAACTTGACATGTACATGTTTGTGTATCTAGTTCCATACACACGAAGAAAAATGGTAGGGTATAGGTCTAGTACTTTGATAACGGAAAACACGAAACACGAAATACGACTTGTTTGTCACCTCTAATATAGGGGAGTAGAATTGAAATTTTACATAATTTTGGGCCTTGTAAGAAGTAATTTATACTACTGGCCATTAGTTTGAAATCCTTTTTATAAATGGTCAAAAATGCGAAAAAATCGTACAATTTTTCTGGCCATATGTGCAATCAATCACTTTACAAAGCAGGAATATCTGATAAAGTTGACCAGGTGAGGCTGAAATTGAATTATTTCCATCATGGAAACAAGTAAGAAAAGGGAAAACGCGTTAGGCAGTGCCAGTCTATTATTTTGATTTTGATTGGTAGATAAAGAATACTGATAGGGTGCATTGACCAGACGAGAGAATTCATTATATATAAAGATAGGTGACGACAAATGAAAATAGACTTAGATCTCTTTTGGAGTCATACCCTACCTCGTAGGCTTCGATCGTCTCAGTCTCAAGAAGTATTGTGGAAGATATAAATTAGAAGTTCAGCGGCCTTCTAGGTTGAGTGAGGACTTACGCAGTGAGCCACACAAGATGTCCCCCGCCTAGGTTGAGTGAGGACTTATGCATTGATCCACACAAGGTGTTCCCCGCAAACTAGACTTTCGGCCTAGCACCAGTAGAACACTCACACTATGCGTGTCCCTAGAATCGAACTCTTGATATTTTTGAAACAAATCTTAACACGAGTACCAATTGAACTAGACAATGGGGCAATTAGATCTCTTTTGATGTACCAGTAAGATGTTTCAACCGTTAGTTTGATCAAAGTATTAAAATTACTTTAGTGGATACTGTACATTATTATTTGATATTTTGTTTCCAAATATAAATTAATTTTGAAACATATGGTAGATTTTTAATATATTTGACATCAGTATTTAATTTAACCATGATTACTTTATCCTAAATATCGATAGGAGGAATCTAGTAGATCTAGGCACAACATATTCGCTTTGGATAACAGGTTATCTTATTATACAACAGTGACATAAAAAAATATAAATAAGATCACTTTTTTACACCTGATACACATTGTCACATATATATAATTTTTTGTCAAAAAAAAAAATATATTAAGAGACAAGATTCTTTCATGCATGTTAGTCGACGGCAGCTAATTTTCTTACTAGATGGCGCCAAACCGCAGCTTGTCAGAATTTTTGACGTGGACCTGCAGAGTATATTATTTTTTTTACAAATTTTGTGTGTCAGAATCACCATCATGATTTTATGGTTTTAAATTTTTTAACAAAAGGTTGAACCCCAACTAGTAAGGAGTCCTGCCAACTATGATCTCATAGGATGTGTAGGGATGTAAATCAGGTTCTCAGAGTCCACTAGTAGAAGTTTGTCATAGCACATGGACAGCATAAGGAGCCCATTAACACCGAAGGAACAACAAACGAGCTGACCTGTCAGCCTATCAGGTCATTTCACGGGACAATAGTACTCTCAAACTATGCAGCTAGCCTGGAGGAGGTTCAAACATTCTTGTCTTCGACAAAGTTCGAACAACTGACGTTCCTTTCGAAACCCCTTACCTGGAACCACTGGGATATGTCCTGGGAACAAATTTTTTTTAACAAGTTTTATTTTAACATGGTTAAAGGACGTTCCAGGTGCATTAAGTTTTCGCGTTTGTATAAGGTCTGAGAAGAGGGCACATCGCTTTGCGATCTGATGTACGCACCCTACACTTTGTGCAAGAGGCTGTTTCGGCGGTTCAAACCCATGACCTCAAATCACAAAACAGCAAACTTACCAGTTGTTCCAGAGCACGCCCTGTAACATGGCTACTAAGTGTTAGTAAAACGATGGAAACAAGCAAGAATATGAACAAATTAAAAGCCGAGACGAGTTCCGTGATAACTCTGTCCTTAAAGCAATTTAGCCTATACCGACGAGCAAGGAAGACAATAAGACTAATTCTTCCCAAGATATAACGGCTTTCTTCTTTTCCTTTGCTCTAGGAGAAGAAGATTGAACTTGAAAGTAGAATAGATATATAATGGAGATTGTAGAAGAAGGAGAAAGAATGCTGAGAACTTCTCTAGTTTGTAATGAAAAATCTTGTATTTGTTGAAGATACACATGTCTACTATATATAGACCTTGGGGTGTGTTAAAGACCACTTTTGCAACTTGTCTCAGCCTGATTTCAACCTCCAATGGCTGTTGTTTACCGTTCATAGGTGAAGGGAGATGAACCTTGGTCCAAACGATGCAATTCAAAGTGAAAAGTTCTGTCCGTTGGCACATCGATCGTTCGATGTCACTTCGATCGACCGATGTGATCGATCGAAGTTGGACAGAAACTCTTGACTTCCATTCTGTCTTACATCTATCGATCATATCGATCGATTGATGTTACTTCGATCGATCGATGTCATAGATCTAAGTTGGACAGAATGCTTCCAGGATTTGCATCACACCACATCGATCGATCGATGTATACATCGATCAATCGATGTCCCTTACATGGATCGATCGAAGTTATCATACCCCTATTTTCCTACGTCCGACGTTAAATAATTTATAGCAACTCAAAATATAAATTTATTAATTCTATATGTCAATGAGGCGTAGCTAAATGAATTGTAAGAGAGAAAATAATCAAAAAGGTGAAATTGAGGAAATTAGGCCAAAATACCGAAACTACCCCTCTCCACTTAAATGTTGGGGGAGTTACACAAATGAGTATAACTCCCCACAAGCACCAATCGGTGGTTATCAACACAAAAGTATAGGGGGAACGGCGGGAAGAAAGAGGAGGAGAAAAGAGAGAGAAAAGAGAAAGAGAGAAAGGAAGAAGAAGAGGAAGAAGAACTTGCGGTCAACCTAGGTTCAATCCTTCTCGAAATTCTACAGTACACTCGTAAGCCTAACTAGAAACAAAGGCAAGTAATCTTTATATACGCTTTGTGCAAATTTTGATACAACAGGCCCTATGTTCTTATTAAGAGAAAATTCAGATCACACATTAGTAATCTTGATTTGTTTATGTTACATGCTCTGCTATACGTATTTGTTGTTTTTTGTTTGATTAAAGTCATGTTCTTTGGGCCTAAATCTGAAAGTATCCATGTTGTGCTTAATTGTTGTTAAAAACGCCCATAAAAGTGTTATCCGTGTTGTGTTTATCGTATTGTTTTAAGTTCTTGAGTTATTAACCGTACCTTAGCTGATTTGAGAGTATTTGCAGGAAAATGAAGGATGAATGATGGGATGTTGTAGATTTGGTTGTGTTGGAAAGTTTGAGGATACATTGGAAGTTGTGGGTGATAGAAGGCTTATAGTGGATATGTCTTGACATGTTTAAGAATCAATTCATGTTAGTTGTGTGTTAAGCATGATGAATCTAGGTGGTAAGATGGATCTTGAAGTGTTTAACATGAAAGGGGTGAAGGAGGAAGATGATGGGAAGAAGTTACTGCAGAAAATTGCAGTTCTGGAACCGTCAGAACACTTCGAACACCTACTTTAGGCGCATCATGTCACATTAGGCGCCTAAAGTAGGCGTTCAATGTGTCCCAGTGCATCCCAGAACACTTCGAACACCTGCATTAGGCGCTTCATGTCACATAAGAAGCCTCATGTAGGCGTTCGATGTGTCACAGCACATTCCAGAACACTTCGAACACCTCTGAAGGTGTTCGATGTCACATAAGGCGCCTCATGTAGGCGTTCGATGTGTCACAGCACATTTCAGAACACTTCGAACGCCTAGTATAGGCATCTCATGTCACTTTAGCACCTCAAGTAGGCGTTCTAAGTGTACTGGAAGTCTTGTTGATCCAATAGGCGTCCCATGTATGTGTGATAACTTTATTCTCTTTCTTTGATCATAAAATACAAGGGTATTTGAGGTGTACTTGAGGAATAAGGTTAAGTGTGATTAAGTAAGGATAAGATTGGATCCCAAGTGAGTTGGTGATACGAACGAACTTAGAAAGGTACGAGCGTGAAATGTCTGAGATACAAGACCATGTACTTGATATGTAAGATGTGTGTGTATGTTTACATGTTTGATATGAAGTTGCATGAACATCCTGCATCATGACATGAACACTTTACATTTTGACATGAGAATTGCTTTGCAAAAGAACATGTGTTTACAAGAGAAGATTAAAATTTTCGAAAAGCAAACTACGGCTGCTGGTTGATCACAGGGTATAAAAGTCACGCCTGCGAAAGCAGGACATAAAAGCGTGACCTGTGAATCAACAGTGAATCAACAGCAGGGTATAAAGTATTTTATGGGGCCGTGGACCTATCAACACGGATATAAGATATATGTAATGGGGCCGTGGACCTTTCAGCACGGGATATAAAGTTATATGTGATGGGGCCGTGGACCTTTCAGCACGGGGTATAAAGTTCTGTTTGCTGTGGACTGATCACCCACATGGTATAAAGTTCTGCTACGCGAAGAATATGAAAAGTTTTGTGAAATGACACGTATAGCATATTTATGAAAGAAGTCATATGCACAGGTTCTGTATGTGGTTTTAAAGGTGTACATGCATCATGCCTCACGAAGCATAAGATTTGACATGCAAGAAATGTGATTAGCATATGTTCTGTTTATGTAGTATGTTATTTTAGTTACATGTTTGTTCTCGTATCCGCGTATCATTTATGTGATTTATTCGTATTGAGGAATTGTTATAAAGATGTTATCTGCTAACCCAAGTACCTTATTTTGGGCAATGACTTATACTCTGGTGATTCGTCGCGTGTGATCCCGTAAGGTGTATAGACGGGTTACTTACTGGCGATGTTTCGCTAAGAATAGATACTCCATCTTCTTTTCAGGTGAGCCAGAGTACGAAATGATATTTGTCGAAGACGATGGCGAGTGGGCTCAATGGGATGATGGTCATAGAAGTAGATAGATTTTTGATCATTCTCTTTTAAGTTGGAATACTCGATGTTTATTATGTTGTACTGGAGAATATGTTAGACCGTTAACCGAACACATTTTATTTCCGCTGTACTTCTTTGGTTACATTGGTGTTAGTGAAATTTTAAATTTTACGATGTTTTCGCTGATTTATCTTACGTCATGAATGACGTGCACTTGATCTGCTTTGACCTTTGTAGTCCTCGTAGTAGACTACGGCGGGTGCACTGGTTCCGATGCCAGTATCGGGCCGGGGCGCTACAGAAGTCCTCCAAAACACTTAACTTTATTCCAGCTTTCACTTGGTTCGATCCAGTCTAAACATGGATCGATCCAAGTGACCTATTTAAAGTTCAAAGTGTTCTAATCACCATATCAATCTCCCAAACAACCTCATATATGTTCTATATAAGTTTGGAGCACATAGGAAAGTACTTTAACATACTTTTCCAACAATCCCCCACATGATCCAAACTTATATAAAAACAACTTTAGAACGTTAAACAACTAACCTCTCCATTATCAATTGAAGATAATGACACACAACGAATACGATGACTTGTGGTCTTGAATCGCCGGTAGTACAACTTGAGTTATATAAACGGAAGTAAGATGAACTTCGTCTTGAATCCTGCTCCACTACTGTTTATATGAACAACAAGAAGACATATCATTATCTACTTCTTCAAGTTTGCGGTTTTGGTGCGATATAGGCCATGCACCTATCTCGGGTTTCATAAGCTCTCTAGAGAGTTTTCTAGGCTCTCACAGGAAGCGGCACCACTTCCAAACTTATATAGGTGAAATTCATCAAGTATGCACTGTTCACACCACCAAACATTATGGTTATGAATTTTCATTAAGAGATTCTTAAAATCTCACCCTCAAGTCATTACAGCGAGCACTATCAACAACAACACCATAGGGAGGAACACTTAGATAGTGCAACATAGAATTCTTTCATGACTTATTTTTACCACATTGAACCCTGTTTGTAAGATCTATACTAATAGTGGGTTGGGTTCCCGTCATGAAGATTTCTCTATAGATGGAATAAGTCTCATCCCTCTCGATGTTTCGTAGACTAACTTCTTATTTAGTCCTTTAGTTAAGGGGTCTGCAAGGTTAAACTTGGTTCTTACAAACTCCAAGTTTACCACACCTGAACTAATCAATTCACGCACAATGTTGTGACGTAGACGAATGTGCCGGCTCTTCCCGTTATAAATTTTGTTCCATGCACGTGCAATCACAGCCTGAGAATCACAATGAATAGATACAGAAGGCATAGGTTTATACCATAAGGAATATCAACAAGTAAATTCCTTAACCACTCAGCTTCTGCACTTGCTAACTCTAAAGCAATAAATTCAGATTCCATAGCAGATTTAGCACTACATGTTTGTTTACATGATTTCCACGAGATAGCTCCACCACCCAATGTAAATACATAACCACTAGTGGAGTTTATCTCATCATTGTCAGTCACCTAATTAGCATCACAATAGCCTTCTAAGACAGCGAGTGATTCAGTAAACATGAGTCCTAAATTCATAGTTCCTTTAAGATTCTTCAATAAACGTCTTAATGCACACCAATGATTCTCATTCGGATTATGAGTGTATCGTGCAAGTCTATTCACGGCATATGCAATGTCAGGCCTAGTGCAATTCATCAAATACATTACACTACCAATTATCCTAGCATATTCACTTGCAACACACTTTCGAATTTATTTTTAGTCAATGTCACATGAGAATCATAAGGTGTACTAACTGGTTTTATATCATAGTGATTAAACTTTCTCAACATTTTTTCCACATAATGTTCTTGAGAAAGTAAATCACCCCCACATTTCTCCACTAACTTAAGGCCACGTATTAAGTCCGCCTTTCCCATGTCCTTCATATCAAACACAGAAGATAAGAACGTCTTTGTATCATTAACAACATTTATGTTGGTTCCAAAAATTAACATATCATCAACATAAAGACAAATAATGACACCATCACAATCATTGAATTTACTATACACACAACGATCACTTTCATTTACTATATAACCATTAGACACTAATGCGTTATCAAACTTCTCGTGCCATTGCTTAGGTGCTTGCTTAAGACCATACAAGGACTTCTTAAGCCTACACACTTTGTGCTCTTGACCTTTGACTATCAACCCTCCGGTTGTTTCATATAAATCTTCTTCTAAGTCTCCATTTAAAAACGCTGTTTTCACATCCATTTGGTGAATAACAAGCTTGTGAATGGAGGCAAGTTCTACTAAAACTCTAATAGTCGTTATCCTAGCATCCGGTAAGTATGTATCAAAGAAGTCTATACCTTCTTGTTGTGTGAATCCTTTTGCGACAAGCCTAGCCTTAAACTTGTCAATTGTTCCATCCGCCTTTAGTTTTTTTCTAAAGACCCACTTACAACTGATAGGTTTACATCCTCTAGGCAAGTCTACCAACTCCCAAGTGTTATTACTCAGTATAGACTCAAGCTCACTATCTATGGCTTCCTTCTAAAACTTAGAACCTATCGATCTAATCGCTTCTCCATAAGTTTTGGGATCATCCTCTAAAATGAACGCTGTGATAAAGTCACTTCCAAATGACTTCTCTGTTCTTTGTCTCTTACTTCTTCTAGGAACATCAAATTCTTGTTCAACTAGGTTTTACTTGACTCGTCTATCTCAAAATTTAGAGACAATATCGGATTGTCTATTCATAGGGAATATATGCTCAAAGAATTCAGCATCCTTAGATTCTAATACAGAACTATTATCTATAGTCATGAATCTGTATGCTGCACTATTTTGAGCATATCCGATGAATACACAATCTCTAGTCTTGGACCCGATTTTACTCCTTTTAAAATCAGGAATACCAACCTTGGCTAGAGACCCCCACACTTTCAAATAATTCAAGTTGGGAGCATAGCATTTTCACAACTCATAAGGAGTCTTATATAACTTCTTATGAGGTAACCTATTTAATATATGACAAGCAGTCAAGATTGCCTCCCCCCACAAGTTGTCTGGCAATCCTGAACTTACCAACATCGCATTCATCATGTTCTTCAGGGTTCTATTCTTTCTTTCGGCTACTCCGTTGGACTGAGGCGTATACGGAGGTGTTACCTCATGAATAATGTCATTCTCTTCACAAAACTTTTGTAAAGAATTTGTACAGTATTCACCACCCCTATCAGTCTTAAGTCTTTTGATCCTTAGGTCTAGTTGATTTTCAACCTCATTCTTATAACTTATGAATTTGGACTCGGTCTCATCCTTATGACTTAACAAATACACTTTCGCATATCTAGAATAATCATCGATAAAAGTAACATAATACCTTTTACCACATTTACTCACGTGATTCTTAAAATCACCTAAGTCACTGTGAATTAGACCAAGTTTTTGTGAAACTCTATCAACTTTTTTAAATGGTTTCTTATGATGTTTTGCTTCAATACAATGTTCACATTTGTTAAAGTTATCATCATCATAAGAAATCACATTCATGTTCTTGAGTTTCTTTATTACTCCTATGTTTGCATGTCCTAGTCTAGCATGCCACATATCAACAGACTTAACAGAATAAAAAGAATTAGTTGCTTCTTATTATAGATAAGCACATAGCATCAAGTACAAGTAGACCTCTATTACAAAATCCTTTACCAATAAATTTTCCATTTCTAGACAAAACTAGTTTATCAGACTCTAAAACAAACTTAATGTTGGCCTTGTTCAGTAGCACCCCAGAGATCAAGTTCCTACACATGGCAGGAACATGCAACACATTGCTATGCTCCAGTCTCTTCCCAGAGGTTAACTTGAGAAGCACCTTACCCTTTCCGAGGACTTGCGTACTATGTGCATCTCCCAAGAAAACTTGCTCATCACTGCCTATTTCCTTGTATTCAGAAAATAGGTCTTTACTGGTAGCAATATGTCTGGTAGCACCTGCGTCTACCATCTATTCCGTCGTGCCACCAACAAGGTTTACCTCTGTCAAGACGACTGCCGCGATGATGCCGTCTGCTGCTCCTTTGGTCTCCACAAGATTTTCTTGGTTGCTTGGCTGACCCTTCCTTTTCCTGCAGTTGACTGCTCGGTGTCTTGGTTTCTCGCACACCCAGCAGACTCCCTTCATTTTTTTCTGGGCCTACAAAGTAAATTTCTTACCTTTGTTCCCACCGCTGTAGCCGTCGTTGTTGGTGTGAAACTTGGGTTTCTTCGCAGCGTGCTTCACCACATTGGCTTTAACACCTTCTTCATGGTGAGACTCATCCTCCATCATGTTGTTCTCTTCGATGCGTATGTGTTTAATTACTACATCTAGAGACAACTTGGCATCGTCATATTTTCCTCTCTTCTTGTATTTGCTCCAAGAAGGAGGAAGTTTATCTAACAGCGTCGCCGCCTAGAACGTCTCATCAATCTTGATTCCTTCATGTTCCAGATTATCCACCAACTGCTGGAACTGATGGATTTGATCATTGATTGGAGAATGATCAACCATCTGGAACTTCAAGAACTCACTCACCACGTACTTACGTTTGCCACGTCTTCAACACCAATTATTCTCCAGTGCTGACCAAATCTCTTTTGCAGACGTGAATTTGACATAGATGTCAAAAAGGGAGTTGGCCAGAAAGTGTAGTATATGGCCTCTGCAAGTAGTGTTGTCTGCATCGTACTTACGTGCTTCAGTTTCATCATCTGGTTTATCCATCTTGAGTACATATGAAACTGAAAGCATTTCGAGAAAGAACAGCACCTTGGCCGCCCACCTCTTATAAAACTTGCCATTAAATGGCTCCATCTTTGACATATCTGGAAGAGCTTTCTTGGATGCCATCTTAAATTGCTTTAAGATTGTTAGTAAAAAGATGGAAACAAGCAAGAATATGAACAAATTAAAAGCCGAGACGAGTTTCGTGGTAACTCTATCCTTAAAGCAATTAAGCCTATACCGACGAGCAAGGTAGACAACAAGACTAATGCTTCCCAAGATATATTGGCTTTCTTCTTTTCGTTTGCTCTAGGAGAAGAAGATTGAACTTGAAAGTAGAAGAGATAGATAATGGAGATTGTAGAAGAAGGAGAAAGAATGCTGAGAACTTCTCTAGTTTTTCAAGAAAAATCTTGTATTTGTTGAAGATACCTATGTCTACTATATATAGACCTTGGGGTGTGTTAAAGACGAATTTTGCAACTTGTCTCAGCCTGATTTCAACCTCCAATGGCCGTTGTTTACCGTTCATAGGTGAAGGGAGATGAACCTTAGTCCAAACGATGCAATTCAAAGTGAAAAGTTCTGTCTGTTGGCACATCGATCGATCGATGTCACTTCGAACGACCGATGTGATCGATCGAAGTTGGACAGAAATTCTTGACTTCCATTCTGTCTACATCAATCGATCATATCGATCGATCGATGTTACTTTGATCGATCGATATGATAGATCGAAGTTGGACAGAATGCTTCCAGGATTTGCATCACATCACATCGATCGATCGATGTATACATTGATCGATCGATGTCCCTTACATGAATCGATCGAAGTCCTCCAGAACACTTAACTTTATTCCAGCTTTCACTTGGCTCGATCCAGTCTAAACATGGATCGATCCAAGTGACCTATTTCAAGTTTAAAGTGTTCCAAACACCATATCAATCTCCCAAACAACCTCATATATGTTCTATATAAGTTTGGAGCACATAAGAAAGTACTTTAACGTACTTTTCCAACACTATGTTCAATTGCACTAAACACAAACACGACATTCTCGTTGTCATTTTTATCCAACTTTAAGGAATCTCTTTGTTAAAAGCCAATCCCAAACTTTTCTCTGGTGGTCTAAAACAATGACGTATCCATGTTGCAGGCGCTTTTCACCTTCACATCCACACGTTTCTCTCTGCTTCAAATCTTCACTTTCTTTTACTTAAAGAAAAAAACTCTTCCCTTTCTTTACTTCTTATGAGTTTCAGATTCTATCGTCTATGCCCTTTCGTGATTACAATGGCAGTGACAAAATCGCTTATATTTCTGAAATAGAGAATGCGTGCAAAAGATAGCAGTGCATGTCGATTGCATCTCTACTGAGAGATTTGTGATGAATTTCATGGAATTTTTTTGGCTGAACTTGAGATGCACGGACAAGTATGCGGGGGGTTTTCTGGAATTACATGCTGTAATTCGATGCTTGTCCTCTGCATTAAGTATTATTGAAAAAATAAGGCCACTTCCTCTTCGCTTCATTATTATTTTCACTTCGACTTCAATTATTTTTGGAGAGGGTTTTTGCACATACACACACATATATATATTTGTGTGTTAAAAAGGAAACAAATCAGTAACCAAGTCTGGAGGAAAATCAGGGGACAAGTAGGTGAAAGTGCAGTCATTGCAATTATGCTGTAAATCATTTCTATAATTATCAATATCCATGCATTATATTATGACAAGATTGTACAATCAAATATGAATTAAAAATAATATTTTCTCTTCTATTTGACATGATATCAGTGTAGGTTCTCCGATGTTCGAAGACACATAAATTCTTCATCATTGTCCAAATCAAAACCTTTCTCAAACCAAATACAACCAACATCAAGCCATATCCTTCCCGGCTTTTCAACCAAAAACCAAATGCACCCATCCTAAAACATCACAGAACCACCAAATATCCATCAACCATAGCATGTTCACACAAGCAGACAATTCACACAAACTAAAAACCAACTTAGCCACTTCACATACAAAAGACACAATACAATGGCATAAGCATAATCGAACCACTCAAAAACCCTAACAATCAAAGACGAATTAACATGGTAGATTGCAAGTCTGCTCAAAAATAGGTTGGGCAATCAGCCATCCACTGAAATCAGGAACGAAGGCATCTTGATTGGCTTTAAATTTAATTACAAAAACTACCCATTATGGACGTGTCTCATGAAAAAGCCATCCGTGGCTGAGGCAAATTACAACATTTTACAGGTGTGCCACCTGAAATCATATATTCGAATTTTGCATGTTGGGAACAATAGGATGAAGCTGTGTTCACCTGAATTGTATTAAACATTGAGCGAACTCTGGTCCCCGACGTTGCTCAACATCCCACAGCCAATGCACTTTGGACTGTGTTGACTGTCACATATAGTAGCGGTATGGATTCCTTTCAAACTTACAAATTGTACAGGAGAGCCTGTATAATCAGACAAGGAGGGGAGACGTTGAAAAGCTTATGATGCAATCTACAGAGCATTTGTATGGGGATTTTGATAGAAGAACACCTAATCCTATGAGGAATCCAGAGGACATAGCCATCTTCAACTAGAACCAAATCGAACTGAGGCTGTTTCAATTCCTCACAGCCATTGACGATAGATATGACCGAGTTCGAAGAGATATCTTGAAACATAACCCTCTATCCTCAGTAAAGTCGGCCTAATCATTGGTGAAGAGGGAGGCAGCCATGCTCCAGATTCTGAAAGTGATAACCAATCTAACTCACGAGGCGACCTCATCATATAGTGAAATTGGACAGGGACTAGTAACACAGACGAAACCCGTAGAATAGGGACAAGACTGATACCAGGACCACCACTCAGATTGCACTGGAAAGCTGTGTGTTGAGAAATATGTTTGGATAATTTTCAAAGTCATGATTTTTACTTAAAAATATCATATATGGTTTATATGTGATTAGAAGTTGAAAAAGTTGGCATCGATCTCTCAGGTTGTGGCACATCGATCGATCTATGTAAGGCAGTAAAAGTTCAAGACCTTACTATGAGACATCAATCTCTGAAGCTGAGACACTTCGATCGATCGATGTCTAGGGTTTCTAGAAATAATTTTCTAAAATATGATAAAATGGTTGTTTTCATTTGTATATGATTTATACATGTTTATTATGTGATTATTATGTGTTTGTGATGATTTTAAATGTCTTGTGACTAACATACCTTAGAAATTTCTACAACTTACCAAAAAGGGCAAAATTGGTATTTTGAGTTTTGTAGGACGTCACATGGTGAAAATATTTTAAAGATGTATTCTTATACTATTTATCATGACAAAGGTGATGTCACAAATATTTATGACCATTTGAATCTTTTTATTTGTTTGAAGAGTCAAATGATCTTATTTTTGTATGATTTTTGGACAGAGTCTTGTTAACACATTGAAATTAAATTCTGGAAAGTTTTATAATTTTTAGAGTTTTGTACAATTATTTCTGAATTTTTTAAAACGGGTTCTGAATTTGAGATGGTCTCAGATTCTATTTTCAAAGGGGATTTTTACAAAGGGTTGTAGTGTAATTTCCGCTAACCACTATTCACCCCCCTCTAGTGGTGTTTATTGCAGGTGCACGGTCCAATAATTGGTATCAGAACGAGGTTTACACCACTCAAACAAGCAAGATTCACCTTACGAACAATACAAGGCCAAGAAACAACAATTCATTATATATTGCTTGTCTCAAATCCAAGGTACATACAATGGCTATTGTTTCTCACAAAGGTGAGTTGGAAGGTATGTCTACATAACGCCCTCCTCTTTTTGATGGCAATAATTTTGTTCATTGGAAATTAAGAATGAGGCTATTCTTAATGATTATAGACATCGATTTATGGTCTATAGTTGAAGATGGACCGTACATTCCAATGAAAGTTGTACGAGTTAGTGGAGTCACACAAGAGGTTGAAAAATATAAAAGTGAATGGTCATCGGAAGATAAAAAGAAAATGTCCATGAATGCTAAAGCTATGTAATTACTTTTGAATGGACTTACAACTTCAGAAGCAGGATATGTGTCAAATTGCACAAGTGAACACGATATGTGGAAATCACTTGTGTTAAAGCATGAAGGTACTAGTGGTGTAGAAGAGTCAAAAATAAACATGCTTATGACTAAATTAGAGTCTTTCAAAATGTTGCCGAATGATACCATAACATCTATGGATTTGAGGATTACTAATATTTTCAATGTCCTTGAAGCTTTAGGGAAATCATTCTCGAACAATGAAAAGGTTCAAAAGGTGTTGCGAAGCCTTCCTCCTGAATGGGATCCAAAGATCACGGCGATTGAAGAGACGAAATCAATCACAAAAATGGACGAATTGATAGGCTCACTAAGAGTATATGAGGTAAAACTAAACCAACGGAAGTCCGAGTCATCTAAATCATCAAGTAAGTCAATAGCTTTCAAAACAATTGAAACATATACAAATAATGATGACAGTAATAGTGATACTGAATTAGATGATGACTTGATATTAATAGCAAGAAAACTTAGAAAGTTTTTCAAACGTCCTAATAGAAATAGACAACGTTCTTCTTCTTCTTCTTCTTCTTCGTCTCAACCTAGGAAAAATAACACAAATAAATGGTATAATAAAGAATTAAAGTGTTACGAATGCGGTCAAAAAGGACATATTTCATATGGTTGTCCAACAAACAAAAATAATAATAACAACAAAAATAAACAAGCCAAGGACAAGGAGGCACAAACGACAAAGACAAAAGAGTCTAAGGCAAGGAAAGGGAAACGATCAATGAAGGTGAGCACATGGAGCGACTCATCCGACTCAGAATCCGAAACTGAGGAAGCTCAAGTCTGCTTCGTATCCAACGAGGTAAGTTCTTCTTCTGATAGTGATTCTGAAAGTGACATGACATCTGATGAAATGTATGAAGAATTTTTAAAAATGCATGCTCACTGTAAGAGGATCTCTAAAGAAAAGAAGAAAATAATTGAAGAAAATGACAAGTTGAAGACGTCCAACTTGGAATTTTCCGATCAATTAGAATCTTTTAAACAAGAGTCTACCAATACTCTTGATTCTTTAGAGAATAAAATTGAATCACTTAGGAAAAATGAACAAAAGTTAAAAACGGAAAATAGTATGCTACAGTCTAAGCTAGAAAGCTGTGAAAGTGAAATAGTGTAAATTAAGTCTTCTAAACTTACTTTAGAAAAAATGTTAGAACAATTTAAATCTGGTGCAAATATGTTAGATACACTAATCTCATCACAAAAGTATGGAAATGATAAAACCGGCATAGTCCATAAAGAAGAAACTGTAAAAGTAGATAAAAAGACTAAGTTTGTCTCATCTAGTACAAAGTTGCCGTATAATACAACAAAATCAACTTTGTCTGCTACATCTTCTTCTACACCTTCTTCTACTTATATCAAGGAAAAAATACAACACACACCCAGAAATATACAAACATACATCTAGGGTAAATTTTTCATCTAGACAACCTAGAAATTATGCCTATATATATACAAATACAACTAGAAAGAATAAAATGCATCCAACTTAAAATGAACCTAAGTATAGGCAACACTGGTATAAGTCTTATAGAAATGCCTATGAACACACTTATATAACGCCATTCAAGAAACAAAATCTCATGCCTTATACACATTATAAAATTCGGCCATCATATAATAATTATCAACCATGTCGCAACATGTATAACAATGCATCTTCACTTATGTGGAATGATCATGAATATGCTAATTCTTCTAATTTTCCAAATTATAACAATGCTAAAAATGTGCCTAGAAGGTATGTTCAAGTTTGGATACCTAAGGGATATCTAAATAAGAATGGTGCCCCTAACATTCAAGGACTCAAATAAAGGGTACCTAAAACTTTGTCTCAATTGTAGAAAAAACGCAAGGAATGCAAGAAGGAGGCAAAGTCAAAGAATCTGAAAACCAAATGGTTTTTAGATAGTGGATGTTCGAGGCATATGACGGGTAACCCCAAACTATTAATCGAATTGGAATATATCAAGAATGGAGGAAAAGTAACATTCGGTGACAACAACAAAGTAGTTGTTGAAAAAGGAACAATTGGAGATCCTAACACATTTCAAATATGAAATTTGTTGTTAGTAAGCAATTTCTCTTATAATTTACTTAGTATTTCTCAACTTATAGATTGTGGTTATAATGTCTCTTTTCTTCCCAATTCTTGTGATATAATAAATGAAAAAGGAGAAACGGTTTTAAAAGGAAATAGAGATGGTAATATTTATACTCTTACCTTAGATAACATGCTAGATGCTAAGGTTAAGTGTCTAATATCACATGACTTAGATGTGAATTTGTGGCATAGAAGATTAGGCCATATAGGAATTTTAACTATTAGGAAATTATCTAAAAAGAATTTAATTAGAGGTATGCCTAAGTTAGACTTAGATAATTTTTAAATGTGTGAAATATGCATTAAAGGAAAACACATTAAAGAAACATTAAAACTGAAACATGAAGTGAGTACTAGTCATGTACTAGAATTGCTTCACTTAGACTTATTTGGTCCAAGTAGGATAAGAAGTCTAGGTGGACACTACTATGTGTGTGTCATAGTAGATGATTGCTCACGCTACACATGGACATTGTTCTTAACATACAAAGACGATGTTCCATTAGCAATCGAAACTCTTATTAAGCAACTTGAAAAAATTTACGAAGAAAATGTTAAAAGAATTAGAAGTGATAGAGGTGGAGAATTTAAAAACAAAGATATAACCAAATTTTGTGAATTACATGGAATAAAACATGAATTCTCACCACCTAGAACACCACAACTCAATGGAGTTGTTGAACGCAAAAATAGAACAATTCAAGAAGTTGCTAGAACTATGCTATGTGAAAATAAATTACCTAAATATTTATGGTTAGTTGTGCATGCTATATAATAAACAGGCTTTCTATTAGAAATAAATTAAATAAAACACCTTATGAGTTGTTAAACAACAGACAACCTAAAATAGATTATCTTAGAGTATTTGGATGTAAGTGTTTTGTGTTGAACACCAAGGATAATCTAGACAAATTTGATTCAAAGTCTATTGAATGTATATTTGTTGGTTATTCAACTAATTCTAGAGCATATAGGTGTTATAATCCTGCATCTAGAAAAATAATTGAATCTATACATGTGAAATTCAATGAAAATGCATGCTTTGAAGTTAGTGATAAAAATCAACATACACAAAATAGTGTGTCACTTTCAACGGTGGAATCCGAATATGTATCGGCTGCTTCGTGTTGTGCATAACTACTTTGGATGATCAACACTTTGAACGATTACAATGTCAAGTTTGATAAAGTTCCCATCCTATGTGACAATACCTCAGCCATAAGTATAGCTCAAAACCCAGTACATCATAGTAGGACCAAACATATAGAAGTAAGGGATCACTTCATAAGGGATTGCGTTCAAAAAGGATTGGTATGCGTTGAATTTGTCCCAACAAATGACCAACTAGCGGATATATTCACAAAATCTCTTCCCACTGAGACATTTGATTCTATTAGAACAAGATTAGGGATGATAAACATTAGTTAGAGGGATAGAATTGAAAATTTCAAAAACCAGCATACGTCGATTGATCGACGTATCAAAACAAGAGATCGACGTATGTCGATCTCTAACATCGATCGATCGACGTACGTCGAACTCATACATCGATCGATCGACGTCGTCGATTTCAGCAGCTATAAAAACTCTCAAAAACGCAACCCTTCCTCATTTCACTCAAAACCTTCGGCCAAAACCCTACAAAATCTGAGCCCCCTTTCTCCAAACCATCCATTTCTCCAATTTCATCTCTAAATCAAAAGTTAATCATCTCTACACTTGATTCTTGATTTCCTCTTTTGAATTCCTCCATTTCAACATAAGATTTTAAATCTCTCAAGCCCTAATTCCGATGAACACTAACGTGTCGTTTAGCTAGCTTCGTGTTTTATCTATGATTCTAGCTTAGGATGTTGTGCTAGTTGTAAAACTTTGTTGTGATTTTAATTTAATGGAGTACAATCGCTTATAGTCTTGGATGCTTTCAAAAAGGGGGAGAAATTGGCTATTGTTGCTTATTTGTTAAAGTTGTTTATTGCTTGATGAGATAATTTTTTATTGGTAGCTGGTAAAATGAGGTAAGTTTGGAAAATTGGAATCTTTGTTGATTGCTGGTAAAATGAAAATGAGCATGTTTGAAAGATGAGTTATTGATGCATGTTTGGGTTAAGAAAGTTGGGTTGTTGATTTGATTAAGGGGGAGCAATTTTAAAGAAGAGTATTTTGATTGGAGTTGTAAATTTTTGTTCACATTGATTATTACAGAAGGTATAAAGTGCATAAACTTAGGGGGAGATTGATATTTTTCAAGTTTTGAAACATTCAAAATGAAGCAAAAACATCTTTTAAAATCTTGGTTTTGAAATCATCAAAAAGGGGGAGATTGTTGGATTATGAAATGTTTTGATGATGTTTTAAAAGGGCTAAAATGGAATTTCACATTTTGAGTTTGAAGCAAATTAAGAAAAACACATTGCTCGGTTGAAGTATACATCAGCCCTCAGGGAGGCACATGGATCGATCCATGTGAAGTTTTGTAAATGTTTGAGCTCTCAGATCCACGTCAATCTCTCAGCCAAGAGACGTGGATCGATCGACGTATATCTGAGAGACATCGATCTCTCAGTCAGGCATACGTCGATCGATCGACGTACATCTGAGAGACGACAATCTCTCAGCCTAGGAGACGTCGATCGATCGACGTCATTCTGAGAGACGTCGATCTCTCAGCCAGGGAGACGTCGATCGATCGATGTCATTCTAAGAGACGTCGATCTCTCATCATTGGCACATAGATCGATCGACGTCCCCAGAAGTCAAAAAGTTTTTGAACGTTGGAAAAAATTCCAAGGGAGATCTATGATGTTTTCTCTCTCCAATCTTGCTCAAATTTCTTGTGGACTTTAACCCAACATACTACATGCTTCCTTGACTTTTTTAACCATGTCTAAGAATCTCTAAGGTGGCTATTCAAGATCAAATCACTCCATAGGGTGGCTAAAAACTATTTGGACATTATCTTGACATTTTTGAAGATGAAGACTTGGTGGAGAGCCTCAAAAAGTGGTGAACTTTATCTATAAATAGAAGAGGCTTGGATGAGGCAAAAACACACTTTCAACATCATCTAGCTTCATCTTTCATTGTTGTATAGTTCTATCATACTTGTAAATTTGCTTAAAGCTTGTTTAGCTTTTCTTTGTCCTTCATTGTTGAATATTGAGAGAAAATGAGTCAAGCACAAGAGGAACCATAAATATTTGATCTATTGCTTATGCTTAGACTAGTGAGAAAGTGTGAACCTTACCATATTTCTTCAACCTAATGTGAGAAGTTCTTGAGGGAACTTTTGTTGAAGTTGTGAGGTAGCAAGAAGTTGTTCTTGCTAAGAGCTGTAGTTGCTATAGTTGCACAAGAGTGATTTGTGCAAGAAGTTGCTGTTGTTGGTGCTTACGTGTAAGTGTTGCTGTGGTTGTTCTTATTGTCTTTAATAAGAAGAGTAGTTGTTGAAAATCCATTTTGGAAACAAAGTGGTAGTGGAGTAGAATCATTTACGATTTGAACCACTCTATATCCGGTGTACTCATTCATTATTTCTCATATCTCATTCTTGCTCTGATTTTGAATATCTTTTGAGTTGAGCCAAACGAGAAAATTCCGCAAAAGAGCCAAACACTCTATTCACTCCCCTCTAGAGTGTATTTCAGACCTAACAATTAGTATCAGAGCCTAACCTTGATTGCTTGGCCTATCTTTGCAAGTAGTAAGGTTAAAGATCATGGCAATGACAACCTCAACCTCAACCTCAACCTCTTCATCGCACACTTCATCTCCTAAGCCTACTGCACTATTTAACGGATCAAACACTAAAGCACCTATGTTTGATGTCCAAAATTATTCTTTGTGGAAATTTCGAATGATCAATCATTTGAAAGGCTGTGGATTTGATATATGGAGAGCCGTTGTGAAAGGAATTGAAGTTCCTATGATTACCAACTCAAAAGGAGAATCAATGTTCAAAGATGAGGATGACTACACCGACGAAGAAAAGATAAAATTTTCCATTAATGGCAAAACATTTGATATCCTCTCAAGTGCTCTCACCACCACCGAGCTCATAAGACTTCAAGGTTTTGAAACAGCCCATGAGGCATGGAAAAGGCTTGAAATGATACATGAAGGAACTGAGGAAGTAAGAATGGCCAAACGACTCATGCTCATGAAGGAGTATGAGATGTTCGGAATGAAAAGCGGTGAGAAGATTGAGGAGACAATCGATTGATTCACACGAATAGTGAATCAACTCTCCATGGTAGACAAGAAAATCTCAAATGAAGACATTGTCTCAAAACTCTTCAACTCTTTGCCAAGAGAATGGACACCCAAAGTCACCGCCATCACCGAATCAAAGAATCTCAAGACTCTACCCTTGATGAGCTATCCGATAATCTTCTTACTCATGAAATTCTTATTGATGAACAAAATAGGATGAACTCTATCAAGCCCACACAAACATCACACAAAGGATTGGTGGTAGAGTCCGATGAATCGGATGAGGAAGTTGCCCTTCTAGTAAGAAAATTTAGAAGAATGGCAACTAGAAACAAAGCTCAAGCAAGAAAGTTTTTTAAAAGACCATCTAAAGAAAATGAAGCAAGTGAAAATTGCTATAGATGTGGTCGACCCGGTCATTTCATTGCCGATTGCAACGTAAAAGAGCCGCAAAAGCAAGAGAAGAAGGTCCTTCCTCAAAAGAAAAAAAGCCCTCAATACGGAGGTAACCACGTGGGATGATCTTCTTTCGGAAGGAGAAGAGAGTGAAGATCAAAGTGTTGGACTTGTTGCAATAGTTGACAATCTAAAGATTCAACATACTTGTCTCATGGCAATTGAAGATGACCTTGAGGTAAATTCTAATCCTTCAAATTTGCATGATGAAATAGGAGATTTGCAAGATGACTTTGAAAAATTGAATTTAAAATATAAGCATTTGAAGAAAGAGTTCAAGAAATGCATCTTAGAAAATAAGAGCTTGCATGACAAGAATATTTTGATGTTGCAAGAGTATGACATCATACTCACCATGCATAAAACCATAGCTCTTGAAAATGTAGAAATTAGAGGAGAATGTGAGAAACTAAAGTTAGACCTACAAAGACTAACGAATGGTAAAAACAACTTAGACATACTACTTGGAAATCAAGGAATTGGAAATGATAAATCCGGTATAGGATTTAATTCATCACTTTCGTCTGTTAAACCCAAGGCCTTAAAGAAAAGGGCAAATAATAGAAAAGCACAACAAAATTCATCACCTTCTAAACCAAAGCATGTACCCACTTGTTTTCATTGAAACAAACTAGGACATGTGAAGAAAGCATGTAGAGCTAGATTTGGAAGCACATATGTTTGGAAGCCTAAGGGTCGACAAACTAACCCTAAAGGACCCAACCATCAAAGGGTACCAATGCATACATCTTTTGGTTTTGTAGGCTCTCAAGATAAATGGAGTAGCCAAAGAAGAAGGAACCAAATGGCTTATGGACAGCGGATGTTCAACGCACATGACCAGAGACAAAACGTTGTTCACCAAGCTCAAGCTCCAAGATGGTGGAACGGTGCATTTTGGCAATGGGAGAGCCAAAATCCTTGGACATGGAGAAATTGTTAACTCTTCTTTTACTATTAATAATGTATTATATTTAGAAGGGCTTAAGTACAATTTGATAATTGTTAGCCAACTATGTGATGCTAATTTTCAAATTGAATTTGTGAAAAGAAAATATGTTGTGAAAAAGAACGATAAGATTGTTTTTGAAGCTATACGTAAAAATGATGTTTACAAATTTAGCACACATGATTTGATATCACAAAATGTTTCTTGCCTAGTTGCCAAAAATGATTTGACTCAACTATGGCATAGACGACTTGGACACATTAGTTTTAAAAATTTCAAAGAGATTTGCAAAAATGAAAAAGTTCAAGGTCTTCCAAAATTAAATTTCGAAAACCATGGCTTATGTGACACTTGTCAAAAGGCAAAGCTTGTTAAAACAAGCTTCAAGCCCAAAAGTGAAATCTCCACCACCAAACCTCTATAATTGCTTCGTATGGATTTGTATGGGGATATTGTACGGCAAGTATAAGTGGAAAACATTACACCTTTGTGGTGGTAGATGACTTCTCTAGGTACACTTGGGTAATGTTCTTAGCTAAAAAGAATGATGCATGCCAAGAATTTATAAAGCTTTGTAAGAGATTAGAAAATCAAAGGGATGACACAATTAAGGAAATTAGAAGTGATAGAGGTGGTGAGTTTGATGGAGAGTTTCAAGAATTTTGTGTATCCAAAGGGTATGGACACAATTTCTCGGCTCCAAGAACTCCTCAACAAAATGGTGTTGCTGAAAGGAAAAACAGAACACTTCAAGAAATGAGTAGAGCCATGCTAAACGAATTTGAGCTACCCAAATATTTTTGGGCCGAAGCGGTAAATACCTTTTGTCATATGATCAATAGAGTTTATTTGAGACCATTTCTCAAAAAGACTCCTTATGAGCTTTGGAAAGGTAGAGTACCAAATATTAGTTATTTCAAGGTATTTGGTTGTAAGTGCTTTATACTTAACACCAAAGATAACTTGGATAGACTCGACTTCAAAGCGGATGAAGGAATCTTTATGGGTTATGCTCAAAATAGCAAGTCATTTAGAATATATAATAAAAGAAGCATGAAAGTTGAAGAATCAATTCATGTCAAGTTTAGTGAACTCAATGAGGATAAATCAAACATTAATGATGATGATAATTATGAAATAATTGAAGTAAGCCATACAGAGAAATTTGAGAATCCAAAAGGTAATATTGTTATTGACCTTAGGATTGATCCCCTTGAACCTAAGGTTGAAGATGAGAAGTAGGAGGAGATGCCTCAAATTTACCGGACTCATATAAGTATAGGAAAGATCACCCTAAAGAGTTGATATTAGGTGAAACTAGCCAAGGCATAATGACTAGGAGAAAATTCAATGAAAATGCCTTCATTTCACAAGTTGAGCCTAAAAATATAAAGGAGGCAATAAATGATGAAGATTGGGTATTAGCTATGCAAGAAGAATTAAATCAATTTGAAAGAAGTGATGTTTGGGAATTAGTTGCTAAACCTAGTGATCATCCCGTAATTGGCACTAAATGGGTATTTAGAAACAAAATGGATAATAAAGGACACATCACTAGAAACAAGGCTAGGTTAGTAGCCCAAGGCTATAGGCAAGAGGAAGGCATAGACTATGATGAGACCTTTGGCCCCGTAGCTAGGTTAGAAGCTATTAGGATGCTATTAGCATATGCATGCTATAAGGATTTCAAACTATATCAAATGGATGTGAAATCCGCATTCTTGAATGGAATAATTCAAGAAGAGGTATATGTAGCTCAACCTCCGGGGTTTGAAAATCATGATTATCCAAATCATGTTTTTAAACTCAAAAAGGCCCTTTATGGACTTAAACAAGCTCCTAGGGCTTGGTATGATAGATTAAGTAACTTCTGTTGAGAAATATGTTTGGATAATTTTCAAAGTCATGATTTTAAGTGGTGAATACTTAAAAATGTCACACGTGGTGTTATTTGTGATTAAAAGTTGAAAAGTTGAAAAATTTGACATCGATCTCTCAGGTTGATGCACATCGATCGATCTATGGACATAGATCTCTCACATCGATCGATCTATGTAAGGCAGAAAAGTTTAAGACCTTCCTGTGAGACATCGATCTCTAAACCTAAGACACATCGATCGATCGATGTACATTGAACCCTCACTTCGATCGATCGATGTAGGTCAGAGGCAAACTCTGAAACTTTCTGTGAGACATCGATCTCTGAAGCTGAGGCACTTTGATCGATCGATGTCTAGGGTTTTTAGAAATATTTTTTCTAAAATGTGATAGAATGGTTGTTTTCATTTGTACATGAATTATACATGTTCATTATGTGATTATTATGTGTTTTTGGTGATTATTACTGTCTTGTGACTAACATGCCTTGGAAGTTTCTACAACTTACCAAAAAGGGTAAAATTGGTATTTTGAGTTTTGTAGGAACATCACATGATGAAAATGTTTCAAGGGTGTATTCTCATCCTATTTACCATGAAAAAGGTGGAATTGTGATTATTTCTGACCATCGGGGTCATCTCTGGAGTTTTCTCACACCAGGGGTATTTTGGTCATTTCACACCCCTGAGGGTATTTTTGGTATTTTCACTCAAGGAATCTCTTGAGCATATTATTATCTTCATTCTGGAGCTGTGTTATTATTATTTTAAAGATAATATGGTGATCTTATATCTTATTCTCTCAACCGATGATATTATTGACTATAGCTGGATATGTGACGATTTGAGATGTCACATTCTATTTTTTCTTGAAGACTCTCTTATATATGTTATAAGAGAATATTTATCATCATTATTCAGAGATATTAAAGGTGTCAAAGTTGTGGAAATGATCTCAACATATAAGAAGAAATATTAGGGAATTTCGGTATTACACGTTGACATAATCTTGTCAATTGTTCTCTATTTATTTCTTCTTCAAAAATCTGAGTTGCTACACATATATATATGTTTAAAAACATGAATATACTGGTGGATATGATGTGGAGTTCATTTTATGAGTTGGAGACAAATGGACCAACCAAAAAGGAGCTAGTTGGCAAAATTGCCAACTTGGAATTTTCAAATATAGCCAACGGCTATATGCTTTTTCTTGGGTATTTTCAGCAGATTTTTGAAGTCAAATGAAGACTTCACATGTCCTATTATGGTGCTTGAAGTTGGGGATAATTTGGTGGTATTATCCTTTCGTATTTTTAATTAGGAAAATCAAAATTCATTTTTGAAAATATGCAAGAAAACCAACGGCTAGTTTGTTGAATTGGAGCTGAATTTTTATTTTGAAGTTTTCAATGCCAACATGCCTATTCTTGTGCCAAGAAGTTGAAGAATTATCTTCTCTTATTATCTACATTTTGCAAAGGATAAATGAGACTATCCAAGGTGGAAAAAATCGGCCAACAAGGTGGATCCAAGGTGGACCAATCATTGTGTTTTATTTTGCCAAGTGTACAAGGCCAACCAATGATGAGAAGACATTTGGAATTGATGATGAAGATGGTGACACATGTGCATTCTTATCTTCAAGGCTCAAATCACACTATAATAGAGGCATTGGTGAAGAAGATGAAACACACTTGAAGCTCACAAGCATTTGTTGAATTGTCTAGCTTTCGTCTTCATCTTCTTGTTGTTATTGTTTTATTCATTGCAACAAAGGTGTTCTTGTTGTATTGTGGTGATCTACAAGCCTCTTGAGCTTCATTTGTAAGATTGATTAGCCATCTTTAATAAGGCTACATCAATAGGTGTTAGAGGAGTTGCAACTAAGTGTTGCTTAGAAGGTGATTATTCAAGTCTTGAGTAGGGTTGATGTATAACCCAAGGATCAAGCTTGGATCTTGTTGTAAGGTGTTCATTTCATAGTGAAATCCAAGAAAAGGTGTTCTTTGAGACTGGAGTAGGTCACATTGACCGAACTAGGATAAATCATCGGTGTTCTTCTCTTGTTTCTTTATCTTTGTTTTCTGCCCGTTTTTGACTGCAGTTTTCACCCAACTTCTCACAATTTGAAAAATTAGCTAAACATTTTCCAAATTCGTGATTTTTGGTGGACTTATACTTCAGACTGTTAGATTTTATTTGTAACAAGAATCACTTGATTTGAGCAAGGGAAAGTTAGTCTTTCAGTCTTTGCAAGATAACTGCTCCAATCTGGCTGCTATCTGACCAGTTTTGAGAAAACTTAAATTCTGTATTTTTCAAGAATAGTTTAAGGTCAGGCCTTTTGGAAACTTCATCTACACATCCTAAGGAGTGTTTTGATATAAAGATCAACCTTTTTGGTTGAGTATTCAAAGAGAAACACGTTTTGGAAAATCAGCAACATTCTGTCCAATTCTGTCCCGATTGATTATCTGAATCTTTTTATTTGTTTGAAGGGTCAAACGATCTTATTTTTGTCTGATTTTTGGACAGAGTCTTGCTAACTCATTTAAGTTCAATTCTGGAAAGTTTCATAATTTTTGGAGTTGTGTACAATTATTTGTGAATTTTTGAAAAACGGGTTCTGAATCTGAGGTGGTCTCAGATTTTGTTTTCAAAGGGGATTTTAACAAAGGGTTGTAGTGTAATTTCCGCTAACCACTATTCACCCCCCTCTAGTGGTGTTTATTGCAGGTGCACGGTCCAACATTTGTTATCAGAGCCAGACCAACACCACTCAAAAGAAGCAAGATTCAACACCATACGAACAATACAAGGCCAAGAAACAACGATTCAAGATATACTGCTTGTCTCAAATCCAAGGTACATACTATGGCTATTGTTTCTCACAAAGGTGAGTTGGAAGATATGTCTACACAACGCCCTCCTCTTTTTGATGGCAATAATTTTGTCCATTGGAAACTAAGAATGAGGCTATTCTTAATGGCTATAGACATCGATTTATGGTCTATAGTTGAAGGTGGGCCGTACATTCCAATGAAAGTTATACAAGTTAGTGGAGTAACTCAAGAGGTTGAAAAATATAAAAGTGAATGGTCATCGGATGATAAAAAGAAAATGTCCATGAATGCTAAAGCTATGTAATTACTTTTGAATGGACTTACAACTTCTGAAGCGGGATATGTGTCAAATTACACAAGCGCACATGACATGTGGAAATCACTTCTATTAAAGCACGAATGTATTAGTGGTGTTAAAGAGTCAAAAATAAACATGCTTATGACTGAATTAGAGACTTTCAAAATGTTGCCAAACGAATCCATAACATCTATGGATTTGAGGATTACTAATATTTTCAATGCCCTTGAAGCTTTAGGGAAGTCATTTTCGAACAGTGAAAAGGTTCAAAAGGTGCTACGAAGCCTCCCTGCTGAATGGGATCCAAAGGTGACTGCAATCGAGGAGACAAAGTCAATCACTAATATGGATGAATTGATCGGGTCTCTTAAAGTCTATGAGGTAAAACTGAACCAACGAAAGTCTGAATCGTCTAAGTCATCCGGTAAGTCAATAGCTTTCAAAACAATCAAAACACATGCTAGTAACGATGATAGTAATAGTGATACTGAATTAGACGACGACTTGATATTGATAGCTAGAAAACTTAGAAAGTTTTTCAAACGTCCAAATAGGAATAGACAACATAATTCTTCTTCTTCTTCTTCTTCTCAACCTAGGAAGAATAGCACAAACAAATGGTATAATAAAGAATTAAAGTGTTATGAATGCGGTCAAAAAGGACATATTTCATACGACTGTCCCACGAAGAAAAATAATAATAACAACAACAATAATAAACAAGCCAAGGACAAGGAAGCTCAAACGACAAAGACAAAGGAGTCTAAGGCAAGAAAAGAGAAACGAGCAATGAAAGTGAGCACATGGAGCGACTCATCCGACTCAGAATCCGAAAATGAGGAAGCTCAAGTCTGCTTCGTACCCAACGAGGTATGTTCTTCTTCTGATAGTGATTCAGATAGTGACATGACATTTGATGAAATGTATGAAGAATTCTTAAGAATGCATGCTCACTGTAAGAGGCTCTCTAAAAAAAAGAAGAAAGTAGTTGAAGAAAATGACAAGTTGAAGACGTCCAACTTAGAATTTTCCGATCAATTAGAATCTTTTAAACAAGAGTCTTCTAATACTCTTGATTCTTTAGAGAATAAAATTGAATCATATAGGAAAGATGAACAAAAGTTACAAATGGAAAATAAAATGTTAAAATCCAAGTTAGAAAGTTGTGAAAATGAAATAGGGCAACTTAAGTCTTCTAAATTTACCTTAGAAAAAATGATAGAACAATTTAAATCTGGTGCAAATATGTTAGATACACTTATATCATCACAAAAGTATGTAAATGATAAAATTGGATTGGGATATAAAGAAGAAGATGACAAATTAGATAAAAAGACTAAGTTTGTATCATCAACTACGAAACAACCTTATAAAGTTATAAGAAAAAACTTGCCTAATAAATCTTCTTCTACTCCTTCTTCTTCTTATTCAAAATAAAGATGCAGCATGCACCCATAAAAACACACACGCATAACTATACATCTAGGCCAAACTTTGCATCTAGACAACCTAGAAATTATGCCTATATGTGTACAAATGCAACGAGACATAATAAAATGCATTCAACATATTATGAACCTAAGTATAGGCAGAACTCTTATAAGTCTTATAGGAATGCCTATGAACACACTTATACTGCGGCATTCAAGAAACAAAATCGCATTCCTTATGCACATTATAAAATTCGGCCATCCTATAATGATTATCAACCATGGCACAACATGTATAACAATGCATCTTCACTTATGTGGAATAATCATGTATATGCTAATTCTTCTTATTTTCCAAATTATAACAATGCTAAAAATGTGCCTAGAAGGTATATTCAAGTTCGGATACCTAAGGGATATCTAAACAAGAATAGTGCCCCTAACATTCAAGGACCCAAATAAAGGGTACCTAAAACTTTGTCTACATTGTAGGATAAACGCAAGGAATGCAAAAAGGAGGCAAAGTCAAAGAATCTAAAAACCAAATGGTTTTTAGATAGTGGGCATTCGAGACATATGACGGGGTACCCCAAACTATTCATCGAATTGGAACATATCAAAAATGGAGGAAAAGTGACGTTCGGTGACAACAACAAAGGACAAGTTGTTAGAAAAGGAACAATTGGAGACTCTAACACATTTCAAATACGAAATGTGTTATTAGTAAGCAATCTATCATATAATTTACTTAGTATTTCACAGCTTATAGATTGTGGTTACAATGTCTCTTTTCTTCCCAATTCTTGTGATATACTAAATGAAAAGGGAGAAACGGTTTTAAAAGGAAATAGAAATGGTAATAGTTATACTCTTACCTTAGATAACATGTTAGATGCTAAGGTTAAGTGTCTAATATCACATGACTTAGATGTAAATTTATGGCATAGAAGATTATGCCATATAGGAATTTCAACCATTAGGAAATTTTCTAAGAAGAATTTAATTAGAGGAATGCCTAAGTTAGACTTAGATAATTTTCAAATGTGTGAAACATGTATTAAGGGAAAACACATTAAAAAAACCTTAAAACCGAAACATGAAGTGAGTACTAGTCATGTACTAGAATTGCTTCACTTAGACTTATTTGGTCCAAGTAGGACAAGAAGTCTAGGTGAACACTACTATGTGTGTGTCATAGTAGATGATTACTCACGCTACACATGGACATTGTTCTTAACACACAAAGACGATGCTCCATTATCAATCGAAACCCTTATCAAGCAACTTGAAAACATTTACGAAGAAAATGTCAAAAGAATTAGGAGTGGTAGAGGTGGAGAATTTAAAAATAAAGGCGTAATCAAATTTTGTGAACTACATGGAATAAAACATGAATTCTCACCACCTAGAACACCACAACTCAATGGAGTTGTTGAACGTAAAAATAGAACGATTCAAGAAGTTGCTAGGACAATGCTTTGTGAAAATAAATTATCTAAATATTTATGGGCTGAAGCTGTCAGTTGTGCATGCTATATTATAAATAGGCTTACTATTAGAAAGAAATTAAATAAAACTCCTTTTGAATTGCTAAACAATAGACAACCTAAAATAGATTATCTTAAAGTATTCGGATGTAAATGTTTTGTGCTAAACACTAAGGATAGTCTAGATAAATTTGAACAAAAGTCTATTGAATGCATATTCGTTGGGTATTCAACTAACTCAAGAGCATATAAGTGTTATAATCCTGCATCTAGAAAGATAATTGAATCCATACATGTAAAATTCAATGAGAATGCATGCTTTGAAGTTAGTGATAAACATCAACATAAACAAGATTCAAATGTTGAAAATATGTTTGATGATGATGTATTACTTGAGCCTGTACTTGATCATTTAGAACCAACTCCTCCTGAACAAGACATGCATGAACCCTTAGATGAAATAAATGAAGAGACTTTGCAATTGGAAGATAATACAATTAATGATCCAATTACATATGGTAATGTTCATACTATTGAAACATTTGAACAAGATGAGGGTGAACCTAGTCAATCTAGGAATTGGTGGCATCCTAGAGAATTAATCATTGGGGATCCAAGTGTTGGGGTTAGAACACGTAGAAATATAAGTCAACTTGAAGGACATAGCTTAATCTCACAATTAGAACCTAAGAATGTAAAGGAAGCCTTAGGTGATATATCTTGGATAGATGCTATGCATGAGGAATTAAATCAATTCACAAGGAACAATGTGTGGGACTTAGTACCTCAACCTGAAGACAAGTCTATCATAGGAACTAAATGGGTCTTTAGGAATAAAATAGATGAACAAGGAAATATTACAAGGAATAAGGCTAGACTAGTCGCACAAGGTTATAATCAACAAGAAGGAATAGATTATGAAGAATCCTTTGCACCCGTTGCACGACTAGAAGCAATTAGATTGTTACTTGCGATTGCAAGTCTAAGTAACATTAAACTCTTCCAAATGGATGTCAAGAGTGCATTCTTGAATGGATACATCCAAGAAGAGGTGTTTGTCAAACAACCCCCTGGATTCGAAGATCCAAAGAATCCTAACCATGTTTATAAGCTTAAGAAAGCTTTATATGGTTTAAAACAAGCTCCAAGAGCTTGGTATGATAGATTTGCAAACTTTCTTATTGCAAATAATTATCAAAGGGGAACCATAGACAACACATTATTCCTAAGAAGAAAAGATAATGATTTGTTGATAGTTCAAATATATGTAGACGATATTATCTTTGGTTCAACCAACCCTACCTTAGTAAAAGACTTCGAAGAGTGTATGAAGTCAGAATTTGAAATGTCAATGGTAGGAGAATTGAACTACTTCTTAGGCCTTCAAATCAAACAAACCCCTCAAGGAATTCATATTAGCCAACTTAAGTATGTCAATGATATGATTAAGAAGTTTGGTTTTGAAGAGTTGAAACCTACAACTACCCCCATGAGTGTTAGTACCAAACTTGATAAGGATGAAAATGGTAAACCTTTTGATGACACACTCCATAGGTCTATGATTGGCTCATTGTTATACTTAACTGCATCAAGACCTGACATCATGTTTAGTGTATGTATGTGTGCTAGGTTTCAATATTGTCCTAAGGTATCAAATGCCGTGAAAAATATCTTTAGATATCCTAAGCATATAGCTCACTTAGGACTGTGGTATGATAGAAACGCTAAGTTGGAATTACATGCATATAGTGATGCTGATTATGGTGGTTGCAAGTTAGATAGAAAATCCACTAGCGGTACATGTCAATTCATATGAACCAACTTGATCTCTTGGTTTTCTAAAAAGCAAGCTAGTGTAGCTCTTTCTACCACTGAAGCCGAGTATATCGCTTTGAGCTTATGTACTACCCAAATACTTTGGCTTAAACAACAACTTAGTGATTTTGGCATTAAAATGAATAAGATTCCAATTTTCTGCGATAGCACAAGTGCAATCAATCTTTCCTGGAATCCGGTGCATCATTCTAAGGCCAAACACATTGAGGTGCGATACCACTTTCTTCGCGATCATGTTCAAAATGAGGATATAGTGATAAACCATATAAGAACTAATCACCAAATCGCTGACATCTTCACCAAACCCCTTAATCAAGCCAATTTTGAAAACTTACGAGCCAAATTAGGAATGATGACTTATGATACCATTGCATAGTTCTATCTTTTGCATGATTTGCAAAATAAAGGGGGAGATAGATTAAGAACATGATTTTAGTTGGTAAGTCATGATGAATCATATGGTAAGTTTTAATTGGTTTAATTGGTATAAAATTTTGAGCATAGGTTAAGGGGGAGAGTATGAGTTGAGGGGGAGCAGCATACTAGAGCAACATGCTATTTAAAAGTTGAAAATATTTGGTTAAATTTTTGGTTATAAGTTGTGACATTAAAATCATGTTAGGTTATTTTGAAAATCATCCAAAAGGGGGAGAATGTTGAGAAATATGTTTGGATAATTTTCAAAGTCATGATTTTAAGTGGTGAATGCTTAAAAATGTCACACATGGTGTTATATGTGATTAAAAGTTGAAAAAGTTAAAAAATTTGACATCGATCTCTCAGGTTGATGCACATCGGTCAATCTATGTACATAGATCTCTCACATCGATCGATCTATGTAAGGTAGAAAAGTTTAAGACCTTTCTGTGAGACATCGATCTCTAAACCTGAGACGCATCGATCGATCGATGCACATCGAACCCTCACTTCGATCGATCGATGTAGGTCAGAGGCAAACTCTGAAACTTTCTGTGAGACATCGATCTCTAAAGCTGAGGCACTTTGATCGATCGATGTCTAGGGTTTTTAGAAATATTTTTTCTAAAATGTGATAAAATGGTTGTTTTCATTTGTACATGAATTATACATGTTCATTATGTGATTATTATGTGTTTTTGGTGATTATTACTGTCTTGTGACTAACATGCCTTGGAAGTTTCTACAACTTACCAAAAAGGGTAAAATTGGTATTTTGAGTTTTGTAGGAACATCACATGATGAAAATGTTTCAAGGGTGTATTCTCATCCTATTTACCATGAAAAAGGTGGAATTGTGATTATTTCTGACCATCGGGGTCATCTCTGGAGTTTTCTCACACCAGGGGTATTTTGGTCATTTCACACCCCTGAGGGTATTTTTGGTATTTTCACTCAAGGAATCTCTTGAGCATATTATTATCTTCATTCTGGAGCTGTGTTATTATTATTTTAAAGATAATATGGTGATCTTATATCTTATTCTCTCAATCGATGATATTATTGACTATAGCTGGATATGTGACGATTTGAGATGTCACATTCTATTTTTCTTGAAGACTCTCTTATATATGTTATAAGAGGATATTTATCATCATTATTCAGAGATATTAAAGGTGTCAAAGGTGTGGAAATGATCTCAACATATAAGAAGAAATATTGGAGAATTTCGGTGTTACACGTTGACATAATATTGTCAATTGTTATCTATTTATTTCTTCTTCAAAAATCTGAGTTGCTACACATATATATATGTTTAAAAACGTGAATATGCTGGTGGATATGATGTGGAGTTCATTTTATGAGTTGGAGACAAATGGACCAACCAAAAAGGAGCTAGTTGGCAAAATTGCCAACTTGGAAATTTCAAATATAGCCAACGGCTATATGCTTTTTCTTGGGTATTTTCAGCAGATTTTTGAATTCAAATGAAGACTTCACATGTCCTATTATGGTGCTTGAAGTTGGGGATAATTTGGTGGTATTATCCTTTCGTATTTTTAATTAGGAAAATCAAAATTCATTTTTGAAAATATGCAAGAAAACCAACGGCTAGTTTGTTGAATTGGAGCTGAATTTTTATTTTGAAGTTTTCAATGCCCACATGCCTATACTTGTGCCAAGAAGTTGAAGAATTATCTTCTCTTATTATCTACATTTTGCAAAGGATAAATGAGACTATCCAAGGTGGAAAAAATCGGCCAACAAGGTGTATCCAAGGTGGACCAATCATTGTGTTTTATTTTGCCAAGTGTACAAGGCCAACCAATGATGAGAAGACATTTGGAATTGATGATGAAGATGGTGACACATGTGCATTCTCATCTTCAAGGCTCAAATCACACTATAATAGAGGCATTGGTGAAGAAGATGAAACACACTTGAAGCTCACAAGCATTTGTTGAATTGTCTAGCTTTCGTCTTCGTCTTCTTGTTGTTATTGTTTTATTCATTGCAACAAAGGTGTTCTTGTTGTATTGTGGTGATCTACAAGCCTCTTGAGCTTCATTTATAAGATTGATTAGCCATCTTTAATAAGGCTACATCAATAGGTGTTAGAGGAGTTGCAACTAAGTGTTGCTTAGAAGGTGATTATTCAAGTCTTGAGTAGGGTTGATGTATAACCCAAGGATCAAGCTTGGATCTTGTTGTAAGGTGTTCATTTCATAGTGAAATCCAAGAAAAGGTGTTCTTTGGGACTGGAGTAGGTCACATTGACCGAACCAGGATAAATCCTCGGTGTTCTTCTCTTGTTTCTTTATCTTTGTTTTCTGCCCGTTTTTGACTGCAGTTTTCACCCAATTTCTCACAATTTGAAAAATTAGCTAAACATTTTCCAAATTCGTGATTTTTGGTGGACTTATACTTCAGACTGTTAGATTTCATTTGCAACAAGAATCACTTGATTTGAGCAAGGGAAAGTTAGTCTTTCAGTCTTTGCAAGATAACTGCTCCAATCTGGCTGCTATCTGACCAGTTTTGAGAAAACTTAAATTCTGTATTTTTCAAGAATAGTTTAAGGTCAGGCCTTTTGGAAACTTCATCTACACATCCTAAGGAGTGTTTTGATATAAAGATCAACCTTTTTGGTTGAGTATTCAAAGAGAAACACGTTTTGGAAAATCAGCAACATTCTGTCCAATTCTGTCCCGATTGATTATCTGAATCTTTTTATTTGTTTGAAGGGTCAAACAATCTTATTTTTGTCTGATTTTTGGACAGAGTCTTGCTAACTCATTTAAGTTCAATTCTGGAAATTTTCATAATTTTTGGAGTTGTGTACAATTATTTGTGAATTTTTGAAAAACGTGTTCTGAATCTGAGGTGGTCTCAGATTTTGTTTTCAAAGGGGATTTTAACAAAGGGTTGTAGTGTAATTTCCGCTAACCACTATTCACCCCCCTCTAGTTGTGTTTATTGCAGGTGCACGGTCCAACAACTTCCTTCTTGAAAACATGTAGAGCTAGATGCACATATGTTTGGAAGCCCAAGGGTCGACAAACTAACCCTAAAGGACCGAATCATCAAAGGATACCAATGCATACATCTTTTGGTTTTGTAGGCTCTCAAGATAAATGGAGTAGCCAAAGAAGAAGGAACCAAATGGCTTATGGACATCGGATGTTCAACGCACATGACCGGAGACAAAACGTTGTTCACCAAGCTCAAGCTCCAAGATGGTGGAACGGTACATTTTGGCAATGGGAAAGCCAAAATCCTTGGACATGGATAAATTAGTAACTCTTCTTTTACTATTAATAATGTACTATATGTAGAAGGGCTTAAGTATAATTTGATAAGTGTTAGCCAACTATGTGATGCTAATTTTCAAATTGAATTTGTGAAAAGAAAATGTGTTGTGAAAAAGAACGATAAGATTGTTTTTGACGCTATACGTAAAAATGATGTTTACAAATTTAGCACACATGATTTGATATCACAAAATGTTTCTTGCCTAGTTGCCAAAAATGATTTGACTCAACTATGGCATAGACGACTTGGACATATTAGTTTTAAAAATTTCAAAGGTATTTGCAAAAATGAAAAAGTCCAAGGTCTTGCAAAATTAAATTTCGAAAACCATGGCTTATGTGACACTTGTCAAAAGGCAAAACTTGTTAAAACAAGTTTCACGCCCAAAAGTGAAATCTCCACCACCAAACCTCTACAATTGCTATATATGGATTTGTATGGGGATATTGGTACAGCAAGTCTAAGTGGAAAACATTACACCTTTGTGGTGGTAGATGACTTCTCTAGGTACACTTGGGTAATGTGCTTAGCTAAAAAGAATGATGCATGTCAAGAATTTATAAAGCTTTGTAAGAGATTAGAAAATCAAAGAGAAGACACAATTAAGGAAATTAGAAGTGATAGAGGTGGTGAGTTTGATGGAGAATTTCAAGAATTTTGTGTATCCAAAGGGTATGAACACAAATTTTCGACTCCAAGAACTCCTCAACAAAATGGTGTTGCGGAAAGGAAAAATAGAACACTTCAAGAAATGAGTAGAGCCATGCTAAACGAATTTGAGTTACCCAAATATTTTTGGGTCGAAGCGGTAAATACCGCTTGTCATGTGGTCAATAGAGTTTATTTGAGACCATTTCTCAAAAAGACTCCTTATGAGCTTTGGAAAGGTAGAGTACCAAATATTGGTTATTTCAAGGTATTTGGTTGTAAGTGGTTTATACTTAACATCAAAGATAACTTAGATAAACTTGACTTCAAAGCGGATGAAGGAATCTTTATGGGTTATGCTCAAAATAGCAAGGCGTTTAGAGTATATAATAAAAGAAGCATGAAAGTTGAAGAATCAATTCATGTCAAGTTTAGTGAACTCAATGAGGATAAATCAAACATTAATGATGATGATGATGATGAAATAATTGAGGTAAGCCATATAGAGAAATTTGAGAATCCAAAAGGTAATATTGTTATTGACCTTAGGATTGATCCACTTGAACCTAAGGTTGAAGATGAAGAAATAGGAGGAGACACCTCAAATTTACCGGATTCATATAAGTATAGGAAAGATCACCCTAAAGAGTTGATATTAGGTGAAACTAGCCAAGACATAATGACTAGGAGAAAATTCAATGAAAATGCTTTTATTTCACAAGTTGAGCCTAAAAATATAAAGGAAGCAATAAATGATGAAGATTGGGTATTAGCTATGCAAGAAGAATTAAATCAATTTGAAAGAAGTGATGTTTGGGAATTAGTTGCTAAACCTAGTGATCATCCCGTAATTGGCACTAAATGGGTATTTAGAAATAAAATGGATGATAAAGGAAACATCACTAGAAACAAAGCTAGATTAGTAGCCCAAGGCTATAGGCAAGAGGAAGGCATAGACTATGATGAAACCTTTGCTCCCGTAGCTAGGTTAGAAGCTATTAGAATGCTATTAGCATATGCATGCTATAAGGATTTCAAACTATATCAAATGGATGTGAAATCCGCATTCTTGAATGGAATAATTCAAGAAGAGGTCTATGTAGCTCAACCACCGGGGTTTGAAAATCATGATTATCCAAATCATGTTTTTAGACTCAAAAAGGCCCTTTATGGACTTAAACAAGCTCCTAGAGCTTGGTATGCTAGATTAAGTAACTTCCTACTTGAGAATAATTTTTCAAGAGGAAAAGTCGACACTACTCTTTTTATTAAAGAACAAGGAAACCATCAATTGCTTATTCAAATTTATGTGGATGATATTATATTTGGTGCTACTAATGATTCTCTTTGTGAGCATTTTGCAAAACTGATGGAAGGAGAATTTGAAATGAGCATGATTGGTGAACTCAACTACTTCCTTGGTTTACAAATCAAGCAAACTCAAGATGGAGTGTACATATCTCAAACAAAGTATACAAAGGATTTGCTCAAGAAGTACAAATTCGAGGATGGAAGAAGTGTGAGCACTCCGATGAGCACAAGTACAAAGCTTGACAAAGACGAAAAAGGAAAGCCGGTTGAGGTAACCAAATATAGAGGTATGATTGGTAGTTTACTTTATTTAACCGCCAGTAGACCGGACATTTTGCATGCTGTGTGCTTATGTGCTAGATTTCAAAGTATGCCTAAGGAATCAAATTTAGTTGCTATTAAACGTATCTTTAGGTATTTGAAAGGAACTTTGAATTTTGGGTTGTTTTATCCTAAAAATGGATGTTTTGATTTAAGAGGGTACAGTGACTCCGACTATGCCGGAAATCTTGTTGATAGGAAAAGCACCTCCGGAACATGACAATTCCTTGGAGATTGCTTGGTTTCTTGGTTCTCCATGTGTCACTTTCAACGGCGGAATCCAAATATGTATCGGCCGCTTCGTGTTGTTGCACAACTACTTTGGATGATCAACACTTTGAACAATTACAATGTCAAGTTTGATAAAGTTTCCATCCTATGTGACAATACCTCAGCCATAAGTATAGCTCAAAACCCAGAACATCATAGTAGGACCAAACATATAGAAGTATGGGATCACTTCATAAGGGATTGCGTTCAAAAAGGATTGGTATGCGTTGAATTTGTCCCAACAAATGACCAACTAGCGGATATATTCACAAAATCTCTTTCCACTGAGACATTTGATTCTATTAGAACAAGATTAGGGATGATAAACATTAGTTAGAGAGATAAAATTGAAAATTTCAAAAACCAGCATACGTCGATCGATCGACGTATCAAAACAAGAGATCGACGTACGTCGAACTCATACATCGATCGATCGACGTACGTCAAACTCATACATCGATCGATCGACGTCGTCGATTTCAGCAGCTATAAAAACTCTCAAAAATGCAACCCTTCCTCATTTCACTCAAAACCCTCGGCCGAAACCCTACAAAATCTGAGCCCCCTTTCTCCAAAACCATCCATTTCTCCAATTTCATCTCTAAATCAAAAGTTAATCATCTCTACTCTTGATTCTTGATTTCCTCTCTTGAATTCCTCCATTTCTACATAAGATTTTAAATCTCTCAAGCCCTAATTTCTCTCAAAATGTCTTCAATGAGCAAAAACACAATCAAGAGGCCAAGATCTTCTAGGGGTGGAGGAGAAGGTTCAAGCAATCCTTCTCAAGGATAAACATCTCAACCTAGAAGAAAGAAATCTATGGATGAGAGTCAAGCATAAGTGCTAGCCGCAATTAGGAGTGAGTTGACTCTCTCAAACTTCCCTTGGATCAAAGCCAAAGATGTCAAGGATGCTTTGACGGAACCCCTAATCCCCGGGCATGTAAGTTATATCACTAGACATACTCAAATATTATTTGATAAATGGGAAGATGATGAGATACCCACCATCCCACTCAAATTGCTTGGAATAAATGATATTCTAAGCAATTATGAATTAAGTCCCATTATTGAGTGGTTAGATGTTCAAGAATGGAGAAGTATTTGGAATGAGAGAGAGATGCTCAAAATGTCCACTAAATATACTAGACTCTTTTATGCCAATTTATGGATTTAATACATAAATGGCCTTCCTTTAGCTCTCCATTCCGTTATTGATGGACATCTGTTAAATGGAAAGTTGAAAAAAATTTGTGACTTGATTGGTGTACCCAACGAAGGGTACTTTGAGTTTGATGTGTGGAAGTGGGATGCGGCTAAGTGGAAAGTCTCTGAAGATGAAGTGAAGTCTTTCTTAGGCTTCTATCCCAGTAAAAACACAAATGATATGACCTTAGTTTATCGTACACTTCTAGCCATTGTTACATTTTGCATAAATGGTAAATCCGCTAAATTGCCCAGTAACCTTGACTTTTACATAGCATACTGAATAGCTAACCGTGAGAAGGTTAACTTTGGGGAGCTTTTTATGACAAATGTTATCGAAGCCGCCACAAAACAAAACAAAGCCCTTCCCTATAGTAACCTTATCCATAGGATGCTTGTGATGTCGGGTGTTTATGTGGATGACACGGATGTTGACAACATAATACACAAGGACTTCTATGATAAAGTCAACATCCAACAAATACTGAAATCTAGAAAAGAAGCAATGAGGAGAGAACAAGATGAGGAAGCAAGAGAAGAAGAAGACTTTCCGGACGAGGCACCCATTCCGGAAATGGATACTCAAGAAGCACCTAGTGGCTTGAGCTCAAATATCCCTGAACTTCAAGCTCAAGTTACTAGTCTTCAACAGGAGGTTGGTGAGCTAAAAGGCAAAGTGTCCATGCATGAATCAAGATTTGCCAAGCTCAAGGCAAAGATGAAAGCGTGCATTCCTGGAATCACGTTCTCTTCCGATGAAGACTAACGTGTCGTTTAGCTAGCTTCGTGTTTTATCTATGATCTAGCTTAGAATGTTGTGCTAGTTGTAAAACTTGGTAGTGATTTTAATTTAATGGAGTACAATCGCTTGTAGTTTTTGATGCTTTCAAAAAGGGGGAGAAAAATGGCTATTGTTGCTTATTTGTTAAAGTTGTTTATTGCTTGATGAGATAATTTTCGTTGGTAGTTGGTAAAATGAGGTAAGTTTAAAAAATTGGAATCTTTGTTGATTGCTGGTAAAATGAAAATGAGCATGTTTGAAAGATGAGTTATTGATGCATGTTTGGGTTAAGAAAGTTGGATTGTTGATACATGTTTGGTTAAGGGGGAGCAATTTTAAAGAAGAGTATTTTGATTGGAGTTGTAAATTCTTGTTCACATTGATTATTACAGAAGGTATAAAGTGCATACACTTAGGGGGAGATTGATATTTTTCAAGTTTTGAAACATTCAAAATGAAGCAAAAACATCTTTCAAAATCTTGGTTTTGAAATCATCAAAAGGGGGAGATTGTTGGATTATGAAATGTTTTGATGATGTTAAAAAGATGTTTTAAAAGGGCTAAAATAGAATTTCACATTTTGAGTTTGAAGCAAATTAAGAAAAACACATTGCTCGGTTGAAGTATACATCAGCCCTCAGGGAGGCACATGGATCGATCCATATGAAGTTTTGTAAATGTTTGAGCTCTCAGATCCACGTCAATCTCTCAGACAAGAGACGTGGATCGATCGACGTATATCTGAGAGACATCGATCTCTCAGTCAGGCATACGTCGATCGATCGACGTCATTCTGAGAGACGTCGATCTCTCAGCCAGGCAGACGTCGATCGATCGATGTCTTTCTGAGAGACGTCGATATCTCAGCAATGGCACGTAGATCGATCGACGTCCCCAGAAGTCAAAAAGTTTTTGAACGTTGGAACAAAATCCAAATGAGATTTATGATGTTTTCTCTCTCCAATCTTGCTCAAATTTCTTGTGGACTTTAACCTAACATACTACATGCTTCCTTGACTATTTTAACCATGTCTAAGAATCTCTAGGGTGGCTATTCAAGATCAAATCACTCCATAGGGTGGCTAAAGACTATTTGGACATTATCTTGATATTTTTGAAGATGAAGACTTGGTGGAGAGCCTAAAAAACGTGGTAAACTTTATCTATAAATAGAATAGGCTTGGATGAGGCAAAAACACACTTTCAACATCATCTAGCTTCATCTTTCATTGTTGTATAGTTCTATCATACTTGTAAATTTGCTTAAAGCTTGTTTAGCTTTTCTTTGTCCTTCATTGTTGTATATTGAGAGAAAGTGAGTCAAGCACAAGAGGAACCATAAATATTTGATCTCTTGCTTATGCTTAGACTAGTGAGAAAGTGTGAACCTTACCATATTTCTTCAACCTACTGTGAGAAGTTCTTGAGGGAACTTTTGTTGAAGTTGTGAGGTAGCAAGAAGTTGTTCTTGCTAAGAGCTGTAGTTGCTATAGTTGCACAAGAGTGATTTGTGCAAGAAGTTGCTGTTGTTGGTGCTTACACTAAGGTGTTAGTGTAAGTGTTGCTGTGTTGTTCTTATTGTCTTTAATAAGAAGAGTAGTTGTTGAAAATCCATTTTGGAAACAAAGTGGTAGTGGAGTAGAATCATTTACGATTCGAACCACTCTATATCCGGTGTACTCATTCATCATTTCTCATCTTCCATTCTTGCTCTGATTTTGAATATCTTTTGAGTTGAGCCAAACGAGAAAATTCCGCAAAAGAGCCAAACACTCTATTCACCCCCCTCTAGAGTGTATTTCGGACCTAACAATATATATACACATACACACACATACAACATATATACATATATATATATGTTTGTGTGTGTATGTGTGCTAGCGTGTGTGTGTATATGCGTATGTATATGTATGTATGCATATGCGTGTGCATGTGTGTATATGTACATGTGTGTGTGTCATTGTGAGTTTCTGTAAACATATATATACATATATACACACACAAAAAATTGATCGGGAAATAATGCATTGTTTGATTCATTGTATTATCGATATGTATTAGCGTGGTAACGTGAATTTCACGGCTTTGATACTTTACTGAAGGCCTGCTTGCTTAATGACTGGGTGTAATTACATGCTTTTCTTCTGTTTCGATTGTGCAGAGCCTTTCCGTTTCTTCCCCCCCTCCCCCCTCTTAAATTACGCTTTGCGACTGCTTTACCCGGGAAGATAAGGTTTGCGAATCCATGTATCATGATTGCTTTGCTAGGAAGATTGGTATATGATATGTCATCTTCTTTTATGATGATAACTAAGTAAACAGAAAGACGCACAGTAAACGTAGCCCAGTTGGTACTCAGGTTGAGAATTCAGTTGGTACTCAGGTTGAGAATTGATACGAAACTTTGATATTCTGGCAATTGCTCAGCTATATATTGTTTACTCTGCGTTTCTCCATGATTATGGATTCTTGAAAGAACAAAAGTTAATGATGTGTCAGCAGCAATCAATTCTTCACCTAATATTGCTTTATGGTTTCTTTTCTTAAAAGAAAATATAATCATGTGTTTCATATAAAGAAAAAATACGTATAATGGTATATCATCTTCTTTTAGAATGTTGTTTCATTAATTGGATGAAAAATGAGTAAACTCTTCAGTGTTTTATCATTGGTCAACGTAAATAAAGTAGCTCACTGTTAACGTATGTTATATGTGGATCAGAATTTATGTATTCTTATGATGTATGCCTTAAAGATAAGGTCTGTGAATATATGTACTCTATATTAGTGGCTTTTACATATAGAGCCGGGGGTCTCATTGGAAGCAGACTCTCTATCCCTTGGGATAGAGGTATTGTGTGCCTACTACTTACCATCTCCAGACCCTAACGATAGCTTTTGTTGTCGTTGGGATATACTGGATCTGGATGATGATGATAGAATGAACATCTTTAGGTCTGAACCGCATACAAAGCTGTTATGTCCTTTATTTGTGAAGTATATTACTATCTTACTTTTTTAATTGTGTTTAGTAAATTACTTCACTAGTACACTCGCGTTACAATATTCTTATTATTGTGTCATGTATGCAGTTACATATAGAGCATGGGGTTTCATTGTAAGCAAACTCTCTATCTCTTGAGATAGATGTATTGTTTGTCTGTCTATTACGTTCTCCAAACTGTATTAATGTCGTTAGGATATAATAGATATGGTTGGTTTAAAAATTTTGTGAAGCATGCTTCTTGTCATCCACTTAAATTCACTCTAGAGGTGTCTTTGTCCCTATCCGCCCTCCCCTAACCCCCCCCCCCCCCCCCCCAAAAAAAAAAAAAAAAAAAAACCCCAACCTTTTCATTTGCCTGAACAATATGTGTAGAGATTACAATCAATTGGTTTGAAGATTTGGATGCTAAGCTTTTCAGAGGTAATTGATTACTGCAGGTTGCTACCTGTGTTTTCTTCCTTTTAAACCGTCTGTTCCATTTTACAAATTATCATGCTTATTGAGGGGAAAAAGACATCAGAAATGTACATGCAGGGGGAAAAAAAGATGAATGGATGCGAAGTTACAACATAAAATAAAATAAAATAAAAAGGTCACCGTAGCCTCCCTTCATCATCTCATAGTAAAATTTTTATACATTTACATTTAATTAATGGTTTATACTTATGTTCTATTCTCATTCCTTCAAATCCATGGTGCTAGATATACCATGTACACCTATTTTCCTAAAGAAAATGTTTACCAAATCGAGCCATTTACTGAAGAAAAACGACTCTATGCTCCTCAAGGTTCAATACAGAAATTTACCTTTTCACTTACAACTTGTTGTACATTAGACAAGGAGAAAATGGTAATCTTATATTTGTGTGTAGGAAACGCTAAAGGTTAAACAGGAAGACAACTTGTATAAAAGCATGCAAGATAAAAGCAACTCCTCTTCATCTGTGTACATGCAAATGCCACTCCGTTCACAAACTATGATCGGCAAATTTTTGTACTCCATTTTGGATCTATGTACTAATATAGTTTGCATCATTTTTCTTCGCACCAAATATTTTACAATCATCTCTCACCCCAAGAGGGGCCCTGACCCGTTCATCGCACTGCTGTGGCAACTAGTTATGGGGATGAGATCCCCCACCGCACCATAAACCCCTCAGCACCCTTCTTTGAGGCTCTCCATGCTTGGACAACTGTCATATACACCCTCTTAGGAACTCTCTGCAGCTTTGCATCTCCTTGGAAGGTTACATCTTTCATCTCTGAGTCCTTAACTGTCACATGCTTAAGTCGACAATTGATGTCCGTGTGATATTTGGTCAACCAATCCATCCTCAATATGACATCAAAATCGTACATCTGGATAGGAATCAATGTGGCAGAAAACATTTGCTCTCCGAACTCTAACTCACAATCCTTGTACTGATGGTGCGAAATCATAACTTGATCTCCAGCCGCTTTGACACGGTATGGAGTCTCTAACCACTCCAGTAAACCAAAAAAGTGCTCAGTAATCTCTTTGCCGCGAAGGAGTGGCTCGTGCCGCTATCGAAAAGCACATTGGCATGCATCTTATTCACTAAAATTTTACCTAATATCATAGCAAATTTCACACAAGGAGTTAAAAACATAAAGGCTCTCTTCAAATCAAAATTCAACCTTAATTTTACCTGCTACAAAGTCAGTCGCTTCCTGAATGTCAGTGTCAGTTATGACATGGACAAGGGAATTCGCCCTCGGCTGCTGAGCTTCCTCTCCCGAAGCATTTTTCCTCATCTCTGAGCAATCTCTAAGCAGATGGTCCACTTGTCCACATCGGTAACAAGCTCCTGCCAACTTCCTACACTCACCAACATGGCTCTTCTTGTAGTATGGGCAAACTTCCATAGCCTGTTGGACAACTGGATTCTACGCTGAAGATCTCTGAAAATTTCTCGTCGAGCCTCACTTTAGAATCTTAACCCAACGACCGGGTATGCCGCCAACTTTAATCTCTTCCCTTGGCCTTTTGCCCTTGTGAGACAACCCTGAACTTGCTTCTCTTGGCGTTACACTGCGGAAGTCACTCTTGGCGCAGAAACATGCGTCCAGCATATCATCATAGGTCATCATTCCCGCGTTTACTATTGCTGACTGAGTTCTCGAGTCCAAGCCCCTCTTACACTTGATCATTTTGAAACGATTATCCGACATAATTGCTGGAGCAAACTTTCCCAAGGCATGAAAACGATCAGCATACTCCGACACTGTCATCCGATCCTATTCAAGTTTGTCAAACGCCCTTATCTTGTCCAGGATTGCTGTCTTTGGCACGTAATACTTCAGGAATGCATCGCAGAATTGTGCCCAAGAGATAGGCGGGGTCATCCTCAGTACCATCCCAGCCCACCATTCACCTGCTTTGCCACACAAAAGAGGCGTGGTCACATCCGCTTTGATTTCATCAGGCACTTGTACCAGCCTAAAGCATTTTTCCACCTCAAACCAATGCTGAGCCCATTCGGGATCAGTACATCCCACAAACTCCGAGACCTTGATCTTCCTCATTTCCCCACAAAAGAACCGAATATTATGCTGCGATAACGGAGGAGACGGAGGTTGTTTTTATTGTGCATACCCCTAAACAATCACAATCAGTGCATCCATGAGCACCTGGAGTAAACAACCTGTGGCGGTTGATTCTCTTGCCCGTTGACAGACTTTCCTATGCTATCTGTTCGTGGAGGCATTTCTGAAAGGTGCGTACTTTCATTAGCAATCAGTAAACACAGAATACTATTGAAAGCTCGGATGCATCAAAATGGGTGAGATGTGAAATTAAAATTGATACAGAAAAGAAATGATTTACGCGCTCGCACACACCCATTCACGATCATACCCAGACTCTAGATATTCAGCACTTATATCTAAAGGTCAAACTTAAGGGAAAATCATATCTTAAGTTGCTATGATCAAGTTCTTAGGTTTTCGTGGTAGATCTGAAGTATGGCTCTGATATCACCTGTAGCGCCCCGGTCTGGAACCTGACATCGGTACCAGTGCACCCACCGTAGTCTGCTACGAGAACTACAAGGAATCAAAGAAAATCATGTACACGTCATCTTTGACGTTGAATAAATTAGCTGAAACGTCGTACAAATTTAAAACTTCAAAATCGATGTTGAAACCAAAATGTAACACAACGGAAATGGAACATGTACTGAGAAAAGTCTGTTACATCCTTCGATACAAAACATCAACCTGGAAATCTATCAGCTAAAGAATTAAGTAATAAGACTATCGTCCTCAATGCCCAGCATCCCAATGAGCCCACTCGCCATCATCTTCTACAAAAATCATCTCATACTCGGGCTCACCTGAGAAATAGAGTATTTATTCTTAGCAAAAACATCGCTAGCAAGTAACCCGTCTATACCTCTTACAAGATCACACACGACGAGTCACTGATATATATATCAATGCCCAGATAAGGTGCTCGGGTTAGCAAATAACATTTTATAGTTAAACATCAAAGCCAGACAAGTCACATAAAAGAAAACAAGTAATGAATGATCACGTGTCGAGCAAAACGTACAAAGTAACCATGTCATATACACATGTCATTTCTTTATGTCATATCTTATGCTTCATGTCAATGCACTTCTTCAAAACAATGCACTCAACTGAAAGGAACATATACGCATGCCCTCTTTCACAACATGTCATGCATTTCATTTCATAAAGATTTTCATACTTATTTTATCTTATTCTTCGCGTAGCAGAAAACTTTATATTATGTGGGTGTCAGCCCACAGCAAAACAGAATTTTATACCCTGTGCTGAAAGGTCCACGGCCCAACAACATAAACTTTATACCATGCTGTTGATCCACATGTCACGCTTTTATGCACTGCCACTGCAGGCGTGACTTTTATACTCTGCGATCAACCTACAGCCACAACCTTGTCTTTCGGAACTTTAGTCTTCTTTTACACACACCTGTTTTTTTCCACAAGGCAAAACTCATGTCGGAATGCAAAATGCTCATGTCGTGGTGCAAAATGCTCATGTCACATCATATCGGCTTTTAAACATGTACACGCACTTTACATATCAAGTACAGAGTCACAAACCTCTAACATACCTCACTTGCACCATTTCACACACTTTCGTCTCATAACTCACTTCAAATTCACACTTAGTCTCATTCATTCACCCTTAAGATTCTCAACCCAAAAACACCTCAAACACACTTCAGATAGCCCCCTAGACACCTACACAAGTCACAAACATCATACACAAGTCCCTCAAACGACTTGCCATTCATTTCCTATCATTTTCTAAGAATTCAGCTCAAATTCTGCAGGATTGGCCACATCGATCGATCAATGTGGCCTTCTGATCGATCTATGTCCAGTTTCCTGGACATCGATCGATCGATGTCTCCCTTCCTGATCGATCTATGTCTTCTATAGACCTTGTGTTCTGTAGCACTGACCACATTGATCGATTGATGTGGCCTTCTGATTGATCAATGTCCAGTTTTTCTGGGCATCGATCGATCAATGTCCCCCTGTTGATCGATATGTCCTCCAGAGAGTTTGGAAATCCTGCCAGTACCACTTGGAACGATCAAAGTCACCTCCGGATCCATCCAATTCCATGTTATTTCAACTTTTCACCATGTTTAACCCCAATTGTGACCAAACTTTCAAACCACTTCCTTCCAAGCCTAGATACCACCTAAAATCAATCCTAAACCTGAATCCAACCTACATACGCACCCATGACACTAAATTGAACCTTAGTTACCTCAAATGGTATCAACCCTAGGCCTCCTACCATTCACACCTTCGAACATGTCAGCAAAACCCTTAAGCCTCAATTAAAACTGCTGCTACTCACCTTACAGCCCTTCAAACCTTCCTCAGATCAACCCAAGTCATCTAAGACACAAATAGTAATCATGATAGATGATCGCTAAGCAATGAATTACATCAAAAGACACCTTTGATACATATTCATCATAAATCAAGCAAATTGTAAATATTCTCATTAATTGGCCCAAAAATTCGTGAACCCACTCGACAATATATGCACAAAGTAAAGCAGTTAACATAAACAGATCGAAATTACAAATGTGTGATCCCCTTTTCTCTTTTTTTAGGAAAGTAGGCCCTGTTGAATCAAAAACGCGTAAGGCGTATAGAAATGTCACTTGCATTTGAATCTAGATAATCTTACGAAGGTTTGGTTGAATTCTAGGACGTATTGAACCAAGTTTTGGCCGCAGCTTCTTCCTCCTTCTTCCTTTCTCTTTTCTTCTCCTCCACCCGCTCTCTCTGAAGTCGACTTTTGTAACTGATGGGGTGCGGAAGTCGACTTCCTGGGAGAATTATACGCAATTGTGTAGCTCCTTCAGATTTTAACTAGGAAGGGCAATTTCGGTATTTTGGGCCTAAATTTCTTATTTTCATTTTTTTAATTATTTTTTCACCTAGAATTCATTTAACTAAGCCTCATAAACATATATACTTATTAATTTTGATCGGTTTTAATTATTTTATGCTAGGCTCGAAAAGCACAGAGTATGACAGAACAGATGTGTTGACCTACGCCTTCATGCAGCTAGGTAACGCTGACTGTGCAGCCGGACGGAACACACTTTATTACCAGTGAACGTCTAACCTTCGTCAAACAGGAAGACAACTATTGTGACTTTAACATATTAAAATCGCCAGGTACTTGTGATGAGTCAAAAATATTTCGTCAGTCAACAAACAGTTAACGGAAAATTAAAGTCTGAGATAACCCTGGCAGTTCGGCAGGGATGCACTTCTGATCGGCCATCTTGCACTTCAGCCAATACAAACCTACTAAAATGGACAAGGCAAACTCAACTACAAATCTTTGTTCAGCTCGTCCGCATGCCTGAGTCAGGTCGACACTTGCTTGACTAAGACTGATTAAGTATAAAGTCATCTTACAAGGACAACTTTACATATTGCACCCGGCTCGGCAATGCCTCGGTCAAAGTAATCTCTTACGGTCAACATCGACGAGTAAAAGAGATTCACAGTGCACTTCTACAAGGTGTATATTCATCTCGGCCTCAGATAAACTTCGGCCTCAACTTCATATCAGCACCAAGCTCCAGTCTCGACCTCGACCTCAACAGCTCTGCTGAGATCAGAAGAAGATATTATCTACGGACATCTGGGACCCACCAAGGCAGCTCTGCATATCACTTTCCATGTGTCAAGCATCGAATGGCTCAGTACAAGGTCATCATAACAAGCCGACCTACACATTGTAGATTCAGTCATTGACACAGCTATGGTCTAAGGCACTTGTCCCATCACACCGCGGCTTTGTAGCAGACAAGACTGCCATCTCAGTCAAATCATAGTCCTATCATCGGTGCAGGGGGTCAGATCTCCTCAGTCTTGGGTATAAATACCCCTCTATCCAGACGTGGAAAGAGATCCGACTTTCGATCCAACTTTTGGAACAACTTCTGGAGCCTTCTCTCACGAACTCCATCTAGGCCAATTCATAAACAGCCAAATATTCAGTAGGATCTGATTACAGGTTTTATTTAAACCTTATTCCAGCATGAATTGCCTATCAAAAACAGCCACAACTGACTTAAGCGTCGGAGGGTTTTCCCGGGACAGCGTCTGGGACCTCTAACGTTTTTCTTCCTTCTCAGATTCTATTGACGGATTTAGACGGAAGATTAACAGCACACAACTCGGGTCATCTCTGATCCACCCGGTGAGCAATTCTAGTCTCATCAACTTGCATTGCTCAATCTCTAAAAATATTGGATTTAAAAGACCTTAACAGGAAGCCATTTAGACTACAAAAAGGTATTGTGTTTACAAGAGGTCTCCTTAAACTTGCAGCTCGAAGGAGTGGCATCTTGGGTCAGATTGCAAGTTTTTGTCGTAAAAGTTTCGTAATAACTATGAGTGCGTTTTCCCCCTGCAGATGATACTGTCAATGAAACCAGGTAAACATATACTATGGACACATAAAAACGATGAGGACTTGAGCTCTTTTGACAGTAGTACTCCGAGTGCTGTGAAGAAGTTCAAATTGAAGGCAAATTAGATGGCACCTCTGATTGCTTTCTGATAGTAGTTTGTGTTGGAGAATTTAAGGTTTGGGCTTTGGCCCATCGTTGGAGATTGGAAGATTTGGGCTTTAGCCCATTAATGAATGTTGCAAAACTTGGTTGAGCAACGTACTTTGAGCTTAATGAGTTTCCGATAATGATAATCGAAAACTAATGATTCCTTAATTATCTACGTGGTGAGTAGTTAATTTTAGGATGTGGAATCACTCAATTGTGTATTGTGTGAATGTGAAATTAATGCTCAAAGTGGATGGAAAATGTTGTGGATGGGTGACGTGTCACCCTTATGGAGGAATGCCACGTTGGATGTGTCCATGTGGCGTAAAAGCTTCTGACGGACATCGATCGATCGATGTCACTTTGATCGATCGATGTGATCGATCGAAGATGGTCAGAAAAGCTTTGAAACATTCTGTCCGACATCGATCGATTACATCGATCGATCGATGTCACTTCGATCGATCGATGTATCGATCGAAGTTGGACAGAAAGGTTTGTGATGTTTCTGTTTTACATCGAACGATTACATCAATCGATCGATGTTGACTTCGATCGATCGATGTATCGATCGAAGTTGGACAGAAATGAGAGGAACGATTCTGACGTACATCGATCGATACATCGATCGATCGATGTGATCGATCGATGTTGAACAGCGTGCAGAATCCCTTCAGTTTGAGTGGTTATGTTTCAAATCTGAAACTAACACTATCCTCCTGTTTAAATGAGATCAACTTGTTTTGATCTAACGGTGGGTGGGGGGGCAGCTTTGATCTAACGGCCGAGATTTAAACTGTCTTAACCGCTTAACCGAATATGGTTTCCATCTAACGATCCAGGTTTAAACCTGAGAATCAATCTTTAATCTAAAGGCTGAGATTAAACCTTCCTAATCTAGATAGGAGGTTTTAATCTAACGGTCTAAATCAAACTTCGGTTTTGATCCAACGGTCACGGTACCTTGTCCTCCAGCCGACTCTCCTATATAAAGAGGGCTAAGGGTGTTCATTTGAGACACACCAAGCTCTAAGAATTTCATAAGCATTCTGCGTTCATAGCACGTGAGTCTTGCATATTGTCCGGGAGAAGTCAGGACACTCTAGCGTTCGAAGGAGTTCAAGTTCAGCAGTGCCGCTCAACTGAACAGGTACCCGTTGTATCCTGGGAGACGATTGCTCGTACCGGTTGGGCACAGTATACCGGAGCAATACGTCGTAAGGACAGAGTCTTCGACTCGCCCCGGGTTTTGATTTATTTTTGTTTCATATGCACACATTGTACGACTGCGTCTTGGTACAGGATTGATTGTCTCCAACAATCTTAAGACGTACTCAATTCAATTAATTTCTGTACCGTTTTTTAATTTGCGCAAAAGCAGTTTCGTACTGATTTGCAGTCTACTTCTACTCCTTTCTTAAATCTGATTCTGTTCTGATCTATTCGTTTTGATCAACTGAACAGTAATCTGATGGAGAACGCAAGCTCAGGCTCCGTTCATGGCGCAGACATTCAGAGTTCTGCTCCAATGGCACCAACTGCTGGGGTGCCAAGACATGCTCCTCCTGCGCAGGGTCCTGTAGTGGCCCAAGTGGAGAAACCGGAGAAGTTCAGTGGGAGCTTCTTCAAGCGCTGGCAGCAGAAGATGCTGTTCTTCTTGACTGCTGTGGGATTGGCAAATTTCCCTGACTGAGGACCCGCCTATGGTGGATCCGTTGGAGGACCAAGCCCAGAATATGCAAAACCAACATTTTGTTGAAACATGGAATTTCAACAGTTATGTTTGTTTGAGCCATATTCTGAGTTGTTTGGACAACTCCTTGTATGGTTTGTACTGTACGTACAAGACCGCAAAGTCTTTGTGGCAGGCTTTGGAAAAGAAATACCGTACGGAGGATGCCGGCACTAAGAAATTTATTGTCGGCAAATTCCTGGATTTCAAAATGTCTGATTCTCGCACTGTTGTTTCTCAAGTTGAGGAACTTCAGACTTTGGTTGCCGAGATGGAAGAGGAGGGCATGTTGCTCAGTGAATCTTTCGTCGTGGCAAGCAGTGATTGAGAAGCTACCTCTTTCGTGGAGGGAATTCAGAAGCTATCTCAAACACAAGAGAAAGGAGATGACATTGGAAGATCTAATTGTTCGACTCCGCATTGAGGAGGACAATCGTAGATCTGAAAGAGCGCCACAATCTAGCTCTAGTCAGGCTAAGGCCATGTTGCAGAGGCCAAGAAAAAGAAGAGCCAACTCGGGGTGAACAAGAAAGGCAAGCAGATCGCCAAGAAGTTCACCGGGAAATGCTACAAATGTGGCATTCAGGGGCATGTCAGCAATGAATGCAGAAAGCCCAAGAAGAAGCAATCCAAGGCAAAGGCGAACATAGTCGATGCATTGGATGATCTAAATCTCTGTGCGGTGGTCTCAGAGTGCAATGCTGTGGGGAACGTACGTGACTGGTGGCTTGATACTGGCGCCACTAGACATGTTTGCTCCAGCAGAGATGTTCACGGAATACCAGCCCGGGAACAATGAGCAACTTTACATGGGAAACTCGGCCTCCTCGAAGATTGAAGGCGAGGGCAAAGTTGTTCTGAAGCTCACATCAGGGAAGCATCTGACTCTGCAGAATGTGCTACACGTCCCTGATATTCGGAAGAATTTAGTATCTGGATCTCTTCTAGTCATGCATGGTTTTAGACTAGTGTTAGAATCCAATAAAGTTATTCTTTCGAAAAAATGGCATGTATTTGGGGAAGGGGTACTTGTCGAATAGGATGTTTAAATTGAATGTCATCACTATTGTACCCAAAAGAGATTTGCCCGCAGAGGCTAATAAAATTGCTTCCTCTTATGCTTACATGCTTGAGTCTTCTTGTTTATGGCATTTTTGTTTGGGATATGTTAATTACAAGTCAATACAACGTATGAGTAATCTTGACTTATTGCCCAAACTGGACTTTAATAATAAAGGAAAATGTCAAATATGTGTTGAAGGCGAAGATGGCAAAGGCGCCATTTCCTTCAATAGAAAGGAACACTGAACCTTTGAATTTAATTCATACCGATGTGTGTGATTTAAAGTTTGTGCAAACGAGAGGTGGTAAAAGTATTTTGTAACTTTTATCGACGATTGCACACGATACTGTTATGTATATTTGCTAAGTAGCAAAGACGAGGCCCTTGATGCTTTCAAGGATTATAAAAATGAAGTTGAGAATCAACTTAGCAAACGAATTAAACAATTCGTAGTGATAGAGGTGGTGAATATGATACACCGTTTAATGAATTTTGTTTAGAACATGGCATTATTCATCAAACGACTGCGCCATATTCACCTCAATCGAATGGTATTGCTGAACGCAAGAACTTTACTCTTAAAGAGATGATGAATGCTATGTTGATAAGTTCGGGTTTACCTCAGAACTTGTGGGGGGAAGCAATCCTCTCAGCCAACGTCATTTTAAACAGAATTCCATCTAAGAAGATGGATGTAACCCCTTTCGAGCTTTGGAAAGGCTACAAGCCTAGTTACAAATACTTGAAAGTGTGGGGGTGTCTGGCAAAGGTTGTTGTACCTAAACCAAGACAAATTAAAATTGGGCCTAAAACAGTTGATTGCATATTCATTGGTTATGCAACTAACAGTAGTGCATATCGTTTCTTGGTGCACAAGTCGGATATTCCTGACATACATGAAAACGTTGTCATGGAGTCAAGGAATGCAGTGTTCTTTGAAGATGTCTTTCCGAGGAAAGACAAAATTCAAGAAGTAACAAGAATTAGTAAGCGAATGCGTGAGGCGACTCCTCAAGGAGATGAGGAGCTTCGTCAAAGCAAGCGTGCCAAAATGCCAACTTCGTTTGGATCAGATTTTCTAACCTATATGGTAGAAAATGAGCCAAGGAATTTTTCTGAGGCTATGTCAACTCCAGAGGCTTCATTCTGGAAAGAGGCAGTTGACAGTGAAATAGACTCAATTCTTCAGAACCACACTTGGGAGTTGGTTAACCTTCCACCTGGAAGTAAACCACTTGGTTGTAAGTGGGTTTTCAAGAAGAAACTGAAAGAGGATGGGTCTATTGAAAAGTATAAAGCCAGATTGGTAGCTAAAGGCTATCGACAAAGGAAGGCTTTGACTTCTTTGACACCTACTCACCGGTGACTAGGATCACTTCTATAAGGATGCTAGTTGCGATTGCTGTAGTCTACAACTTGGAAATCCATCAGATGGATGTAAAGACTTGCGTTTCTGAATGGTGAGTTGGATGAAGAAATTTATATGGAACAACCCGAAGGGTTTGTGGTTCCAGGACAAGAGTCTAAGGTTTGTAGACTCGTTAAGTCCTTGTATGGACTTAAACAAGCGCCTAAGCAGTGGCACTTGAAATTTGATCAAGCTATGTTAGCTAATGGTTTCAGGATCAATGAGTGTGACAAGTGTGTCTACATTAAGAGCACACAGAATACATATATGATAGTGTGTCTCTATGTAGACGACATGCTAATCATGGAAAGTACTCGGGACATAATCTTAAACACAAAGAAGATGTTGACGAGAAACTTCGATATGAAGGATATGGGAGTTGCCAATGTTATTCTAGGAATAAAGATTTCTAGGATGACTGAGGGACTCGTGTTGTCACAAATACACTATTTGAGTCTGTCCTAAAACGGTTTCAATATGGATGATGTGAAACCGGGTAAAGACCCCGCTCGACTTAAGTATACACTAAGAAGAATCGAGGCAAACCTGTTGCCCAGTTGAAATACTCTCAGGTAATCGGGAGTCTGATGTACATAACGAATTGTACAAGACCAGACTTAGCTTGTTCAGTAAACAAGTTGAGCAGATTTACGAGTAATCCAAGTGATGATCATTGGAAAGCTCTTAACAGAGTAATGAGGTATTTAAAATACACAATGTATCATGGATTACATTACACGAGATATCCAGCAGTATTGGAAGGATACTGCGATGCAAATTGGATATCAGATAGTAAGGACTCGAAGTCCACCAGTGGGTACGTGTTCACTATTGGTGGTGCTGCTGTGTCGTGGAAATCCACGAAACAAACCTGTATAGCTCGGTCCACTATGGAAGCTGAGTTCATAGCGTTGGACAAAGCTGGGGAAGAGGCTGAGTGGCTTCGGAATTTTCTGGAAGATATTCCGTGTTGGCCTAAGCCGATAGCTCCTATTAGCATACACTGTGATAGTCAGTCAGCTATAGGACATGCTCAAAGCAGCATCTATAATGGTAAGTCACGACACCTACGTCGGAGACATAATACCATTAAACAGTTGATCTCTAATGGCGTGATTTCCATTGATTATGTGAAATCAATGGAGAATCTTGCGGATCCGCTTACAAAGGGCTTGCCTAGAGATCAGATGTCAAGACTGACAAACGGAATGGGACTGAAGCCCATAATGCATGAATCTTTGTAATGGTAACCCAACCTTGTTGACTGGAGATCCCAGAATCTTGGTTCAATGGGACAACTTAAGTTATGAAGGTTCAGTTAGCACTTACTCATTCCGTCTAATAAAAGTGCTGTCTGCAGAGAATGTAGGGTAAGCTAAGGCTTTTAATGATGTCCTATATCTTGATGCGTCAAGTGGAGTATGGCAGAATACTCTTGATAGGAATCACCTATGTAAGTGTGAAGTGGGGGCCGCTTCTATGAGAAAGTCTAGGTGGCGAGATTTCTCTAAAACACTTTCTGAAACCAGGTTGTTCATGGCCAAAACGAACACAACCATGAGAACCAAAAGGGTGTTAAAGGAAATATTGTGTGAGTGTCATTGTCTTGGTTCACAACAAAGGCTGACTAGTTCAAGACATCAAGTCACTACTTAGCCGAGTGGATCCGATGGTACATCACTAAGAAAGGTTCAAAGCCAGAAGCTACCTCTTCTGATGCAATATTTTCTTGTCTGACTTCTCCTCAGAGTTTGCATAAGTGTCTGCATTAATTTCCATTCATGTGGGGGATTGTTGGAGAATTTAAGGTTTGGGCTTTGGCCCATCGTTGGAGATTGGAAGATTTGGGCTTTGGCCCATTAATGAATGTTGCAAAACTTGGTTGAGCAACGTACTTTGAGCTTAATGAGTTTCCGATAATGATAATCGAAAACTAATGATTCCTTAATTATCTACGGGGTGAGTAGTTAATTTAGGATGTAGAATCACTCAATTGTGTATTGTGTGAATGTGAAATTAATGCTCAAAGTGGATGGAAAATGTTGTGGATGGGTGACGTGTCACCCTTATGGAGGAATGCCACGTTGGATGTGTCCATGTGGCGTAAAAGCTTTTGACGGACATCGATCGATCGATGTCACTTTGATCGATCGATGTGATCGATCGATGTGATCGATCGAAGATGGTCAGAAAAGCTTTGAAACATTCTGTCCGACATCGATCGATTACATCGATCGATCGATGTCACTTCGATCGATCGATGTATCGATCGAAGTTGGACAGAAAGGTTTGTGATGTTTCTGTTTTTACATCGAACGATTACATCAATCGATCGATGTTGACTTCGATCGATCGATGTATCGATCGAAGTTGGACAGAAAGGTGAGGAACGATTCTGACGTACATCGATCGATACATCGATCGATCGATGTATACATCGATCGATCGATGCGATCGATCGATGTCGAACAGCGTGCAGAATCCCTTCAGTTTGAGTGGTTATGTTTCAAATCTGAAACTAACACTATCCTCCTGTTAAATGAGATCAACTTGTTTTGATCTAACGGTGGTGGGGAGGCAGCTTTGATCTAACGGTCGAGATTTAAACTGTCTTAACCGCTTAACCGATATGGTTTCCATCTAACGATCCAGGTTTAAACCTGAGAATCAATCTTTAATCTAAGGCTGAGATTAAACCTTCCTAATCTAGATAGGAGGTTTTAATCTAACGGTCTAAATCAAACTTCAGTTTTGATCCAACGGTCACGGTACCTTGTCCTCCAACCGACTCCCCTATATAAAGAGGGCTAAGGGTGTTCATTTGAGACACACCAAGCTCTAAGCATTTCATAAGCATTCTGCGTTCATAGCACGTGAGTCTGCATATTGTCCGGGAGAAGTCAGGACACCTCTAGCGTTCGAAGGAGTTCAAGTTCAGCAGTGCCGCTCAACTGAACAGGTACCCGTTGTATCCTGGGAGACGATTGCTCGTAACGGTTTGGGCACAGTATACCGGAGCAATACGTCTTAAGAACAGAGTCTTCGACTCGCCCCGGGTTTGATTTATTTTTGTTTCATATGCACACATTGTACGACTGCGTCTTGGTACAGGATTGATTGTCTCCAACAGTTTGATCCCTATTCTGTGTATATGCAAATATTAATACGTCATCTTTTGTTCCAATGTCCTCCGGTTTAAACAAGTTTGGCAATCTATCGCGGATTGGAACCGCATGCCTGCTACCCTTCACAACTTAACTAGAACTTTAGCTTGGGCTAAAGTTAGGTTGCAAAATAAATCAGCTAGATTCAAAGCTGTAAAGGTTGGTATTGCTGGAGCAGTGCATTACATTTGACAAGACAGGAATAAATTTTTTTTGAAGACTTTGCTTTTATTCCGACTGATGTTACTCGACAAATTTGTATACATGTGTACCGCGTTATGCACAGTTCTTACCCTCATCTGACGCCGTAGTGCAGACGTCAGTATAGTTTACTGTCTTACGATTTTTGTTATGTACATAGCATGTTTTGTGTGTGCTGTCTAGCTACTTTTGGCATTCTTATGTAAATTTCGCATGGCAGCCTGTTGCCATGTCGTATTTTGGTTTTTTTGCTATGGCTTTTATGACAAGCACCCGGTTTGCTTCACCATCTTCGATCATTGTATGGGTTGCACCCTTATTACGGTGCATTTTTCGGGTCAGGGTTCGCCCTAACTCATTGGGTATATTATTTACATTGTTTCCAAAAAAAAATATCACTCCATTCACAAACTATGTTCGGCAAAGTTTCGTACTCCCATTTTGGATCTATGTATAGTGTTGCATCATTTTTTTTTCGCACCAAATATTTTACAACCATTATCTCACCCAAGAGGGGCCCTGACCCGTTCATCGCACGGCTACGGCAACTAGTTATGTATAAAAGATGGAGTATCTTCGTTGTCATTTTTGTTATGCTCTTGGCCGCCTAATCAGGACTAAATTTAGTTCTTGAACAATTCATTATGAATCTATCATGTAACAGGAAAAAACCAATGCCAAAGTAGCAACAAAGTTTCTTTATTGTATTTGTTTCAATGGTAATGACCTTATATGCTCATTTGGGAAGTTAAAAGGGCTAAAATCTTGGTGCAATCATGCAGAATTGCTATAATCTCAGATACAATTACAGGAGTCTCTGGATTGTTGCTGATGAACAAATGAAAAGGTTTAATGTATAGGAGATGTACAAGTCTACAACCCCCACATACACCTATATCGAGCACCTCGTTTGCGGCCTGATCTGAGAAAGTTTTGGTATAGTGATCTGTAGAAGTCCATCTCTGCATAAGATAAACCGAGGTTTCAGAATATTACATGAGAGGAATGAAATCACATACATAAACTAAAGAACAAGCGAGATCCATATATTTGATCACACCTGACAAGATCAAAGGCTTGTGTTGGTAGTGTTGGGGAAGAGTATGGAAAGGAGTAGCTCTTCACGACTAATATACACAATTATCCTCCTACTCTATGCTCTTGGATCTAAATTACTCTGAATTCCAAAGAGATCGGATGTTTGGTGAAATCAACTGAACGTTTGGTGATGAATCAAGGGTTCGGTAACAGAGTTCGGTGTGATTCTACCGTTTCTGTCCAGTGACCGAATGCTTCACTGAACGTTCGGTGAAGTCGTTACAGAAAATTTTGGTCTAGAGTTTGATGTCAAATAGTCAGTTGCACCGTTAAAAAATTCCAAATCCAGCATTCAATCAAAGTGATAGAACGTTCACTCGCTTCACACAGTAGAATGTTTTATTGCCTTTTGATGAAATGATGCAATTTTGCAACTTGAAACACCTCTTTTCAACCATGAAAAGTCATAAACAAACTTTGGAAGTTAAATCATGCAGAGAGATGTCAAATTAACTTTTTTCTTGTAAATTAAAGTTTATAAATATAAAAACCGTAAGGTTATAAAGATACGCTCTATAAATACTTTGAAGATACTTTTGAGAAAACCTGGAGCATTTCTTCCTCTTCTTCCTCTAATATTAAACAGTTCAAATACGCAAGATCAATCTTTTTTTCGTGGAGCAAACAAAAAGAAGAAGTCGTTATATCTTGAAAAACATTTACAGTGTTGTCTACCTTGCTCATTTTAACAACAACAACAATATTATCCCATTACTTAGAGGCTCCCGCCTATGGCGGGTTATGGGAGGTCGGATGTATGCAACTATACCATATGTTAGAAACACACAGAGGTTGTTTTTTCGATTACACATAACAAAAATTGCGTCATGCTGTGTCGATCAATTGCTACTTCACAATATAAGAAGCGCGACCAATTTAGTGGAGTCATTTTGTTTTATTCCATCATAATCCAAAGTCAATGGAAATGAAAACTGTCTACCTTGCTCAATTGGTGAAGACAAAATTGCTTTAAGAAACATCAGCGTGAGTTATGTTTCGACTATTTCATTCTTCTTTGTTTCATTTTCTTTATATCATATACCTTTGTAGTTCTTTCTATAATAATGTGCATTTTCAAAAGTTTGAAGAAACTTAAAAATTATTTCTTTGATGTTTTCTTCCATTTTTCTTATACTTCTATTTTGTGTTATTGGTTTCATCGTTGCTTTATCATCTTCCATATCTTTCGAGCCAAAGTTTCCAACATGTGATTGAACAGGTTGTTAGAAAAGGTACCATGGATGTAAAACCCCGACAAAGTGCTGATAAGGTCCATAGTAGCTTACGAGTATTCAGCCGATACACTATCCTTGTTGACATTAGTGGGAAGTGGCCAAACTATCTTGTAAGGGCCCTTTGCAGTCTCCCTTGGATTATATGCAGCAGTTGTGTTTTCACTTGAACAATTAGACACACCGCATTGGATGGGAACGCCTACCAATTACCATCAAGCTGTTACAAGACGCTATGCTATATTAGGCGCACTTCAATTGAATGAAATACTACACAACAACATAACAAACAACATACAATGTGAAAGATAAAAATAAAAGGACAAGCAGACCATATTAAAAGCCCCTCTACAACATCAACAACATTACCCCCATTGACTTAGATGGGGTATAGGAGTGTCGGATGTATGCAACTATACACAATTGCTAGAAACACACGAAGGTGTCTCCCAGTATATGTCTCAATGGTTCCAGGTAGGGGGTTTCGAAAGGAACGTCAGGAGTTCAAGCCTTATCGAAAGCAAAAATGTTTGAACCCCTCCAGGCTAGCTGCATAGTGTGGGAGCGCTATTGGCCATTGGAATGACCTGATAGGCTGATAGAACAGCCCGTCGGTTGTTCCTCCGGTGCCAATGAGCTCCTTGTGCTGTCCATGTGCTATGACAAACTTCTACTAGTGAGCCTTGGGAACCTGATTTACATCCCTACACACCCTGTGGGACCGGAGTTGACAGTGACCCTTGCTGGTTGGGGTTCAATCTTAGAAAACACACGAAGGTTATTTCTGGATGACCCATAATGAAAATTGCGTCAAGCTGTGTCGATCAACTGCTACTTCATAATATAAAAAGCGCAGTCAATTTAGTAAGTCATTTTGTTTTATTCCATCATATTTCAAAGTCAATGAAAAGTATGTCATTAACCCGATTTAAAAGCTTCTCTAGTGGTAACCAAAACAACATAACAAATAAAGCAGCATCGTAAATCAACCTAACATACTTTTTTGTCGCTGACTTCCACACGGATATTTCTGATGCTAACTCCAGGAAGTTCTGCAGTGACAATATAACTGTGTCCAGATTCTGTGACATCCGTCCTTGGTGACCATTGAGAACCTGTGACACAGAGACAATTACATGGATATATATTTAACTATTAAGGACTTTGTAAATAAAATTTTTAAAAAAGAACCCTACAAAATATTAAGCTCATGCTGCCTTGCAATTGTTTCGAGGATAGTATTAAGGATTTTCCCTTTTGGTCCAATACAACAACAACATTGCCTTATTACTTTAAAGGCTCCCGTCTATGACGGAGTATGGAGGGTCGGATGTACGCAATCATACCATGTGTTAGAAACACACAGAGTTTGATGACCCATAATAAAAATTGCGTCAAGCTGTGTCGATCAACTGCTACTTAAAAAATATAAGAATCGCATCCAATTTAGTGAGTCATTTTGCTTTATGCCACCATATTCTAAAGTAGAAAAAGAATGCGTACTTCGATCCCCAATGAATAAATCAAATGCAGAGTGTGTGGAGCACTAACACAGATATTCTTACATAAACACTAGTCTTTTGTACCACTTTAGATTTGTTTGAGCCCTTCAAACAGTTTAACTTGGCACTTGATGCTTTTCCTTTCTTCTTACAAGTCTTATAGTAATACTGTATCACCCCTGTACTATGTTGGAAACAAGATTAAACATGACATGGTATATAAGCTTAGACTAAGAATCAAAAGTTAATATAGGTTAAGTATTTTCGGACAAGTGAGGACATAGCTCAAAAAGTTGAGATTTAGTGTTGCCAAGTCCATAGTTGCATTAGCATACCCAAGTTCTAAAGTGTTACATGTACTTATAGATTAGTTTAGCTGGCAACTGTTTGGACCTTAGTTTCTCGTAAGCACAACGAATATAAAGTGTTATATATACACACACATATAAACACACACATATACATACGTGTGTTTGTGAGAAAGAGAGAGAGAAAGAGAGGAAGGAAAGGAATTTCTGATCATTAAGTGTAGAAACTAAGTTCCAGCCAAACTGAACTGAAGTGCCGAGCTGAACTTGGGTCAGCCAACCTGATCTAGGCAACCAACGTACTGGAAGATAACTGTCAGCTGAGCTAAACTAACAAAAGTGAAGGATGAAGGGTAGCCGTGCTGAGCTGAGACGAAGCACGGAACGAAGACAAGAAAAGAAACGACAAAAAATAAGTATGATCGTGCTGAGCTGAAGAGGAACTGAAGTGAATCACTGAACGAGAAGAGTCAGAGATCAAAGTAAAGAAATGCTGAGCTGAAGTGACGAAGTGAAGCACACAATAGATAGAAGGCCGACCTGTCATACTTAGTGAATATTGTAACTTAGAGTTATTTTACTGTACATAGCAAAGCTGCGTGCCGTTACCACAGCCGTTATAGTTTACTGTAAATGAATAATAACCACTGTCCAAGTGATGAAAACAGCCGTTAGAAGTAGATTTTCACCCCTATAAAAAAAGAACAACTTTGTAAATTGAATTTTAACTTAATGAATGTAAATTCTTTCGATCTCAAAACATGGAAAAGAAAACTAAAGCTGAATCAACTAGCACACATCAAATTCAGACAAGTGATAACCACAGTCATCTAAAAGCATCAACAACATTAAACATGTCAATGAGAGCATATGCTGAGCCAAAAAGTTTCTTCTTACCTATGGACTTAAGAGACTGGTTTCTTTCCTTTGTCTGAAAAGTATGATCTATGTTGATTGGCTGAAAAGGATGGTCTCTCTTGACTGGCTGAGCGAAACAGGGCGGCTCAAGTGAATTGTGAGGATAGTTTGAAACTTGCAACAGCCATTGTATGTCACCACTATTGTGCACATTAAAGTCACAGGGTCGAGAAAACATGGGCACTTCAGACCTTTTTGGTTCCATGTTAGAGTTATTGCATGGTTTGAAAGGAACTATAGGTTGAGCACATTTTGCCTGTCATAAAAGATTCAACGTTAGCAAAGCAGCTTTTATGATTAGAAATTGTTGGAGGTAAGGAAAAAGAGTAAGAAACAGATTATAAAAACCTGTTCACTTGAGGCTTGCCTCATAAAAGTGCCTTGTGAAGAGGATGACTGTCTTGCAAAGTACATTCTGTTGTCGCACCTCCGGATGGCAGAGTTCAAACTGTTACTGCAATTCTGAGTACACAAAAGCAGAAATATGATCTCATTAGTAAAGCAGATGCTTCAATCCCCAATTCCGCAAAGAATTTAGAAGTTCAAAAATAGTAATACTTTCATTTTTCTCACCCTCCCCCTATCCCACAAAGAGAGAGAGAGAGTGGGAAGCAAGAAATAAAGTGCTCCATTTGCAGGATAAATTGGTGAACCTATACTACTTATATAAGCAAAGTAAGTTCCCAGTGTAATAGGCTCCCGTTTTTGTGCAGAGTCCTGGGAGGGGCCGGATAGCTTTGCAATCTGATGTACGCATCATAATCCTACACTTTGTGCAAGAGGTTGCTTACGCGGCTCGAACCCGTGACCTCAAAGTCATAAAACAACAACCTTACCAATTGCTGTAGGGTAAAACAGGAAAATGAATAGTGGAAATTGAGTCATAACTTATATCCCTACAACAACGACAGTAAAAGCTATCGCTAGAGTCTGGGGAGGGTGAGAAACAGACAACCAATATCTCCATCTCAAGGGATAGAGATTTTGTTTTCATTAACACCCCCGGCTTTATATGTAGACGATGCAATAATGGGAATATGGTGTGCTAGTGTACTAGTAAAGAGATTTAGTAAACACAAATAGAAAGCTTTCAATATTGAAATAGCACATAAAATGCTAGTAAACTTATATCCCTGTGTACTTAATTGCATATTAAATGTTCCGGGAATAGAATAATGCCGATCTGAGATGAAACTCATACATCAACACTCAGAATTAAGCAGACAAATTACAAATGCTATTGAATTTACAATGCTTCGCTGATTAAAGAGAGTACTAGCCAGAAGAAATTCGATCACTATGTTATCGAGCTAAGATTTGTTAATAGTGATGCTTGAACTAATGTTTCGCCCATTGAATATAATAGGTTAAGCTACTACTACAACAACATCACCCTATTACTTTAGAGTCTCCCGCCTATAACGGGGTATGAAGGGGTCGGACGTACACAACCATTTAAATAACAAGAGCAACAACATAATCTGCATGTATGACCCCAAAGTGAGCGCATGTTTGGCAGACTGTATTGTTAACAGCCAAAACATTCATATACAAAGATAATTACTTAGAGCAATGATTTGAAATCGGAAGAAAGGAAGCAAGACTTTGAAATACTTCAATACTAAGCCAAAAAAAAGTTGATTTGGAATGGACCTAAAGCAAATATTAAAATGTATTGGACCATTCAAAGATGGGGCGACAGTTTACAAAGTTCAGAATGCACAAAAATCTTTTAATGGTTGCAACCTCACACTCTTAATTCGTTGCAGCTTTTGGACATATAATACTGTCAGCGAGTAGTTCAAATGTTTGGTAATGGGAAAGCTAGACCTTGGTACAGCACGAAGCAACAACAACAACAACAACATTACCCTATTGCGTTAGAGGCTCCGCCTATAGTGAAGTATAGGAGGGCTGGATGTACGCAACCATACACATATGATAGAAACACATAGAGGTTGTTTCCTGATTACTCATAACGAAGATTGCGTCAAGCTGTGTCGATCAACTGCTACTTCACAATATAAGAAGCGCAGCCAATTTAGTGAGTCATTTTACTTGATTCCATCATACGTAAAGTCATAAAGTCAAAAAAGAGTGTGTTCTTCACCCTATTGAAAATAGAAATTTTGGTACAGCACGAAGCAAAATCGAAGATTGTGTTCTGAGGAGTAAGCAAAATCAGGGACAGATCCTAGGTCCGGCGGCCCAAATACGTGCTTCACTTGGGACTTCTAAGAGAGAAAACATGATTCGAATCGTCAACTTCAGAGGAGACACTAACCGTGCTCCAAGTGTGGGGTTAGGATCTCATCACCCTAATTTTCTTCACCCCTTTGTGACCGTGCGACACGTGGCAGCAAGGAGGGGTGGTGAGGCTAGATGAAGGTCACCTGCATCTAGCCTCACCACCCCCCTTGCTGCCACGTGTCGTGCGGTCACACGTCACCGCACCTCCTTACGGTGAGGGAATCCTATCCCCCAAGTGTGACACTACTAGACTATGTCACTAAGGACAGTAGTTCAAAGCTTTACACACAGTTGATTGACTACACCAAATTGAGTCCTTTTCTAAGAGCCAATTCCAATAGATGTACAAACACATACTTACTCACAACAATAACAACATTACTCTATTGCCTTAGAGGCTTCCGCCTATGGCGGGTATGGTGGGGGGGTCGGATGTACGCAACCATACACATGTGTTAGAAACACATAGAGTCTATTTCGCGATGACCTACAATGAAAACTGCGTCAAACTGTGTCGATCAACTGCTACTTCACAATATAAAAAGCGCAAACAATTTAGTGAGTCATTTTGCTTTATTCCATCATATTTCAAAGTCAAAGAAGAGTGTGTCCTTAACTCCATTGGAAATGAAAATACATACTTACACACAATTATATATATGTGTGTGTATATATGTGTGTGTATGTATAATTTTGTGGATAGGTTAAATCCTCAACAGAACTGACAATGAAGATAGTAAAAAGAAAAATACAAAATGTACCAGCACCAAGCTAAATATCTTTTTATTCCATACCTAAAATCCAATACATGAAAAACAGAGAAAAAATGCAGTTCATTGAACTACTTGATTCACAGCCTTGTAAATTATTAAATGATCAAGGGTTATTACTGTCAATTAAAACAAAATTAGCAAAAATTGACCTATCTAGATCATAATTGCTTTGCCTATATCAATCCCCTTCTTATTAACAATAAGATTCTTTATGCAAATTCAACTAGAACTGTTAAGTAAACTACTCCCTGATGTGGTTTCAGTAATAATCAACATGTCCATGCAATATATTCCAATCAATCAAAGAATTACAATAAAATTTTGGATGGACAAGAAAGAGGCAAACAAAAATTACCAATGTGCCGAACATAAACAAAATTTACAAACAAATAAATTTCAGAACCGTTCCTTTGTAAATCAATCAATCAATCATCCCCAGTATATCCTAATGGCAGCAAAAACTATAGTTAGGGTATGAGGATGTTGAGCGGCATGCAAACAATATCTTTATTCAAATCGATAGAGATTTTACTTCCACTGAGACCCCGACTCTATATGCACCGTTACTTTGTAAATGCTAGAGTTAAAGGCATAAATATATAGGCTTACCATTGAAAATAGATGGGTTGCAGTAGCAGATATAGTTTCACTTGCAGCTAAGTGATTTGCAATAATGTTTGTTCTCCTTCTCACCGCTTGAATATCCATTTTGATTGTACTCAAATTGCAGCAAAATTAAAGCTTTTGATCTTGGAACAGTTCGGGCACGTTGCTGAAGTAATCTAAGTTAAAAAGAAGGTTTGAGTGTAGATGAATGTGTGGTGCAATGATGATGACAGGTCAAGATATTTTGAAGGAAACTGATGCACTTCTGAGAAAAAAATCTTCCAACAAAATATCAAGAGCCCAGTAGTAGTTGAACTGATGAAATATCTTGGATAAATGATATTTTTTTGGCTGCTTATAGCAGTTCTTATTTTTTATTTTATTTTTATTTACGTGCGTATCCAGACCAGTTTGCACATAACACGGCTAATCCTACGAGAAATAGAACTACCAGCCATTTAATCTTCCAATTTACCTTGAAAAAGGCTTGAATTTGAACTTTTAAAGTCCGATAAAAATTTTACCGTTCAAGTAACCCTGCAAGTTTACTTATAGAGTCTTTCTTGTAGGTTAGCGTAGGCATGAAGCAAAATAAGTGATTGTGTTCATCGGAAAACTGGAAATGAAGAAAACTTTACTCCGTTCTTGTTACACTAAACTTCTGCATTTTCACAGTGTCTAAAAAGAAATCAAATCGCTTCACGATTTGACGTAACAGTTTATGCATTATATTTTTATTTCTAAAAAAGCTTTTTTAAGCTGATGTACTAATGACCACTATAAAATTTTTCTTTCTGTGTCATTGTGACAAAACTCCCTAGACCTGGAACCGCATGTTCGAAGTTTGTGAAAGCGGGAACCGGAAAGGCGGTAGGCTGGTTCAGACGGTTTCTTGAGCCTCCGGTTCACGGTTCCAAACCACCGGTTTACGTTTCCGGCACAGATTTGACACGGTTCCGGTATGGTTGAATTGACGGTTTGATAGACGAGCTAAGACATGCATACAAGGGGTGGGCTTGGTTTTTCTCTTTTTCTAAAATTCAAACTCACTTAACTAAAGTAATTCCCTTTTCAAGTGTTAAATTAATGTGTAAAAAAGTCAATTAAAGGAAGGGTAAGTCGTTTTTGTATTACTAGATTCAATCTTATTAAAGTGCTTGATAACAAGATCAGCGAAAACTTGATTTGTCCAAAAGTACAAGGATTTTGCTAACTTATGATTTTGAGAGGAATTTTGACTAAAGTAAAACGAATTGATTTGATGAATAGTGTCCACACGTATGATTGAAGAGGAATGCCTGTAAGACAGACAAGTGGATGCTTACTACTTTTCTTGGATATATGTATATATATCTATATCTATACACTTTATATACCGGTTTAAACACTACAAACGACCACATGATTAAATAGGTAACACCTAAAACACAAGTAAAATTGGTGGCAATGGGCATATAACATATTATGTACATGAAAGAAAATTATGCTTCATTTGACTAAGTCACTAAACATCTTTACTCTCAATGCTTATAAGATTTGTAAATACATACCATCAATAAATTTCTAAATGCATACAAGATTATTATGCGTATGAACTCTCTAAGTATGCTTCGAAGTTCTCCCACAGCAAGTGGAAGCCCATGTCTTTTAGATTAGTAGCTTAATGAAAGGTAGTTGCAAGAATAAATAAGGGAGAACTTATCAAGGATGCAATCTCAACTGGCAATGGCGAAAGACCCTGAAGAGATGCAAAATATTTTGATGAAATTTGCTCCTTTATTGCAAGAAGCAAAACCTTCATCATCTTCAGGATCGACAAATGCAGAGCAATAATAATGACAAAGTACTCTCTTACATGTACCGAATCCTTCTTGGATGGATATCCATGGTTTGACGATTACTAACTGATGAAGCCGGATCTTCATCAAGGGTCTAAGACGACCTCAACCAAACGTCGTCAGTTAACTCGAAGAGTTGTTAACTGGTTTGAAGATCGCAGCTGGAATAACTTCCTGAATGTCCTGCGTAAGGAAGCAAAGATCAGAGGTCCTGGGGGGATGACCCCAGGTAAAACCCTCCGACGCTCTAGTCAGTTTGGACAATTTTTCTCACTAAGAATGTAATTTAGTGTATGGAGTTAGAAAATTCTCACAGGTCTTAGCCGAAGAGAAAGTTCTGTGTATTAGCTCCAGGTTGTGTGAGGAATAGATTTTTGGATTCGGATCCCCTTTCTGGTCTGTATTGGATTTCTTTTATTAGCTGTTTCCCGCCCTTGGCCTCTGATAGCAGATGGGATGTTTGCTTGGGGCAGAAAGCCTGGGACGCCGTAGGTCTGCTGATGTGACTGGTAGACCGGCTGATGTGACTAATAGGTCTGCTGGAGTGACCTTGGCGTGTACAGGATGAATAGCCAGCTGTAGTCACTATATTTAAATTGCACTTCTGCCTGATGGCTTTTTGATGTAACGTTGTGCTTGATCCCTTTGCTGAAGTGCCCAACCAAGCCTTGCCGAAGTGCAAGATCAAGTCTTGCTGAGGTGCAACGTTGAATCTAGCTGAAGTGGTCTAAGGTGTAGCACTCGAGCTGAAGCCGATGTTGTAGTTCAGTGCCGAAGTGCAGTCCTTGAGCTATTCTTCGATAGTAAACTGGATGCCATGGGGCTCAGCCGAAGTGCAATCATAGCTGAACAGCAATACTTGGGTGCTGAACTGCAAGAGTTATACTGTTGACTGTTGTTGACTAATAGACGATTAATTCTGGTTTATCATTTGCCCCCAGATTCTGTGTGGCTGAGCTGAACTGTGAAGGCAGACAAATCTTGTTCTAATGAGTCTGTGACGTGTCTTTATTAACTGAGCAATTATCCTCTTATCTGCACTGTAATTCCCGTCTTTAATGTAAGCGTTAATTCAAACGCCTCATCATTATCTTTTCGGCGATTTCAGCTCCCGAGGGGGAAAATACCTAAACTGTCGTCTCTTCGAATTTCAAACGAAAAGTTGTAACCTTTTATTTCTTTCCTTATAAATAGGGACAATTTCTCTGACCCTTTCTTTTCTTCTTCTTCTTCTTCTATTCTGCGCATAGTCTATTCTGCATTTCTGCTCGTCTTCTTCGTCTTCAAAGCTTGCACTCGTGTCACGATGCTTTCTTTCAGTTCAGCCCTTCAACCTCTCTGTAAGCTTTTTTCCCCTCATTTTTCCTTCATGTCTTCCATCATTTCTTCTTCTTCTTTGGTTGTCCCAGAACCCATGGTGTCCTCTTCATCGGTGCAAAACTCAAAGTGCACCTTGAGAGCCACCGAACTCTTTGAACTATGTCAACATTATAATGTTGACAGGAGCGCTTTTGCCTCCATTCTTCCTTTACTGCATCAGACTACTTATGATCCCCTAGTAGGGTATGAGGCAGTCTATGAGGAATATTTTAAGTCTGGCTTCAATCTTCCCATTCCAGTTCCTTTATTCCAAATCATGTACTTTTACAAACTTAGGCTTCCCCAAATAACGCCTAATTATCTTAGGGTTATCCTTAGTTACCTGCTTTACCTAAGAGCTACTGAGAAAGCCTTTTCGCTTGCAGTTTTTAGGGGAATATTTGTGTGTGAGAAGGAGGGTAGTTGGTATTATTTTGGAAGGAGGCCTCAAAGTAGTGAGAATCTCCATGTCATAAACCTTCCCTCTTCTACCGAGGATTGGAGGGGACGTTTCTTTTTTGTTAAGTCTATAGGATTACCTGAAGGGGTCCTTTGGAATTCCGGTAGTGCAAATAACAGGAGGCCAAGTGAGCAATCTTGTAATGAAGCCTCGCAATTGTTACACTTGCCCTTGGCTGTGGATTGGAAAAAAGTGGACATGTTGGTTGTACCGACCTAGAACACTTGTGGCCAGAACCTAACTTTCGGCCCTTCATCCGCAATGCTTTAAGAATAGTTCGGGGTACGTAGTAACCTTTTGAACATCTTTAACTGGTTATGATGTTGCGTCTTTGACTGATTTATTTATTGACTTCTGCAGGAATCATGGTGTCTGAAACCCTTGCAAGGTTGAAGAACTTGGTTCCCAAAAAGAGAAAGAGGACAGAAGGACAACCTTCCTCCTCGGGGCAGGCTTCTGCCATCACTTCATCCGTGGTGCAGATAACTCCAGAAGCTGAAGTTCTAGGTAGGATTTTTGTCCTGCGTTAGTCTTGAGCATATTTTGTTTTCATTTAATCATTTGAACTTTTTTTTTCTTCAGTTGGAACATCTGATAATCCCGTCCAGGCTGAAGCTCAAGATCCTGCCTCAACTTCAGCTCAACCAAATGATGGGAGTGGGGGAATTGATGCCCCCATTTTAATTCCTTCCTCTCCAGTTGCCGAAGAAGAAGTTATGCCTCCACCAAGGTGGATTTCTGACGAGGCTGTTCCTTCTTTTGAGCTCTTAGGAAAATCTTCCAAAAGAAATGCGCCAGAAGGGGAGTCTTCCTCAAGAAACCGCCGTGGTATGAGGACGCAACAGTTCTCCTTTGCTAATACTGCTGCAAATCCTGATGTGGATAGGAAGGTCACCGAGATGTCGGTGATACCTCACGATTGGCAACTTTATGGCAGTATGGACTGGGATACTGCATGAACTCATTTGCAATGAATATGGCCATGGTAAGATTTTCTTATATTTCCCATCTTTTTTAGTTTGATCCCTTATGTTTTTCCTAACGAGTCTGACTTCTGCAGTACCAGGTCCAAGAATAAAACATCCTCAAACGAGCTGAAGAGCTTTGTGTCAAATTCTCCCAACTCTCTGAGATCAATGTCAACCTCAGAAGTGCCTATGACGGGTTGGCAGAGGTGGCAAAACCCAACAGTTTGAGGTTGAACCAGTTGGAAGCCCAGTTGAACAGCCTGAAATCTGAAGTGTCCGTCTTTTCTGAAGAGAACTCCGGACTTCGAGCAGGCAAAGAAGATTCTTATGCCAAGTTGGCTGCTGCTAATTCTCAAGTATTTGAGCTGAAAGAATCATTGGCTGATGTTGAGTTAGGGTCTTCTAAGGCCCAGGCTGAGCTGGAGTTTTATCAGAAGGAGCTTGGTACTTTTGATCAAGAGTTGTCCAATAGTAAGGCTGAACTGAACCAGCAATTGGAGGCAGAAAGGAAAAGCAATGCTGATCTCCTTCAACAATTTGAACTTCAAGCTGAGGAGATCAAGAAAAATGTTGTTGGTGAGTTCAGGCAATCTGAGTTCTTCACTGGCAATTTTTTGAAGATTCAAGGTTCAGTAATTGCTGTTGGACAGACTTGGACAATCGATACTTGCTCTGAGGTCTGTCCAAGCCTGGACAAAAATCATCCTCAAATTGCTGAACTCTACAAGCCCGAGGCTGAAAGCTTACAGGAGAACCAAATAGCTCACTTTCAAAGTGAGGCTGATCTCAGAGAGGATAAGGATGATGAAGAATAGAATAGGATCTTTTCACTTTTCCAACTTTCTTGTAGTTGTAATAAACACTTTCTTCAATGACAATTATACTTTTTCAACTTGTGCTCTTCGGATTGTTTCAATTTTTTTGACTTTGTCTTCTGCATGTGAAGTTTTGCTTGTTCTATTTCCATAGTTAATGCGTTTGTCTTAGGCCTGAGAAACGTTACTTGCTTTGTTTTCGTAGGTTGCAAGTAATTGTCTTCGTCTTGAGAGACTTACTCTATTTTTATAGTTTGCAAGTATTTTTCTTCGTCTTGAGAGACTTGCTATATTTTTATAGTTTGCAAGTATTTGTCTTCGTCTTGAGAGACTTGCTCTATTTTCATAGTTTGCAAATATTTGTCTTTGGCTCTGCCAAAATTTTTTTGATACTTGGCTGATCTGCAGCTCTACTATGCTTTAATAAATTTAAGATATAAGGAAGCCTGTACCCCGATGTTGAGTCCTGCTTAGCCTTCTCAGACCTCCTAAGTTAGAATATAGGGAAACCTGTCCCATTGTTGAATCCTGCTCAACCCTCTCAGTCCTGCTGAGTTAGAATATAGGGAACCCTATCCTAGATGTTGAGTCCTGCTCAACCCTCTTAGTCCTGCTGAGTTAAAATATAAGGAAACCTGTCCCAGATGTTGAGTCTTACTCAACCCTCTCAGACCTGCTGAGTTGAAATATAGGGAAACCTGTCCCAGATGTTGAGTCCTGCTCAACTCTCTCAGTCCTGCTGAGTTAAAATATAGGGAAACCTGTCCCAGATGTTGAGTCCTGCTCAACCCTTCTCAGACCTGCTGAGTTGAAATATAAGGAAACATGTCCCAGATGTTGAGTCCTGCTCTCAACTCTCTCAGTCCTGCTGAGTTAAAATATAGGAAACATGTCCCAATGTTGAGTCCTGCTCAACCTTCTCAGCCCTGCTGAGTTAGAATATAGGGAAACATGTCCGAGATGTTGAGTCCTGCTCAACTCTCTCAGTGCTGCTGAGTTAAAATATAGGGAAACCTGTCCCATACGTTGAGTCCTGCTCAACCCTCTCAGTCCTGCTGAGTTAAAATATAGGAAAACCTGTCCCAGATTTTGAGTCATGTTCAACCTTCTCAGTCATGCTGAGTTAGAATATAGGGAAACCCTTCCCAGATATTGAGTCCTGCTCAACTCTCTCAGTCCTGCTTAGTTAAAATATAGGGAAACATGTCCCATACGTTGAGTCCTACTCAACCCTCTTAGTCCTGCTGAGTTAGAATATAGGGAAACCTATCCCATACGTTGAGTCCTGCTCAACCTTCTCAGTCCTGCTGAGTTAGAATATATAGAAACATGTCCCAATGTTGAGTCCTGCTCAACTCTCTCAGTCCTGCTGAGTTAAAATATAGGGAAACCTGTCCCAGATGTTGAGTCCTGCTCAACCCTCTCAGACCTGCTGAGTTGAAATATAGGGAGACATGTCCCATATGTTGAGTCCTGCTCAACTCTCTCAGTCCTGCTGAGTTAAAATATAGGGAAACCTGTCCCAATGTCGAGTCTTGGTCAACCTTCTCAGTCCTGTTGAGTTAGAATATAGGGAAACATGTCCCATACGTTGAGTCCTGCTCAACCTTCTCAGTCTTTCTGAGTTCGAATATAGATAAACATGTCCCAATTTTGAGTCCTGCTCAACTCTCTCAGTCCCGCTGAGTGAAAATATAGGGAAACCTGTCCTAGATGTTGACTCCTGCTCAACCCTCTCAGACCTGCTGAGTTGAAATATAGGGAAACCTGTCCCAGATGTTGAGTCCTGCTCAACTCTCTCAGTCCTGCTGAGTTAAAATATAGGGAAACATGTCCCAATGTTGAGTCCTGCTCAACCTTCTCAGTCCTGCTGAGTTAGAATATAGGGAAACATGTCCTAGATGTTGAATCCTGCTCAACTCTCTCAGTACTGCTGAGTTAAAATATAGGGAAACCTGTCCCATACGTTGAGTCCTACTCAACCCTCTCAATCTTGCTGAGTTAGAATATAGGGAAACCTGTTCCATACGTTGAGTCCTGCTCAACCTTCTCAGTCCTGCTGATTAGAACATAGGGAAACCTGTCCCAATTTTGAGTCATGCTCAACCTTCTCAGACCTGGTGACTTGAAATATAGGAAAACATGTCCTAGATGTTGAGTCCTGCTCAACTCTCTCAGTCCTGATGAGTTAAAATATAGGGAAACATGTCCCAATGTTGAGTCATGCTCAACCTTCTCAGTCCTGGTGAGTTAGAGTATAGGGAAACCTGTCTCATACGTTGAGTCCTTCTTAACCTTCTCAGTCCTGGTGAGTTAGAATATAGAGAAACATGTCTCAATGTTGAGTCCTGCTCAACCTTCTCAGTCCCGCTGAGTTAGAATATAGAGGGCCCTTCGGGAGTCTAACAAAGGATTGACCCTTTAATAATGCAAAGCCGAGCTAAAAAATTACAGATCTATGCAAGAGGCAATAAATCCTGATTCATACAGACTCTTGCTGTCAAGTCAACCTTGTTTGCCCAGCAACCCGTATCCCCTTTTCATCGGAATCTGAGTCCTCATCACTTGGCAACCCATAATGAGGCCAATGTTTGCAATTTTCATCCGGAGGGGGTCTACCAAAGTCCAGCCTGTTGTGGAGCCTTGAGCTCGGATTGTAAAACCGCTGTATGTGACCATGCTCGATAAGACATCCAATTTCTTGTCCGAGCTGCCTACAGTCTTCTGTATCATGATCAATATCACGATGATAAATGCAATACAGTCGGCGGTCTCTTTTGTGGTTTGGTCCATCCAGGGGCTGAGGTTCCCTTGCTTGAGACTTCTTCCTCATGTAGGAAAGAATATGGCCTTTGGAAGCCAACAGAGAGTTCCTTTCTTTACCTCGGCCTCCTAACCGAATCTTGACAGAGCACCTTTTCTGCAGCGGGGCCTTGCCTTTATTGTCAACTTATCTGCCATGTTTGAACGGCAAAGATGTTTTTTGAGTGCGTTTTAAGCTCTGGTGGCTAGACTTTTGTCCTAAACGCCTTGCCTCAGGCATAAATTAGGCCTGAATCTTGGGGTGATAGTCAGGCGAGTTGGAGAGTACTCCAGGTGGTCTTGTGGGTGAGAGTTACTGGAATGGGACCCACTGGACTTTGCTGCAGAGGCTTTGCCCTTCATTTCTCTCACTACAGCTTGGAACACATCTGGGTTTTGAGCCACATAGCGTATGGCTCGCATATGCTCTTCATACGTGAAGGCAATGGTGGGAGTTGAGGATTCTCCCGGCTCCGTAGAACACTGTTCTGTTTGTTGTTGAGAAGATTTCTGACTTCTCTTAGGTGTCATAGGTTGCTTGGACCCTTTTCCATCCTTTTTATCCATCTTTCTCTCAATAGATGGGTAAGATCAAGATTAAGAAAGCTTTGATTAACTGTTTTAAGGAATTGAGCGCCCTCCTTCTAGCGCCAAATGATGAAGCCAGATCTTCACCAATAGTCTAAGACGACCTCAACCAAACATCGTCAGTTCACTCGAAGAGTTGTTAACTGGTTTGTAGATCGCAGCTGGAATAACTTCCTGAATGTCCTGCGCAAGGAAGCAAAGATCAGAGGTCCCGGAGGGATGACCCCGTGTAAAACCCTCCGACGCTCAAGTCAGTTTGGGCCATTTCTCACTGAGAATGTAATTTAGTGTACGAAGTTAGAAAATTCTCACAGGTCTTAGCCGAAGAGAAAGTTCCGTGTATTAGCTCCAGGTTGTGCGAGGAATAGATTTTTGGATTCGGATCCCCTTTCTGGTATGTATTGGATTTCTTTTATTAGCTGTTTCCCGCCCTTGGCCTCTGATAGCAGATGTGATATTTGCTTGGGGCAGAAAGCCCAGGACGCCATAGGCCTGCTGATGTGACTGGTAGACCGGCTGATGTGACTTATAGGTCTGCTGGAGTGACCTTGGCGTGTACAGGCTGAATAAAAAGCTGTAGTCACTATATTTAAATTGCACTTCTGCCTGATGGTTTCTTGATGTAACGTTGTGCTTGATCCCTTCGCTGAAGTGCCCAACCAATCCTTGCCGAAGTGCAAGATCAAGTCTTGCTGAGGTGCAACATTGAATCTAGCTGAAGTGGTCTGAGGTGTAGCACTCGCGCTGAAGCTGATATTGGAGTTCAATGCCGAAGTGCAGTCCTTGACCTATTCTTCGATAGTAAACTGGATGCCATGGGGCTCAGCCGAAGTGCAATCATAGCTGAACAGCAATACTTGAGTGCTGAACTGCAAGAGTTATACCGTTGACTGTTGTTGACTAACAGACGCTTAATTCTGGTTTATCACTAAGTGATGCACTTATTTTCTTGGAACAAAAGGTCATACTCTCGTCCTGAGGGTTCTCACTGTCTCAACCCCAAAGAAGCATTGTGGCGGATGTAAATCAGAAACCCAGCAGCCTCCAAGGTTATGTGAGAAATTACGCAGTGACACGCATAAGGTGTTCCCCGCAAACCATGCCTTTAATTAGCATCAGTGCAACATCCAAACTGTGCGTATCCCTGGAATCGAACTCTTGACCTCTTGGAACAATCCCAACTCGAGTACCAACTGAGTTATGTACTTTAGACCTGATGCACTTATTTTCTAATACTATACGTTTTAGATGTTTGCAGTGTGGGTTGGCCGTAGTGACCCGCTCCCGAGCCCTAGCATCGGGAATAGTACACCCGCCGTATCTCACTAAGGATAATACAAAGCGTCGAATCAATCTCTTACATGTCAGAAATGACGTAGAAATTTTCTCGCGGAAACGTAAATCATAACTTAAATTAAACTCCAATAATCGTCATTACATTACTCAATAGAAATTCTGATAATAAAAGTAATAAAGAAGTCTGTGAAAAATCCCCAAAGTATAAGTAAACATAAACAGCTGCAGAGCCCCCTCGTAACCTAGATGCAGCTATCAACCAGCCCATTCCGCTATGTCCGTCCTGTCCTCAACAAAGATATGCTCGTGGTCTTCATCCGGCTCACCTGGGAAGTAGGGGTGAGTGACAGTTTCACCCCGTAAATGCCCGCCTCAAACCAATACAAAACGTTCATACCGAAATTATACAACCACATAGCACATAAATATAAGATAAAACCAAATAGCACATAAATATAAGATAACATGCATAAGATAAAGTAAATGCGGTAAGTAAAGCATTCCACATAATAATGCGTAATTACGTGATGCATGCTCCATCCACGTGTCACACGCAACAAGAATCATGTCACGCAATATGCCCTCTAGACCTATATGCAATGCATGATCCCGGGATTGACTGGATGTCTGTAGCCCGTACACTATAATCCACCCTGACCGATGCCCGTGGCTCGTACACCACGATCCATCATAACCGATGCCCATGGCCCGTATACCATGATCCACCATGATCGAGTACCCATGGCCCGCACACCATGATCCACTCCACTCGAGGTTCTGAGACCCGTATATCTCAACCCACTCCAAATGCAAATGCATGTGCCATGATTGCAACAACAAAGTAGTCTCGGGCCCATACGTTCATCCTTACCACCTCCGGCACTCAATATTTGGCTTCATAAATTTTTCGAATGTTGGAAAGTTGTTATTTATCACCACCCTTTTCCTTAGCTTGTATTAATTTGCTAGAATTTTCTACTAATTTTTCCTATATTTCCCTTATTTAATTCTATTTATTAATATTAATTTTCAATTACTTAATTTTACCAAACTTCATAAATTAAGTGAAAATAATTTAATTTTAACCGTTTATATTTTCTGGAATTTATTTGAATTTTATTGGTATTTAATTATATTTTCCTGGACTGATCCGTCAGACCCGATACATTTTCTTTGAGAGATTAATGGTCCGCCTTCGGTCCAACCCACTGGCCAGCCGGCCCGGTCCGTTGGCCTGCCTGTTCTCTGCCTTAATTTAATTATATATTTATTTACTTAATGGATGTTCCACAAGTGGCAACGCGCGCTGTGATTCGTTTTTCGATCCCAACCCCCATTTTCTCCTATTTCCAGTCTATAGGAACCTATTCTAAGGCCAAAACACAACTTTTTTTTAAAGGCTCTTAATGTAAAAGTTCCCTTTTTTTCAATTCTTTAAGGGTATAATTTGTTTTCGATTCAATCATACCACCAAATTCACACACATACATACACATAGCCATGAACAATATATCTCATGCTTTCCAACATATACAAAAATTAACAACTTAAACAAATAAAAGCAACGAAACACATTAGTATACCATCAAAACATGCATGAATCATACCCGTTTGAGGGGGAAGAGACACCTACCTTTTTGAAGAATTAACTTCCTTCTCTTCTAGGCTCGAATCTAAACAATTGTAGTATAAACATCAGTACCTAATAATAAATGTTAATTTGACTGACTTAAAATAATTAATTCGTAGCTTTCTATTCTTTTATCCTATTTGTCATACCAACATACACACACACGAAATTAAACATAGTAATTTATACTTTTAACTAAGGCAATCAAAATATATATATTCTCAAAAACAAGGTGGGCGGCCAATGGTTAAATAATTTTATAAAAAAAGTGGCCTATATATATTGATTTATATATATAATTATAACATATGTATATCATATACACATACAAATCACATGTAAATCATTTACCCAAAATACACTTGCTCCACTGTCCTTGCCTTTTAAAATAGTTGCATAATTTTAGGCCTGTAACCTTTCTACTGTATTACAACTATAATTTAAAGTATGTATCCTGCATTATGTACTTGGAAATGTTCACCCTATTACAATTTACAAGTGCCCTGAAATTATCAATTTGTATATGTCAGAGAAGAAGGCCGAAACCATCTCCAGAAATTAGGTAATACTTCCGGCCCACATATATACATACTTCGGATATATATCCAAAATATATATATATATATATATATATATATATATATATATATATATATATATATATATCCCATCAGGTCCTATTTTATTTGTTGACAAAATAATCTTTCTTTTTACTACAATATTCTTGTTCAATCTCTGGTTTTCGAAAATGAATACCAGCTTTCTCAAATTGCAAAATATCGATACTGCTGAAAATTTCAATCACTTTTTGCTACATTAAGCGTATTTCGGACAAGAACAACTTTAAACCCAAAATTATTTGTTAGGCATTTATATATTATAATAAATACCCTAGACTGTATACCTTATATTCATGCATACCCATCTTGCTGCCCCTGTCCATCACCTCACGGCAACAACCCACAAATACTAAGGAGGCAAATAATTTATGCAATCTCTGTCGAGCGACTCACACAATTAACATTTACCTATATATGTCGTATCCTACATATTATTACTACTAAACATATTATTACATCTATATGCAGGATCAACCATTTGTGCCGCTAGTCTCCATCCATATATTTGGCTATATACTAGCATGTATATACATTCATCTATGCATTCAAATTTAAGATCCAAATTTCGATATAAACGTAAAGCCATAAGATTTGTAAAAACGTAGCAAATATAGTAAGGATACTTGCCTCTCGCTTCAATAAAAACGTACTACGCAAAAAAGGGATGGAGATCGAATTGAAAATCACTTGATTCCTCTCCTAAGGGCTAACGGCAAAATCTTGATCTTTTTTTCTAAATAAGTAAATAGGCTGGCCGTTTGTTTGAATATGAGAATTGGAGAAGTTATATTTTAGGAAAAATAGTTGGTGCCTGCCATTGTTTGAAGATTGAAGAATTGGAGGTTTGAGAAGAATAAGGCTGCTGAGGCTTTGGTACTCTTGGTGGCTGCCGTTTGATAAATTGCAGAATAGGAGAATTATGGTAGGATAATAGGGCATATATAAGTCTTTAGGTAGGTGTTGTGTTAAGAGGTTTCCCAGTAGATGAAGTTCAATTTAGGTAATCTTAATCTCTTTTGAAATTTGATTACCAACTTACTCTTTTAATTCTAATCTAGTTAGGATAAGTATATATCTACACACATAAATATTTCACATTCTTTTCTTTCTTTCATAAGTAGCGGGCATAACAGCAACAACATGAGGATTTCATAGAACCAATATATGTTTCACATTATTTCATATTATTATGTGAATCTTGGACCTAGATTTGTAGTTTGATATGTTTTAAAAGCCTAGGAGTTCTTTATAAGGTGGTGCATGAAATTTTGGGGCTTTTGGTATTTAAACATGGTTGTAATTGCTTGTTCAGATGTAGATACAGTGGATTTGAGGCCGACACTTACCCACCTCATCGATTCGGTGTCTAGATGTGGACCTTTTTTTGGTAATTCGAGAAATTCTTGAGCTTTCTATCGTTTTATATAATTTTGATACCATCCATAGAAACATCGTACATAGGATAAAAATTAACTCTAAACTAAGAACTGTTGCATCCATTGGAATGAGTGCATGTATATCACACCTCCTATTGTTATTGTCAAAGCTCCGAGTGAATAAGAAATAGATCAGAGTAATTAAGTCTAAACTAAGAACTGTTGTATCCTGAGAGCATCTATATCACATCTTCGATTGTTGTTGTCAAAGCTCCGAGTAAATCAGAAATAAGCCATAGACTTGAATCTACCAAATAATAAGAATGTCTCTCAGATTTAATCATAAACCACTTTGTCTCGGTTACGCGTAAACCCCCTTTTAACCCTCCGGCACCGACGATCTCGTGATCTATAGTGATGCGTCCAAGAAAGGACTATGTATGTATATCGTTGCAACTAATGCATTGCATATACATATGCCAGTCTTAAACTGACTTTCTGTCTATAGGTTGTGTCTTAATGTAAAATGGACGAGTTATCTCATACGCGTCGAGACAGTTGAAACCATATGAACAGAATTACCCGACGCATGACTTAGAGCTTGCAGCTGTAGTATTTGCTCTTAAGATCAGGAGGCACTATTTGTATGGAGAAAAATGTGCAGTGTTCACGGATCACAAGAGCCTGAAATATTTATTCTCACAGAAGGAGCATAACATGAGACAAAGGAGATGGTTGGAATTACTCAAAGATTATGACTTAACTATCAACTATCATCCGGGTAAAGCAAATAGAGTGGCAGACGCGTTGAGCCAAAAGTCTAGTCACGCCAGACAGTCTCTGTTGGAAAGGGAGATTGAGGAGTTTGGTCTCGATGTGGTGGACTCAGTGGCGAATGTTCTTACAGCTCTGTCCATCAGTCTAGACTTGGTAGACAGGATCAAAGGCGAGCAGTACGGTGATGCAGCACTAAAGGAGATCCGCGACAAATTGTCTATGGGACTATTAAAAGATTTCCAGTTGAGAGAAGATGGAGGTCTATGGTTCCATAATCGGTGATGCGTACCAGATAATGATGAACTTCGGAGAGAATTGCTACACGAAGCACATAACTCGAGGATGTCTATTCACCCCGGAAGCACAAAAATATACAAGGACCTCAAAAGGAATTATTGGTGGATAGGGGTGAAAAAATATTGCGGAGTATGTTGAGAGGTTTCTAGTATGCCAACAAATTAAAGCAGAACATCAACGACCTGGTGGTTTGATAATGACACTTGAGATTCCTGAATAGAAATGGGAGCACGTGACGATAGACTTTGTGATGGGATTACCACGAACCCAAAGTGGTAATGACATGATTTGGGTTATCGTGGACCGTTTGACGAAGTCAGCACACTTCTTACCTATGCCACACAGTACCTCGTACGAGAAATTGGCAAACTTGTACGTGGACAACATTGTGAGTCTAATGGAGTTCCCGTCAGCATTGTGTCAGACCGTGATTCTAGATTTACTTCTAAGTTTTGGATGACATTTCAGAAAGCGATGTGTACTGAGCTAAGAATGAGTAGCGTTTATCATCCTCAGACGGATGGACAGTCGGAGAGGACAATCCAGACTTTAGAACATATGTTGAGAGCTTGTGCTCTGGAATTTAAAGGAAACAAGGATAGTATGTTGAAGCTGATGGAGTTCTCATATAATAATAGCCATCACAGTGCAATCGGCATGGCACCGTTTGAGGCTCTCTATGGACGGAAGTGTAGATCCCCATTTTGTTGGGACGAAGTTGGGGAACAGACAATCACTGCCCCATAATTGGTTGAGCTGACAATGGGTAAATTGAAGATTATAAGAGAAAGATTAAGGGTGGCCCAAGACCGCATCAGAAGTTGGGCAGATTCCAAAAGAAGGCCCCTAGACATTGAAATTGGTGAAAAGCAAGCTAAGCCCTCGATATATTGGTCTATACGAGGTGCTTGGTAAAGTTGGTGAAAGAGCATATCGGTTAGCTTTGCCTTCGAGTTTGTCACAAGTCCATAATGTATTTCATGTGTCTCAACTGAGGAAATACATATCGGACCCGAGCCATGTCCTTGAGACTCAACCATTGGATGTTAGAGAAGATGTCACATATGAAGAACATCCAGTGAAGATTGTGGATAAGAAAGATCAAGTCCTATGCAAGCGCATGATTCCGTATGTCAAAGTTCAACGGAGTAATCATACGGAGCGTGAAGCCATATGGGAGCTTGAGGAGCAAATGAAGGAGTTATATCCACATCTTTTCCAATAAGGTACGTCAGTTTCGAGGACAAAACTTTATGTAAGGGGGTGGAATATTATGCCCCGTACCATCCATAGAATAATTAAAGGATAAAAGGAAGTTAAATGAAATTAATGGTAATTAATAGTATTAAATTAAGAATTTACATATTATAATTAATTGGTATTCATTGAGGGAATTAAATAATAGAATATAATTTAGAAATTCTAATTTAACCTCTACCCATATTAAAACTGACAGAACGTCAGTTTCTCTATTCATTCATAGAAACCGACGTCCCCCTCTTCTCCATAGGCGATTTTTCTTCTTCTCCAACCCTAGGTGAAGAACTCTTCAAGAACCAATTCGATCTTTGTCCGTTCTTCAATCCTTCTAGTAATCAAAGGCAAGTAACTTTCTTATGTGTTCCTACGATTTGCAAAAGGAAAAAAGGCCTATTTTGATATCAAAATGGATCACCATGTAGTAGTTCCTCTTTGTTGACCTATATGTGATTTATGTGATATGGATTTGATGTTTTGGCCACTATATGTTGAAAATCATTTTGTTGTTGTTGATTACGTGAAATCTTGCAAATCCCAATCCCTTGAACCCTCTCTTTGTTGCTATTTTTGATTGAGAGGAGAAGAGAGTGAAAGGTAGGATTTTTGGGCTTGTTTTGGTGGATTATTTGAGTTTTAGGCTTGAATCTTTGATTGGTATGTGTGTAGTGTTTAGTTGATGGATTAAGCATGAATTGTTAGTGAGGATTAGGCTTGAAATGGTTGGAAGGAAGTTGGGAATCGATTGGGGTGTAGATCTGCAGTTTCTGCAGAAATCGCAGGATGAAAGTTCTGGAAAAACGTGGACATCGATCGATCGATGTATAGCTGAGGGAGAGGCTGATGTGTTTCAGATGTACGTGGATCGATCGATGTATAGTTGAGTGAGAGATCGATGTACTCTGATGGACGTCGATCGATCGATGTGATGGGACGACATCACTTCGATCAATCAGTGTAGGCTGAGTGAGAGATCAAAATGCTCTGATGGACGTGGATCGATCGACGTCAGGGGCTGACGTCCATCAGTTTTTTGGGAAAGTAGTGGAAGAAAGAGGGAAGCTAGGGGATCCTTTGGGTGACCTTAGAGACTTCTTAGGGCCTGATTGAGGTTAGTACAAGTCTTGGGAATACGATCTAAGCTGGTGAATCAACGATGAGGACTCCGTGGGGTATTCGAGTTAGACTTCAGTGTGAATAATCTAAGGGGTTAAGAATAAACGTGTGAGGCTTCGATAAGGTTCAAATGGAACGTGTGAGGGTGTTTACTTCATCCCTTGTGTTCTAAGAATGAAAGTTAGGTAATGTTGGTTTGCCTGAAGAGTTACGCCTGAATATGTGAAAGAGATGAGTTTCAAATAATTGATTGACATGTGAATGCGCATCCTTGCATCATGACACTTGCATTTGCATTATGATTTGACAAGAACTATGCCTTGGCACAGGATTTAAAGTTTGCGAAATGAGCTGTGATGCGTTACAGGGTATAAAGACAAGCTGTAACCATCACATGATATAAAGTGAACTGTAATGTGACACAGGGTATAAAGACAAGCTGTGGAACATTATAGGGTATAAAGTTAAGCTGTGATGTGTCACAGGGTATAAAGACAAGCTGTGGCCCATCACAGGGTATAAAGTTACGCGACCGGACATTATGACATGCATTGTATTGTTTTGAAAAGTATTTGCATAAGCATTTGTGACTGTGTAGTGTAGTGCATATTTTGAATGGTCATGCATTACATGAGTCGTTATGGTATGTTGCATTTGTAAGTGGATTGTTATTGAACTGTTGGTTGCTTATGAATTACTGTTCTTGTTCTGTAATGCTAGTAACCTACGTTCTTGAAATCATACAAGACACGTGGCCCATATCCCTTGATATAGATATTACTCATGTCTTGCAATGTGTTGATCCCGTATGTCTTATAAGCGGGTTACTTGCTAGCGTTTTTCGCTAAGAGTTCTACTCGCTGTCGTGCAGATGAGCCTAGTTATGACATGATTTTCATAGAAGATGACGGCGAGTGGGCTGAATGGGGTGCTTAGAGCTTATCTTGGGAATCGTTATAGAATGTTTCTTATTATCTTAACTTTCTTTCATTCATTCGAGGATTTAGCTGGCTGCGACCACGAACAATCTTTTGTAATCATATTATATCTTGATGTACGGATTTGATGGTTTAGATTTATTTTACGCATGTTTCCGTGCTACTCTCTTACGTCATTGATGATGTGTATTCGAGAGATGAGACATCTTGTAGTCCTCTTAGTAGGCTACGACGGGTGCACCGGTTTGGGTCCGCTGTCCAAACCGGGGCGTTACAAGTGGTATCAGAGCCTAGGCTTCAGATCTACCTCGGAGACCTAGGTTATGTCATATAGAAACCTAAGCTTTGATATTGACCTTAAGCTGATCCATAGGTCTAAGCATCCGATCTTAGATATAAGATGACTCAGTTTGGGTGTGTGCGAGCACGATAAAATTTAATCAATAAGTGTTATTTTTCTTTTAGTTTATGAGTTCCGCCCTGTACAACGCATATGGGCTTTCAGGATTATCCTTGGAATTACTGAATGCTAATAAGCGTTGATTGGGCTTTCAGGATTATCCTTGGAATGCTAATAAGCGTTGATTTTGCAGACAATGCCTCTCAGAAGAGAAAACCAGGGAAACAGCGGTAACGGGAACGAAAATCCTCCACCACCGCAGATGGTAGTACTACAGGCCCTCATGGACGCTATAACGGTGATAGCACAGGGAGTTGCTCAGCAGCAACAACAACCTCCTTCTCCACCACCGCCTCTGCACGGTATACGATATTGTATCGGGGAAATGTGGAAGATGCATGCCCCCACCTTTGAAGGGACCATTGATCCAGAGGTGGCAGAATTCCGGTTGGACGAGGTAGAAAAGTGCTTTAGGCTTGTGCAGGTGCCTGAAGAAAACAAGGTGGATGTGGCCACGCCCTTGCTGAGTGTCCGGGCTAATGCATGGTGGAATGGTATGCTTCCTAAGATGACTCCCCCTATCTTGTGGAGACAGTTTGTCGAGGCTTACAAACATTGCTACGTTCCTGAGACTGCTATTCTGGAGAAGATGAGGCAGTTTGATAAGTTAGAACAAGAAAGGATGTCCATTTCGGATTACACCAACAGGTTCCATGCCTTGGGAAAATTTACACCCATGGTATTGGAAAATAACATGATGAAGATGCTCAAGTTTGAGCAAGGTTTGAACCCCCGTATTCGGACGGCTATAGCGGGGTCTAGTCTGAAAAATTTTGAGGAGATGTTGGATGCCTGTTATCAGGTGGAAAGTGATATGCACAGGTCACAGCCTAGAGAGGCTCGTGACGACACCAGCAAGAGGCTGAGGGATGAGAGAAGTGGAAGTAGACCCGGACGATGGGTCAAGATCCCTAAGAGAGGTCAGATGGTACAGTTCTAGCGACCACTGCCGCAAAGCCAGCCTAACCGATCGGCTTCAGGTGTATGTCCCCACTGCCAGAAGAACCACGTTGGGAAATGCTGGAAGACAATAGGGGCTTGCTTCAAATGTGGTAAGACGGATCATAGGATCAAAGATTGCCCTGGGTGGAAGCAAAAGCCATAGGGAGAAGCAGGGCCGTCATAGCAACAAAGGGGTAGGCCCAAACCCAACGCGAGGGTACATGTCATGACTGACGCTGAAGTGCAAGAGAGCACTGACATTGTGACAGGTACGAATTAAGTTAAATCTTAGTTGTTTAAGTTGAATTATAGTCGTTTAAGTTGAAAGTGGATGTGCATTACATGAAAATTTTTATGTGTTACGCTCTTTGTGTTTAGGTGCGATTCTAGTTAATAAAGTGTCTGCAAACGTATTGTTTGATAGTGGAGCGAGTCACTCGTTCATCTCTGAGCGATTCGACAAAGAACTTGACTGTCTACCCGAGTGGCTTGAAACCCCCTTCAGGATGCGCAGCTGGTGAACAAGTATAAAGACTGTGAATTGGAGTCGGATGGGAAGGTGTTTCCCGTTACATTGGTCCCAATTACGGTGAGGGATTTCGATGTGATATTGGGTATGGATCGGCTGACCAAGTATCATGCTAATATCGACTGCAGACTAAAGCTAGTAATTGTCAAAGATCCCGAAATGAATGAAGTGACAGTTCAAGGAAACACCAAGCTGACGAAAGCACTTAAGAAAATATATTTGACGACGATTAAGGCTTTCAAGGTTTTGAAGAAGGGAGCAGAGGGACTTATGGTATATGCTTTGGACGAGAAGCAAGAAGTTCCCTCTATAGATCAGATTCCGGTAATCAATGAATTTAAGGACGTACTCTCTGATGATTTGCCGGGAGTTCCCCCATCAAGAGAAGTAGAGTTCGAAATCAACTTGATTCCTGGTGCAGAACCTATATCTAAAACACCTTACAGAATGGCTCCAATTGAGCTTAAAGAGCTGAAGGGACAACTTCAGAAGTTGTTAGATAAGAAGTTGATCCGTCCTAGTGTATCACCTTGGGGAGCTCCAGTATTATTTGTGAAGAAGAAGGATGGCAACATGCGGTTATGTATTGATTGCCGAGAGTTGAACAAAATCACCATCAAGAACAAATATCCTCTTCCAAGGATTGAGGATTTATTCGATCAACTAAAGGGAGCCCGATGGTTCTCAAAGATTGACCTTCGTCAGGGATATCATCAGTTGATTGTGAAGGCAGGCAACGTCCCTAAGACAACTTTCTGTACTCGATATTAGCATTATGAATTTTTGGTGATGCCTTTTAGGCTGACTAATGCCCCAGCAGCCTTTATGGACTTGATGAACATTGTGTTCCGAGAATAGTTGGATCAATTCGTGGTGGTGTTCATCGGTGATATCTTGGTCTACTCTCCTGATGAACATCCCATGCAGAACACCTAAGAGTGGTGTTGGAAATTTTGAGGCAGCAAAAGTTGTATGCCAAATTCAACAAGTGTGAATTTTGGCTAAGAAGTGTAGCCTTTCTCGGTCATGTAATTTCGGAAGACGGGATCTCAGTGGATCCTAAGAAGGTGAAGCCATTAATGAATGGCCAAGACCTACAAATGTGACCAAAATCAGAAGTTTTCTAGGCTTGGCAGGCTACTATAGGAAGTTTGTTGAAGGATTTTTGACAATAGCAGTTCCATTGAGTCGACTTACTCAGAAGAAGACTAAGTTTGAGTGGACTGCTGAATACGAGCAGAGTTTTTTAGAACTCAAGAAGAGATTGACAACTACCCCGGTGTTGGCGCAACCCTCCGACACCGACGGTTTTGTGATCTGTAGTGATGCATCCAAGAAAGGACTAGGTATGTATATCGTTACAACTAATGCATTGTATATACATATGACAGTCTTAAACTGACTTTCTGTTTATAGGTTGTGTCTTAATGTAAAATGGACGAGTTATCTAGTATGCGTCGAGACAGTTGAAACTATATGAACAGAATTACCCGACGCATGACTTGGAGCTTGCAGCTGTAGTATTTGCTCTTAAGATCTGGAGGCACTATTTATATGGAGAAAAATGTGCAGTGTTCACGGATCAAAAGAGCCTGAAATATTTATTCTCACAGAAGGAGCTTAACATGAGACACAGGAGATGGTTGGAATTACTCAAAGATTATGACTTAACTATCAACTATCATCCGGGTAAAGCAAATAGAGTGGCAGACGCGTTGAGCCAAAAGTATAGTCACGCCAGACAGTCTCCGCTGGAAAGGGAGAATGAGGAGTTTGGTCTTGATGTGGTGGACTCAGTGGCGAATGTTCTTACAGCTCTGTCCATCAGTCCAGATTTGGTAGATAGGATCAAAGGAGCGCAGTACGGTGATGCAGCACTGAAGGAGATCCGCGACAAATTGTCTACAGGACTATTAAAAGATTTCCAGTTGAGAGATGATGGAGGTCTATGGTTCCAGAATCGGTTATGCGTACTAGATAATGATGAACTTTGGAGAGAATTGCTACGCGAAGCGCTTAACTCGAGGATGTCTATTCACCCCGGAAGCACAAAAATGTACAAGGACCTCAAAAGGAATTATTGGTGGATAGGGATGAAAAGAAATATCGCGGAGTATGTTGAGAGGTGTCTAGTATGCCGACAGATTAAAGCAGAATATCAACGACCTAGTGGTTTGATGATGCCACTTGAGATTCCTGAATGGAAACGGGAGCACTTGACGATGGACTTCATGATGGGATTACAACGAACCCAAAGTGGTAATGACATGATTTGGGTTATCGTGGACCATTTGACGAAGTCAGCACACTTCCTAGCTATGCCACACAGTACCTCGTACGAGAAATTGGCAAACTTGTATGTGGACAACATTGTGAGTCTACATGGAGTTCCCGTCAACATTGTGTCGGACTGTGATTCCAGATTTACTTCTAAGTTTTGGATGGCATTTCAGAAAGCGATGGGTACTGAGCTAAGAATGAGTACCGCTTATCATCCTCAGACGGATGGACAGTGATCATCCAGACTTTAAAAGATATGTTGAGAGCTTGTGCTCTGGATTTTAAAGGAAACTGGGATAGTATGTTGAAGCTGATGGAGTTCTCATATAATAATAGCCATCATAGTGCAATCGGCATGGCACCGTTTGAGGCTCTCTATGAACGGAAGTGTAGATCCCTGTTTTGTTGGGACGAAGTTGGGGAACAGACAATCACTGCCCTATAATTGGTTGAGCTGACAATGGGTAAATTGAAGATTATAAGAGAAAGATTAAGGGTGGACCAAGACCGCATCAAAAGTTGGGCAGATTCCAAAAGAAGGTCCCTAGACTTTGAAATTGGTGAAAAGGTCTATTTACGAGTCTCACCCACGAAGGGAGTTGCGAGATTTGGGATGAAAGGCAAGCTAAGCCCTCGATATATTGGTCCATACGAGGTGCTTGGTAAAGTTGGTGAAAGAGCATATCGGTTAGCTTTGCCTCCGAGTTTGTCGCAAGTCCATAATGTATTTCATGTGTCTCAACTGAGGAAATACATATCGGACCCGAGCCATGTACTTGAGACTCAACTATTGGATGTTAGAGAAGATGTCACATATGAAGAACATCCAGTGAAGATTGTGGATAAGAAAGATCAAGTCCTACGCAAGCGCGTGATTCCGTATGTCAAAGTTCAATGGAGTAATCATACGGAGCGTGAAGCCATGTGAGAGCTTGAGGAGCAAATGAAGGAGTTATATTTACATCTTTTCCAATAAGGTACGTCAGTTTCGAAGCCAAAACTTTGTTTAAGGGGGTGGAATGTTATGCCTCGCACCCTCCGTAGAATAATTAAAGGATAAAAGGAAGTTAAATGAAATTAATGGTAATTAATAGTATTAAATTAAGAATTTAAATGTTATAATTAATTGGTATTTATTGAGGGAATTAAATAATAAAATATAATTTAGAAATTCTAATTTCACCCCTACCCATATTAAAACTGACAGAACGTCAGTTTCTCTATTCATTCAGAGAAACCGACGTCCCCCTCTTCTCCATAGGCGATTTTTCTTCTTCTCCAAACCTAGATGAAGAACTCTTCAAGAACCAATTCAATCTTCGTCTGTTTTTCAATCTGTCTCCTAGTAATCAAAGGCAAGTAATTTTCATATGTGTTCCTACGATTTGCAAAAGGAAAAAGGCCTATTTTGATATCAAAATGGATCACCATGTAGTAGTTCCTCTTTGTTGACCTATATGTGATTTATGTGATATGGATTTGATGTTTTGGCCACTATATGTTGAAAATCATTTTGTTGTTGTTGATTACGTGAAATCTTACAAATCCCAATCCCTTAAACCCTCTCTTTGTTTTGGTGGATTATTTGATTTTTAGGCTTGAATCTTTGATTGGTATGTGTGTAGTGTTGAGTTGATGGATTAAGCATGAATTGTTAGTGAGGATTATGCTTGAAATGGTTGGAGAGAAGTTGGGAATTGATTGGGGTGTAGATCTGTAGTTTCTGCAGAAATCGCAGGATGAAAGTTCTGGAAAAATGTGGACATCGATCGATCGATGTCAGAGATTGGCGTACATCGATCGATCGATGTATTGCTGAGGGAGAGGCTGATGTGTTTCAGATGTACGTGGATCAATCGATGTATAGTTGAGTGAGAGATCGATGTGCTCTGATGGACGTCGATCGATCGATGTGAGAGGACGACGTCACTTCGATCGATCGATGTAGGCTGAGTGAGAGATCGTTGTAGGAAAGTAGGGGAAGAAAGAGGGAAGCTAGAGGATCCTTTGGGTGACTTTAGAGACTTCTTAGGACCTGATTGAGGTTAGTACAAGTCTTGGGAATACGACCTAAGCTGGTGAATCAACAATGAGGACTCCGTGGGGTATTCGAGTTGGACTTCAGTGTGAATAATCTAAGGGGTTAAGAATGAACGTGTGAGGCTTCGATAGGGTTCAAATGGAACGTTTGAGGGTGTTTACTTCATCCCTTGTGTTCTAAGAATGAAAGTTAGGTAATGTTGGTTTGCCTGAAGAGTTACGCTTGAATATGCGAAAGGGATGAGCTTCAAATGATTGATTGACATGTGAATGCGCATCCTTGCATCATGACACTTGCATTTGCATTATGATTTGACAAGAGCTGTGCCTTGGCACAGGATTTAAAGTTTGCGAAATGAGCTGTGATGCGTTACAGGGTATAAAGACAAGCTGTAAGCATCACAGGGTATAAAGTGAGCTGCAATGTGACACAGGGTATAAAGACAAGCTGTGGAACATTACAGAGTATAAAGTTAAGTTGTGATGTGTCACAGGGTATAAAGACAAGCTGTGGCCCATCACAGGGTATAAAGTTACGCGACCGGACATTATGACATGCATTGCACTGTTTTGAAAAGTATTTGCATAAGCATTTCTGACTGTGTAGTGTAGTGCATATTTTTGAATGGTCATGCATCGCGTGAGTCGTTATGGTATGGTGGATTTGTAAGTGGATTGTTATTGAACTGTTGGTTGCTTATGAATTACTGTTCTTTTTCTGTAAAGCTAGTAACCTACAATCTTGAAATTATACAGGACATGTGGCCCATATCCCTTGATATAGATATTACTCATGTCTTGCCAAATGTTGATCACGTATGTCTCATAAGCGGGTTACTTGCTAGCATTTTTCGCTAAGAGTTCTACTCGTTGTCGTGCAGATGAGCCCGGTTATGACATGATTTTCATAGAAGATGACGGCGAGTGGGCTGAACAAGGTGCTTAGAGCTTATCTTGGGAATTGTTATAGACTGTTTCTTATTATCTTAACTTTCTTTCATTCGTTCAAGGATTTAGTTGGCTGCGACCACGAACAATCTTTTGTAATCACATTATATCTTGATGTACGGATTTGATGGTTTAGATTTATTTTACGCATGTTTCCGTGCTACTCTCTTATGTCATTGATGATGTGTATTCGAGAGATGAGACATCTTGTAGTCCTCTTAGTAGGCTACGACGGGTGCGCCGGTTCGGGTCCGCTGTCTGGACCGGGGCACTACAAAAACTCCTTAATATCCTTCAACCCCTTAAATGTGTCGTCTCTCTTCATATCATAGACGAAAATATCAAAATTCGTAATCAAGCGTAACAAGTTAGCACTTAAAAACTCACTGAGATTAAATTCACCAAGTCTAAGTAATTTTGATTTATCAAGCAAATAGAATGTATCAAATATACTCAAACTACTTATACCAATAAGCAACTCTATGCTTACAACATTAAATTGATTGTTGAGATCTTGAAGTTGTGCACTAATAATTGTCAAAAAGACATTGATTCGAAAATGACAAAGTTTTTCGTATATTGCTTGCTATGAGTTTTTCTTCTTCAAGAAATAAACTCATCAACCATTTCAAGGACATGAATATTTTTTTTTGGCACAAAAGGAAAAAAAAGAAAAAAGAAAAACCGAGCTCAAAAAAGAATCATATGCATATTCTCTTATTTGTTGGAAAGAGAAAGGAGGTGCGTAGGTTATGCTTCTTTATTTCCTTTTTTTAATTAATTCTTTATATTTACAAAAATAATTTTTTATTCAAAACTCTTTTCTTTAGAAAAAATTTTTTGCTACGCACTTTCATACCTCGAATAGGATCACCTCAATGCTTTCACTGTTCACCGACTTCTAACTAGCAGAACACCTCTTACGGGCCAGTCTTTGTTCAAACTCACAACCTCTTTGCTAGATATATGACGTGTAGTAATTTTTCACAGTCGATGATGATGTCAGATTTATCACCAAGTAATAAGTATGATGTTGGGGTCACGCCGTCAATTCTCCGTCAGTTGTTTGTAGTGGACTGTTAGCCACCTGTATAAAGGAACAAGGTCAGAGGAACCAGGATCTATGGCTCCGGGTAATACCCTCCGACGCTCAAGTCAGTGGAGGCTATTTATGGAGAGGTTTATATACTGGAAATAGTTTGTATTTAGAAGGTTTTCTGGTAAACCTGGCTCTTTTTCACCGTGAGGAAGATGAGTCACAGTTGTAATATGTGAATTTTCCCTTCTCCTTCTCTCTCCTGTTTTCTGCCTTTTATATGGCCGCTTGGGCCAATGCATGGGCAGAGTCTAGAAATCGTGACATGCAGGGAGGTCACTTTTGATGACTCTTACTCTTGCATGCTCGCCAAGTGGCACTGTGCTGAACTGAGTAAGCTGGCTTGGGACACCTGGTTAGGAGTTTCACCTGGTGGAATTACCCAGGGTAAACTTCTAGAGCCGAGGCTAAGCCTTCCCGAAGTAACTAGAAGTGTCCGTGACGGCCTGAGCCGTAGGGTCGGCTTGCTGAGGTGTAAGTGGCCGACTTCAAAGAGCATAGGTCGGCCTATCATGATGACCAGTCCACGAGCGTGGCCTGCGATTGTCGGCCTTGATGGAGCCGAGGCCGAGATGTGGCCTTTGGGTCGAGGTGCGCTGCGGCTGAGATTACCCAGTCAAGTAGTTGAACCTGAGTTACGTTGACCGTTTAATCTACCGTTGAATCTTGTCCTTTCTGAGCAAGTCAGATTTTGGCCCATCAGTTATGCCCCCAGATTATACCGGCCAGGATGGGCAGGCTAATCGTTTCAATGCGTTTAATGGGCAGTCCTTTCACCATGACGTGTCGGTTATGGATTGCTTCGTACTGCGTATTTACTGCTGTTGATTGGATGGTACTGAACATTTACTGCTTGCGCAGACCGAGGTAGCAGCAGCAGTACAGCCTTTCAAATGCAGCGGTACAAGATTCGAGGCCAGCCATTTTGAATGTGGCACGGGGATCGAGGTCGGCTTATTCAAGATGACCCTTGGGAAGGCTGAGATCCTTGCCTATAAATAGGTCTTTTCCCTTCATTTTTAACCTTTACTTTCGGCCTGATTCCTTCTGCAATTTTACTACTCTCCGGTGTCAGCTTCTTCTCCGGCGTTCCTACTTTCAAGAAGAACTAGAAAGGTAGATTCTTCTACATTAGGAAGTTAGGGCTGCCTCAGCTTGATATATGGAAGTTGGATAAGGCCGATAATATGAAGCCGAGCCCAGAGTATTGTGATGAGGCAGCCAAGTTATATTCTTTGCCCATAGTCATCAACTGGCGTAGGGTAAATGACTCAATTTTAAAGGCGGACGACCTGAGTTCTTTAGCTTCAGGTCCTCACTATAAGCCCTTTTCTCCCGACAACTTGGAAGTAGTTCGGGGTATGCTCTTGTATTCCTTATGCACTTTTTATTCCTTTCTTTTTTATCTGCTTCCATTCACAAACTTATGTACCCCATATAGGGTCCATGGCTCCTGTAGGAAAAGAATTTGCAGCCAAGATTGCAAAGGCTGCGTCCCGTAAGAAGGCTAAAGCAGCGCAGGCAAGGGCCGAGGCTGCTTAGGGGCTGCCCCCAGCTGAAGATGTTGCTGAGATCGGCGTGGTTGCGCCAGTGGCTGCTGAGGCTGAGGTGAACCAGCCAATTGCGATTGCTTCTGAATCTGCCGCCCCAGGTATTTCACATTTCTTAGCCCGTAAATTTAGTTGTTCCCTTAGGCCATTATTACATTCTGATCCCTATAGCAAAGGAAGGGGCCGAGGTCACTCTGAGGAGTCTGGCTCCAGTTGATCTCGGCCAAGCTCAGCAAAGTGAAGGCTCTGTTCTGGGGAAGAGGCAGAGGGAAGACGTACTCGTCCCTGAGGCTGAGATGCTGCCTGCCCAAATTGAGCAACAAACTTTGACGGTGGAGGAGTTTGATGAAGCAGACACTGTGATGAATCCGGCTATCGCCAAAAGGATGAACAGTCTATTCTGCCCGTAGATAAGCAGCGATTCTCAACCACATCTTGGGGCAGTCTGGTTAACTCCGTTAACATCAACTCTGCCATGTATGGAGTGATTTTTCTTGAAATATGCCTTATATCCAAATATTTCACTAACACTTGGTTTTTGGTGATACAGCTTAAGGTACAACTGTCAGAGCTTATCAGCCGAGGTGATGAACTACAAAGTCATCTGGCAACCAAAGCCAAGGAGTTTGAAGCAGCCTCTCAGGACATCTCGTCCTTGAAGTCAGAAGTTAGTAAACTTCAAGGACAGAATGAAGAGACAGAACTCAAGTGGGCCACGACTAACTCTTTGGTGGCCGGGCTGGAGAAGAGAAATGCCGACTTGGAGGCATGTTATGGCCAAGTGATGGCAGAGTTGGGAAAAAAGGATGCTGCGATGACTTCTCTGCAGAAGGAACTAAAGCAGCAGGCAACCGACTTTGCTCTTCAACTTCCGGCGGCTAAGGCTGAGGCGGTGGCCGTCTTCAGAAAGTCTGAGCTCTATAATCCTCATGCCGAGGTCGAGTTCGAAGCTCAGTTTCTAAAGTTCTCGGAAGGGGCAGACTTACGCGAGGATGAGGAGCAAGTTTAGGCCTCTTGGTACTTAGATTGAAATGATTGTACTGTCTGTTATCAATGAAAATTTCAATCTTCCTAACTTGCAGTTCTCTTTTGTTCGACTTTTTGCTTTTCAAACTTGTCAATGCCGAGATCTCAGATCGGTCATGTCAAAAAATAAGATTTATAATATAGAATAAACCTGTTATTCTTCCGAGCTGATTTATGAGTAGATTGAGAATGAACTCCGCATTGCTTAAACCAAGCTTTGACTTGAAGGATAATTATAATCCCAAATCTTAAATCCGCAACATTGCCTTTCAGCACAGCTTTATATAGCTCTGCTAAGTCAGATGAGGTGTACGTACATTGTTAGGTTTTTGCTTCGGACCTACCGAGGTCTTGTTTTACCGTTTAGTGAGCTCTTGCCTCGGACCTGCCGAGGTCTTGTTTTAACCTTTAGCGGGCTGGTGCCTCGGACCCGCCGAGGTCTTGTTTTACCCTTTAGTGGGCTTATGCCTCGGACCTGCCGAGGTCTTGTTTTACCCTTTAGCGGGCTGGTGCCTTGGACCTACCGAGGTCTTGTTTTACCCTTTAGCGGGCTCTTGCCTCGGACCTGCCGAGGTCTTGTTTTACCCTTTAGCGGGCTTGTGCCTCGGACCTGCCGAGGTCTTATTTTACCCTTTAGCGGGCTTTTGCCTCGGACCTGCTGAGGTCTTGTAAGAGCATTCTATGGTGCTCGAGAATTGCCTGGACATCTGATATATTATTTAACTCTGGATAGATGCTCCAAAGAAAACGTTTTGATATACAAGATAGTTACAATTACATCATTGATGTAAGAGCCGAAGATGTGAAGAATGCCAAGTCCGGGGGAGAGTTCGGCCTTCTAAAGTTTGTAACTTGTACGCTCCAGCCGAATATACTTCAACTATCTGATAAGGACCCTCCCACTAAGGATTAAAATCTCCTGCTGGGATTGCATGACTGACTTCATTATTGCGCATCACCAAGTCCCCCACTCGAAAGGATCTCGGACGCACGCGAGAGTTGTAATATTGGGTAACCAAGTTTTTGTATTGTGCCATGCGGATGTGAGCTCGGTCCCTTTTTTCCTCCAGCTCGTCCAAGTTTAAGCGTAGTTCTTGGTCATTGTCTGAGGCAGAGTAATAATCTACCCGGGCTGATGTAGAACCGATCTCTGCAGGAATAAGGGCTTCAGTGCCATAAAGCAAGGAAAATGGAGTCTCCTTTGTAGAGGTAGATGGCGTAGTGCGATAGGCCCATAGAACGCTGGGCAATTCATCCACCCAACTAGTCTCTGCCTTATCCAGACGCTTTTTGAGACCATCTTTAATGATCCTGTTAGCAAGCTCTACTTGGCCATTTGACTGAGGATGAGCCACTGAGGTGAAGCGCTGCTTAATACGCAAATTATGGAACCAGCTTTTTATAGGGTCTTCGGCAAATTGTCTTCCGTTATCCAAGATCAAAACCTGTGGTAGGCCGAAACGGCAGATAATATTCTTCCACAAGAACTTCTTTACTTGTGCCCCAGTTATGGTAGCCAACGGCTCAGCCTCTATCCATTTGGTAAAGTAGTCAATAGTTACCAGCAAAAATCTGACCGAGCCAGGAGCTCGGGGCAGAGGCCCTACTAAGTCCATTCCCCATTATACAAACGGCCACGGACTAGAAATGACAGCTAACTCATGGCTCGGCAAATGAGAAGTCGGTGCATGAGCTTGACAAGATGGGCAATTTTTGACTAGCGCTTCTGCATCCTTGCGAATGGTAGGCCAATAGTAGCCAGCTAAATAGCATTTGCGGGCTAAAGAACGTGCACCAGAATGACTTCCGCATATTCCCAAATGCAATTCTCGGAGGATATAATCTCCCTCATCTTCAGGTACGCAACGCAACCAAGGCTGTGAAAAAGATTTTCTATACAGCTGATCATTAAAGAGAGTGTACCTGGAAGCTTTTAAGCGAAGACGCCGAGCTTGAGACTTGTCCTCAGGCTGGGTTTGGTGTTGCAAGTAGGTAACTATCTCATCCATCCACGTGTTGTGGTAGTCTTGCTGCAAGACTTCATTACCATCAAAAGCACGATGCTTTACCAATTTCCCAACAATCTTTTTTCCTATCGTAGCCGAGGTAGATGAGGCCATCCGAGATAACGCATCGGCCCGCTTATTTGCCGACCTGGGGATATGCTCCACCATAAAGTGCTCAAACTTTCCACTCAAGTGTTGTACCTTGGCCAAGTATCGCTTCATATTGTCCTCTTTAGCCTCATAATCTCCATTGATTTGAGAGACTATGAGCTGTGAGTCACTTCGGGCAATTATTTGATGTGCCCCTAGTTTTTGGGCAAGACTTAGCCAAGCTATCAAAGCTTCATACTCGGCCTCATTGTTGGTGGCTTCAAAATCGAAGCGCAAGGCATATTCCAATTCTTCTTCGTTTGGGTTGATTATTAGGAGACCTGCTCCACTCCCCTCTTTTGAAGAAGATCCGTCTATATATAAGATCCAACCCTGTGGTGGGGAATGATCTTCCTCGACAAATATCCCTTCAGCCAAGAAGTCTGCCAAAGCTTGAGCCTTGATGGAAGTGCGTGGTTTATATTCAATATCATACTCAGCAAGCTCCATAGCCCATTTAACAGCTCGGCCAGAGGTATCCGGCCGGGACAGGATTTGCTTCAAAGGCTGGTCTGTCACCACTATTATAGGATGGGCTTGGAGATAAGGTCGGAACTTCCTTGCTGCCACTATTAATGCTAATATTATTTTCTCTGCATCGGGGTAACGCACTTCAGCTCCATGTAGAAACTTACTAGCAAAATATATAGACCTCTGCACAGCATCCTGCTCCCTGAGCAGAACTGCGCTTACTGCCTCATGGCAAGTTGACAAATATATGTACAAAGTCTCCCCGGGAAGAGGAGATGTCAGCATTGGCACCTCGGCCAAGTGTGCCTTCAAATAATCAAACGCTTTCTGGCACTGTCATCCCAGAGGAAAGCAGTTCGTTTCTTCAAAATCTGGAAGAATGGAAGCGATCTTTTGGCAGACTTAAAAAGAAATCTGCTCAAGGCGGCAATTCTGCCTGTTAATCTTTGAACTTCTTTAATGTTCCGAAGTGGGTGCATACTTTCTAGGGCTTCAAGCTTGGCAGGATTGGCCTGCACTCCTTTCTTATAAACCATGTATCCAAGAAACTTCCCTGTACGTACTCCAAAGGTACATTTTTTCGGGTTTAGTCTCATACATGCATCCCTTAAGATGACAAACACTTTCCCGAAGATTTGAGATATACTGATCCAAAGACCTGCTCTTGATCAACATATCATCAATGTACACTTCCATAACTCGGCCGATCTGATCTCGGAACAGCGAGTTGACCAAACGCTGATAAGTAGCTCCTGTGTTTTTTAGTCCAAATGGCATGCTGACATAGCAGTAAGTACCTGACTCTGTAATAAAGGAGGTCTTCTCCTGATCCTCCTTCGCCATCATGATATGGTGATAGCCTTTGAAAGCATCAAGAAAATCAAATACCTCATAACCCAAGGTAGAGTCTACCAACCTGTCAATTTTTGGCAAGGGGTAACAATCTTTCGGGCATGCCTTATTTAGGTCAGTATAATCAATTCACATCCTCCATGTCTTATCAGGTTTGGGAACCACGAAGGGATTGGCCAACTATATCGGATACAGGACCTCTGCAATAAACTTTGCTGCAAGGAGTTTTTTGACCTCCTCTGCAATTACCTTATTTTTTTCAGGAGCAAAGTTTCTCTTCTTCTGCTTAATGGGCCTTCTCTGAGGATCAACGTTAAGCCGATGCTCGGTTAAGGCAGTTGGGATCCCAGGCATGTCCTCCGCTGTCCATGCGAAAATCACCGCGAACTCCCTTAATAAACTCTGGAGCTGAGCCAACATCTCGGCAGGCATCCACGTTCCAATCTTTATGGTGTTGTCTGGCCGACTTGGATCTAGGATGAACTCTTAAACTGCATCGTCCGAGTGCAAACGCTCCTCAGTTGGGGGAATGAGGTCATCCAAAACAACCTGTTGGACGGCCCCACCCTCCTGGGTGGCAACTGCGTAACAATTCTTTGCCATAGGAATATCCCCTTGTAATGTAACCACTCCAGCTGGTGTAGAAAATTTCATGCTAACATGCAAAGGGGGAGACAACTGCTTCCAGAGCTACCAAGGCTGGTCGTCCCAGCAAAATATTATATGCCGACCTCTCTTTGATTACCACAAAATCCATCTACAAACAGCGATAAGCGGGAGGCTTTCCAAAGCTGACGCTGAGAGTGATCATGCCAGTCGGCCGAACTGGCATACCAGTGAACCCGTACAAAGATGAGGTCACCAGTGTTATTTGGGAATCTGCCAAACCCAACTGTTTGTATACACTATAATACATCACATTTACGGCACTTCCAGTATCTACAAATACTCTACGTACTTCTACAATTTTGTCAGGTGCCAAACGTATGCACAAACCTATTACTAGTCCCGTATTATTAGAGTCTAGTGGAACAATGTCTTCTGGTCGTAGACCAGTTCCCGGCTAACCTCATCTTTTTTGCGGGAGGCCCAGATGAAATTCCTGATGAACTGGGATCCCCCCGGGCTTTCTGAGGTGGTCCTCCTGCGATGGTATATATCACAGAGTTGACTTGAGGCTGCGCTGCAGCTTCACGTCGGCCCCGGTCCTCGTCATCGTCCGACCTGGGATGCCGATGTGGGGTCTCAGGTCGGCACTTATCCTTTTGAGGACTTCTGCGAAAGTCAAAGCGATTGTGAAGGCGTGAGCGTGGATCATAAAATTGCTTCAGATGTCCTTGCTCAATCAACTTCCGAATCGCCTGAGCTAACTGTCGGCAATCTTCTGTGTCATGGCCGACGTCCCGATGGTAGCGACAGTACAACTTAGGATCCCTCTTATCCCTGGGACCTGCCAAGAGTATAGGGTCCGTCCTCAAACATCCTTTTCCATCACAGTCAAAATTCTATCTTTGGAGGCTAAAAGGGGCAGACCTTCCCTGCCTCGTTTGCCTCAGCCGCCCAACCGATCAAACGCATTGCGTCGTTCTTGGTCTTTGCCCTCACGTTGGTCTCCTTTCGAATCAGGCCGGGCTTCACGCCGAGAACCTTTCTCGGCTTCCTTCTTTAATCGGTTTGCCTCTTCACCTCGGGCAAACTGATGGGCTTTCTCCAAACATTCCCTCAAGGATGTAGGTCCCTCTTTAGCCAGCTGAGAGAAGAGGCGGCCTGCTCGAAGACCATTGATGAAGGCAGCTGCTTTCACTCCTTCATTTCGGTCACTGACCTGCATTGACTCATTCGAAAAACGTTGCATATACTTCAACACTAATTCCTCGGGATCCTGTCTCAAGGTCATCAAGTGTGAAGAATTTTTTACGAAAGACGCACTGGACACAAATTGAGACTTAAACTTTTGTGCCAATTGACTAAACGATTCAATCGATTGATGTGGGAGCTCCTGAAACCATCTCCTGGCTTTCCCCCGCAAGTACATGTGAAACGTTTTGCAGCGCAGCGGGTCAGGCACGTTTATATAGGAAACTCCTATGCTAGACCATGTCCTAAGAGAGGTACAACTCTAGTAAGTCATGCCTAATATGCTCATCCCACGTCAGTTTGGGTCTACCTTTACTCCTCTTTCCTTCTACCGTGAGGCTTTCAATTGCTCTGACATAAATCGTTGTCTGTCTCCTCTTAACATGCCCAAACCATCTCAGCCTTCCCTCTCTTAATTATCTTATCTTATGTTCTACACTAGTCACCTCTAATCTTTCTATATATACCTCATTTCTTTCATGTCTAGTCTTGTATGTCCACACATCCACCTCAGCATCCTCATCTCTGTCATTACATCCACCTTCCTTTCCCGTTCTTTCTTTCATTTAACTCTTCGCATTCTTGTCGTACTTAGCCATTAGCGAAAAAATTTCTTTCGTCCTTTGATATCAAACGCCCATACCTCGTACTTGTTTTTTATTTGTTCTTTCACATAGCAAATCATTAAGACTGAACATATCGTTTCATTTACAGTACAAAACATCATTTTGTCAGGGCCTAATTTATCATTTCATGAACTTAACTTTGAACATTGAATGTTCAACAAGGTAAAGCTTTTAAGCTACGATAATACCTTTGTTCATGCCTAAAATGTATACCTACACCCCTAATTTATTCAATTTTATAGTACATTGCAATGCCAGCCACGTAAAGCATAATCAAAATCACTTAAAGACAAATAATTGACATTAGGGCTGTACACGAGCCGAACAAGTCGAGCATTGCGTTATCCAAGCTCGGTTCATTTAACTTAGCGAACGAGCCGAACATATTTAATTGTTCAAGCTTGGTTCGTTTAACTCACGAACAACATTAACGAGCCGAGCACCTTGAACGAACGGTACCACTTACCGAGTTCGAACCAAAAAAGGGTTCAAGCTCTGTTCATTAACCTTTTATCCGAGCCGAACTCAAGCTCGAGCTCGAGCCAAACGAACCAAACAACCGAACGGCTTAGTTCATTTAGAGTTCTAATTGACATCTTACTCCCACCAAAAAGCATCTATACATAGTTATAACACTTAACATGAGTAATTCTCTTTTCTGTAACCCATCTACTAAGGCAAATATCAGAACAAAGAAAATGATATTTTCTCCTACCTTCTTATTGTAACTTGATCGATTCTCTTGTTTAACCTATACTTTTGGTTGGTCTTCTTTCCTTCCATTCTTCCTAGAAGACATGACCACCATCATAATCAAGATCGCAGTGTTCTAACCATAAGAAATTCATGTTTTCATCTAATCAATCGATTGTTGACTTCTTACCTTTATCTTAATATGTTTATTACGGTGATCTCAGAGCTTCAATTAGTTCTTCAATCGAACATCCGGATCATCAAATATCTGAATCTGAAGAATTCTGATTTTAAGCTGTTCCTAGGTCGACCTCTGCGTTGTATATGCTTTTGTTTTGTAGATAATGATAATAATAATACCTTTTTTTATAATTCCCAATTTATTGATAATAATAATTATTAAAGCCATAATAAGTGTAGGATATTGTTGAAGAATATAATCATACCATACTTGGCACACCATAAATGCACAAATCATACCATAAAGGGTTGTATATTATCTTACCTTGTATATCCGATAGTATAGAGGAAAATCAGGGATCACATTTAGTGCAGGCAATTAGTACTGATTTACATTCCTTTTGTATAGGCAAAATACTTTGTATAAATAGGAATATACGTGAACTTGGAAATAACAAGAAAGAAAATTTTCTCTCAAATGGTGTTTTGCTCAACATGGTATCAGAGCAGCACGATTCTGAAGAATGTTTGAGAGTTTGGGCATAGGCTTAGACTCAAAATTATCATCATCGCCTTAAAATTACAGCGGCCAAATATTCCGGCCAACCAGAAAGCTTACCTTACCTTCAATCCGTTTTACTACTCTCAACAATCGGTTGCTATATACATAGCCCTCCAGATTACTGAATTATTGCTCAGACAAACTGTCCTCATTGCATTACACCATACCTGCATCCAATCCGAACAACATGTCAGAAACACCAACAACCTCAGAAAATCCAAAAACCGAACAATCACAAACACCCAGTCCCAGTGATCTGGCTGTCCAAGTAGCACAGATACTCCGGGACAGTCTCAGTACACCATCACCGACCCATACACCTTTACCAGAAAATTTAAACATTGCTGTCAAATTAACCGGCAGTAATTTCGCATTATGGTCTCGTGTTATTTATCGAGCTATCCTAGGCAGAGGAAGGAGTTCCCATCTCACAGGGGTACCTCCTCCACCTGCTCCAACCGATCCACAGTACCCCAGGTGGGAACAGGATGACAACTCTGTTTTCACCTGGATCCTGCAGAACGTCGACCCGAGTATGATCAATAACGTCTCACGTTATCCAACAGCAAAAGCATTGTGGGACGGTTTAGCACTGACCTATGGATCCGGAGGGGACTCACTCCAGGTCTTTGACTTACACAGAAAAGCAAACAGCCTCCGACAAGGGGAACAGTCACTGGAGGTGTGCTGGAATCACCTCCAGGACCTACGGGTGGCGATTGATACCCTAGACACCAATCCCATGAGGTGCACTGAGGATATCGGCCACTACAACCGAAAAATGCAAGAGTTCCGCTTATACCGATTTCTCACAGCCATAAGTGATAAGTACGAAACTGAAAAGAAGGAAATCCTTAAAAGATCTCCATTACCAACTGTGGAATCAGCATTTTTTGAAATAAAAAGAGCGGAGACCAGATCTGGGATAACCAGACAAAATCCCTCAGAGCTAATCTCATCACAGGGTATTGGCCAAGGTCTGGCCATTAAAGCTTCTCAGGGTCGGGGACGGGGCAGAGGTTCAACCAGCGATAGAGTGCAGCGACAGAAGGTAGACAAATCTCACCTCACCTGTGGCCACTGCGGGAAGAAAGGACATGCCAAAGAAAGCTGTTTTCAGATCTTGGGGGTACCCAGAGTGGTGGGAAGGCAAGAAGGTCACCACCACAGGCAAGGTTGCAGCAGTGACGGGAGTAGAAGGAGGCGGCGGACTGATCGAAGAAGGGAGCAGCAGAACCCCAGAAAAAAACGTTCCCGCTGATGGAGGTAACGGGGGGTTAGGTCACAACCCTAACCCCCACCCTCATATTAACAAAAACACCCCTGCCCTGGCCTGCCCGCTAACTACAGCCCCTGCCCAATCCACCTGGATATTCGACTGTGGTGCAACTGACACGATGAGTTTTGATCCTCGTGACTTCACCCATCGCACCGCTCCCCATAAAACATGTGTTGAAACAGCAAGTGGCGAAACCATTCCCGTACGTGGAGGGGGCACCATCTCTCTCTCTCTCCGGACCTTACCCTTAAAAACTGTCTTTATGTTCCCTCTTTATCGACTAAATTACTTTCCATTAGTCAACTTACTAAAGAATTGGACTGTGTAGTTCTCATGTATCCTTCGTTTTGCGTATTGCAGGACATTCATACTCAGGAGATCATTGGACGTGGTACTGAACGCGGTGGTCTCTATTACATAGATGCGGTGGCACACCAGGGTAAGTCTAATCTTGCCACCGGGACTGTCTCTCTCCAGCTGTGGTTATGGCATCGTCGCTTAGGCCATCCATCGTTTGGTTATCTTCAGAAACTTTTTCCTAGCTTATTTTCTAATCATATTAAACCTTTACCGTGCGACATTTGCCTCCGGGCCAAACAACCACGAGCAACGTATAGCTCAAATAATACTCGTGCGGGTCTTGTTTTTCAATAATACATTCAGATGTGTGGGGCCCCTCTCCACACCCTACTGCTTTGGGTTTTCGTTATTTTGTTATCTTTGTTGATGATCATTCGCGTATGACTTGGCTATATATTCTCAAAAATAAATCTGAAGTCTCCCATAAATTTGTTGAGTTTTACCAAATGGTGAAAACCCAGTACAAGTCCACCGTCCAAATCTTACGATCTGATAATGGTGGGGAATACTACGATGGGGCACTAAAAACATTTTTCCACGATAATGGTATTATACATCAAACGTCCTGTCCTGATACTCCCGAACAAAACGGCGTTGCCGAACGGAAAAATCGTACCCTTCTTGAGATAACCCGCGCGATCATGCTTGAGTCATCCGTTCCTCGGGGTTTCTGGCCGGAGGCAGTGTCCACTGCTACCTATCTTAGTAACCGCCTACCCTCCGCTACACTCCACTATAAAACGCCATTAAATATCCTATCCTCCCAGGTCGCCATTCCCTCATTACTGACCTTACCTCCTAAAGTTTTCGGCTGCACAGTGTTCATACATGTTCCTAAATCGCATCGCCACAAACTTGACCCCTGCGCCGAGAGATGTGTCTTTGTTGGTTATGCATCCACACAAAAAGGCTATCGATGCTACAACCCTCGCACTCGCCGTATCCATACCACTATGAACTGTGTCTTTATTGAAACCGAATTTTTCTTTGCTACCCAATCTCGGTCTCAGGGGGAGATGATCAATGTTGGTGATCCTCTCGATTGGTTGCCTAACCCACACTGGTCTCTGACTGGACCAACACAGAAAGAAGAAGGCTCCGACTGTGCTATAGCTCCCTGCGATAATCAGACCCCTACTTCAGTACCCGACGATGAAACTCCTCAGGTGAATGCACCACAACAGGTAACCGAAGGTATACATAATGCTAATAGTCCAATTTGTAGTACACACACTGATATAACACCACCCTGTGAAACTAGTTTGCATCTATCCAATGATCTCACACCTAATACCTTGATGACACCAGAACAACTTGATTTGGACCATACTAACAATTTGACAGGAAACCAGGGGTGGGTTTTACCTCCAAGGAAAAATAGAGGAGTCCCGCCTGAACGATACTCCCCAACAAAAATTGCACGAGCATCTAAATATCTGATATCTACCCGAAGGCAGAACTTGAGTGGTACAGCAAAGAGCTTTCTGACAGCTGTATACTCTGAGGAAATTCCCCGAACAGTAGAAGAGGCGTGTAAAAGGAGGGAATGGAGGGAGGCTATGATGGTTGAAATCAATGCACTTAAGAGAAACAACACGTGGGAAAAATGTGTACTACCACCAGGAAAAAAAACCGGTAGGTTGTAAGTGGGTCTTCACTATCAAATACAAAGCTGATGGGAGTATCGAACGACATAAAGCAAGAATTGTAGCTAAGGGGTTCACACAAACATACGGGGTAGATTATTCTGAGACTTTCTCTCCAATTGCTAGAATAGATACTATCAGGGTGCTATTTTCTATTGCTGCTACTAGAGATTGGCCACTACTCCAATTTGACGTTAAGAATGCCTTCCTACATGGTGATCTCAAAGAAGAAGTCTACATGGTACCACCTCCGGGCTTCTCGGATGACTTCACAACCAGACAAGTATGCAAGTTAAAAAAGGCGTTGTACGGCCTCAAACAATCCCCACGAGCATGGTTTGGGAGGTTTGCTTCTTTCATGAAAAGGGATGGGTACCAACAAAGCAATGCTGACCATACATTGTTCACCAAGAAACAGGGAAGTTTTATTACATGTCTTATTATATATGTTGATGATATGATTATTACTGGAAACGATACTAATGAAATTTCTCGTCTCAGGAAACATCTGTTCACCCAGTTCGAGATGAAAGATCTTGGAAGACTGAAGTACTTTCTTGGAATCGAAGTATTACGATCACAAGCTGGCATCTACATTTGTCAAAGGAAGTACATTCTGGACCTACTGACTGAAGTCGGGTTGCTCGATGCAAAACCAGCAGATACCCCGATGATTCAAAATCACAAGTTGGAGTTTGTCCAAGGTGCTCCATCGGCAAACCGGGAAGAGTACCAACGTCTGGTAGGAAAATTGATCTATTTGTCTCATACACGTCCAGACATTGCTTATGCGGTTGGGGTGGTCAGTCAGTTTATGCATAGTCCCCAAAAACATCACCTTGATGCAGTGATCAGGATAGTACGATATTTGAAAGGAACATCAGGCGTTGGTCTTGTCTTCAGAAATAATGGTCATCTTAATGTGGAAGCCTACACTGATGCTGATTGGGCCGGAAACCAGGTTGATCGACGATCTACTTCAGGATATATCACGCTAGTAGGAGGCAACGTTGTCACTTGGAAAAGCAAAAAGCAAAAGGTGGTGGCACTGTCAAGCGCGGAAGCCGAATTTCGAGGATTAGTGAAAGGCATTACAGAGGTTCTTTGGATTCGTAAGCTACTCAGTGAACTTGGTATTCCGATATCTGGTCCGACATGTTTAAAATGCGATAACAAGGCTTCTATCAGTATCTCAGAAAATCCAGTACAACATGATCGTACCAAACATATTGAGATCGACAGACATTTTATTAGAGAAAAGCTGGACAAAGGCATCATTGCACTTCCGCACGTACGCTCCGAGGACCAGCTTGCTGGCATTCTTACAAAGGCTGTGAATGGCAGAATCTTTGATAGTATACTTCACAAGTTAAACGTTGTTGACCCCACCGTTCAACTTGAGGGGGAGTGTTGAAGAATATAATCATACCATACTTGGCACACCATAAATGCACAAATCATACCATAAAGGGTTGTATATTATCTTACCTTGTATATCCGATAGTATAGAGGAAAATCATGGATCACATTTAGTACAGGCAATTAGTACTGATTTACATTCCTTTTGTATAGGCAAAATACTTTGTATAAATAGGAATATACGTGAACTTGGAAAAAACAAGAAAGAAAATTTTCTCTCAAATGGTGTTTTGCTCAACAGATATATTTACCCCTTTTGCCTCTCTTTTTATAAATATTTTTCTTGGATATTACATCAACACATAAAACACATTTTATATTTATTTATGGTGACCAAAAAATTTCTCCATTTGAGATAAGATTGACAGGATAATCGATAACAAACGATTTCGCTATCGGGACCATCGACCCTACCAAAAACGTCTTACCAACAAGTGGAGCCAATAGCTACGATTATTGAAAGGCAGATATTCTTTGATTAAGAAAAAAAATAACAAAAGAAAACATATGAATAGTCCAACAGCAAAGGATGTCAACACATTAATAGTTAAAGTTCATTTGCTTTTATTAATGAGAATGAATTTATATTCTCATAATCCTTTGTTTCTATATGTCATGTCCCGTATAATATACAAATCTGTAATCCAATAGTATTACTTAATTGATTAATGGCGTGTATGTCATTTATAACGATTTAAAGAATACCCAGAAAAAAACATTGACTAATGAGTTTTATGAAATAAAAATATTTAATAATTTTTTGTTGATTCATCTGTGTACATTTTGATCTAAAAAACCATTCTATCAGACAAAAATATAAGTCAGCAGTAAAAGGAAAAAAGTATGACAGGACGGATCCTCACCAGGTGGATTAGAGGTGATCCGGAGATGACGCTGATAGCGCCTCGGTAGGGTCTTTTGCTGTAACCTCCGAGGGGAAGACAACGTTAGAGACCAGGGCTACTGTCCGGAAAAACCTTCCGACGCTCAAGTCAGTTATGGGCATATTTGTGTGAATGTATACTGGAAGTAGAGGTTGAAGCAACATGTAAAGTGTTCTCTGTGTAGAGAGAGTGACTGTTTTAGCTGGGTAGAGCTGTATTCAGCGCGGATGAGCTCAAACTGGACTTAGGACGAGCTTGAGAGAACGTAGAATTGGTCTGAATTGGGCTTGGTCTGGCTCCAGGTGAGGAATCGCTTCTTTATAGACGTTGAGTAGAAGGATGTATGGCCAGGAGCAATATGGTGATAATACTTGGCTGCCCTGCTGGCAGCCCTTGCTTGCATGGCTGCCACACGGTGATAGGTGGATGTGCTGCTGGCAGTTCTCGCCTGTATGGTGGCCACGTGGAGACACGTAACTGCGCTGCTGGCAGTCCCCATATGCATGGTGGCCACGTATTGCCACGCATCAAGCTTTGTGGCCAAGGTTACAGGGTGGCAGGAGTCTGCCTAAGTACACTATGGCCGAGCTGAGGTGCTACCTGAGTAGTTCAGCTAGGAAATCGAGGTGGGATAGCATGTCTGGAGTTGGTCAGTAAGGCTATGCCGAGCTGACCTGAAATGTCCTGAGAACCTCTACTATTTCACTTTTATAGAGTTATGTAAAGAATACAAATGAGGAGGTCAGCGGCGCGGCTTAACTTTCTTGCCAAGACGTGAAGTTGATGGTCGTAGAAAAAATAGAGCAGATGCCAAGACTTAGAAATGAGATTGGAAAGCGATTCATGTAGGGCCGTGTCAGCCAATAAATAACACTAGCCAAAAAAGTCTTCGTAATAAAAATGTAGCCAAAAGATACTATTGAAATACTGATTTTCGATAATTTCAACATATGATATACATCCATGGAAGTTGACGCATTAGTAGTCAACGTACCCTTATGAAACAGGCAGTCAAAAATAACCGCGTGGCATATTTATTTTACATTTCAATTGCAACTTCATTTATTCATTTTGAATAATGATGTATGACATTAAAATTGTTTCACCATCTTTGACTGGTATTTTCATGATAACAATTTTGATGTATAGACCAATCATGTGCGAGAATAAAAGGATTATAAGATAGTTTTCGTAATACATATTGTTAATCCATGCACTAGTACACTAGCACATCATATTTCTATCATTGTGTCATATATGCAAATATATATAGAGTCAGTAGTCTCACTGGAATCAAACTCTCTATCCCTTAGGATGAAAGTGTTATTTGCGTGTTTTTCTCCTTTTTTTAGACCATAGCAATAGCTTTTGATTAGTTTGTTGCATGTTTTCCGGGTCAACGAAATGTTTAGACTTTTATTGATGGTGTTTATATGAATAGAACGCGATTTGACAATTGTATGATTGTTGTTGTAATACCATAGGTTAGGTACGTATACATTTAGTTTGAGTTGGAATAAAGTTGCACTTTTGTACTTAATGTTCATAATAAAAGTCCACATTACGTACAGTTTTTTTATTGGCATTTCTAATAGGAATGTAGGAGAATTAGGAGGGAACTTAAGATATTCCATATGAAAAATTACAATTAGTACATAAATCATGAATTCATATTTCTCAAACGATTTCATCCCCTACATTTCTAACTCGGGCCTATTTGACACACATTAAGTCGAACATATATACTAGTGAAATTTTTGCCAAGATAGCTAATATCAGTAAGCAATACATAGATCACCTAAGTATAGTTTATATTTTCTTAGTTTTATTTAAGTATAGTTTATAGTTTATAGGGCGTTCCCGGTGCACTAGACTCCCGCTTTTGCTCAGGATCCGGAGAGGGGCCAAATCGCTTCACGATCTGATGTACGCAGTCTCACCCTACACTTTATGTAAGAGACTGTTTTCATGGCTCGAACTCGTGACCTCAAGGTCACAAACATCAACATTACCGTTGTTCCAAAGTCCGTCATCATAGTTTGTAGTTTATACTCAACTATAATCAAGTTAAAATAGGAGAATATTTTTTAAGAAAAATGCAGCAATCTTCCATATATATTTCCCACATTTTTGGGAAGAGTGAGGCAAGTTAGTTTGATTAGGACTTGATGCTTTGGCTTCTTCGTATTAAAAAAAGAAAAAGAAAATGAAGAAGAGTTGGCTAGAAGGCTAGGCTAGTATGTCGTATTAAATAATTGATATATTGAATACACATGGACGTAATGGATGATGTACTAAGGAATCTATGCATGGACGTAATGGATGATGTAGGAGTCGGCATGCCAAATTTGTGGTCTGAAAGGAACATCCTGAAAATCGCATATCTTAGGTGGCATTTGGTTGGGAAAATGGGAATATCGGGCTGTTTAATTGGGGTAAATAGGGGAATAGATTTCATTTTGATATCCAACTATTTGGTAATGGATATCGTTTTTTGATATATTAGACCCCTTATCTATCAAAATGTGGAAATGGGAGAATGAGGAGTCGCCGGTCAACGCTGGTCAACGACGCCGGCAACCGCCGCTGGCCGCCGCCAGTCCACCACCGGCGGCGACAGCTATTCCGACCGGTCACTATTCTCATTCCCACTTTAATACCAAACAACTATCACTTTTAACCTCAAACCCATATCCTCCAAATCCATTCCCTATCATGCCCATTCCGATTCTAATTCCGATTCGCAAGTGCCAACCAAACGCCACCTATAGAGTTATAGAACAACATGACTCTTATTGTCTTATAAGCTTCTGCCTATAACGATTATAGTGAAATCGGATGTACACAATCATATCTATGTATTCACACAAAAGTTGTTTTATGATGATTCATATATTAGAGTTGTAATAATCTGAAAATCTCATATCTTAGAAGTGTAATAACCTGAAAATCGCATGTTAGAGCTGGTAGAATCGACTGCCACAAAATAGTTTGCTTTTTGCTTCTCGCAAAGCAAACTGATAAATGCTGTTTTAAATTAATATTGATGTCAAATTATTTATCAAAACAATATAAATTAAGTTGTTTTGTAGGCTGTAGCAGCGTAGCAGGCACATTTTGTACCAGTAGATCTATAGAGGTTTAATAACCTAAAAAATCGCACGGACTGAATATTGTTAGAATAATAAAAAAACCGAAACTCAGATTTTGTACAGTGCAATGTGTATGTTCATGTAAACTTAAACAACACACCATGCAAAACGAAATGAGTCCAGGACTCTGTCCTTAAGATGAATTGCTCCGGTCTATTGTGCCTAACCGGAAATCGCAAACGTCTTCCAGGATACAACGGCTAACAGTTCAAACGAGTGGCACTACTACGTAAGAACTCCACGAACTTGACAGATGTTCTGACTTTTTGGATTAATAGAAACGCAGGCAGAATGCAACAGGCAGAGTGTATGTATACAGGAATGCAGAGGAAAACGCAACAGCAGGAGAAGAAGAAAAAATTTTGTGTACACAGACAGAGCATTGCCTCTGTTTATATAGGAAACTCGGCGGAGGTTGAAAGCCACCCACGACCGCTAGATCGCCCATGATCACCATGATCGGTCAGTAACCCTTGATCACCCATGATCGACCAGTAACTCACGAAGGCGTTTTCCAATTTAATCCGAGACCGTTAGATCATCAGGATTTAATAATAACCGTAGGATCATGTAAATTATTTTTTAGAAAATTTAAAAGAAAATTTGTCCAAAATGATAAGAACGGGGGCGAGCCATGAGCCCGAGCACGAACGGAGCCAGGCCGGCCAGCCAGGCGGCGGCGGGCGCACGCGCATGTGTGGCAGCCATCTGTGTCTTCTCTTCGATCAAAAATTCTCTTGCCCTTAGGGCATATCTAAAGTGCCTTTCCTAACACTATATTTGGTGGCATTTTTCCTTCAATTGGCCAATGTGGTATATTTAAAAAATGATGACGTGTTCAGTTCTCATGAAGCCATATCATCATTTTTCCAATTTTCAACTATTTTTACTCCTAATTAGAGCAATAATGTTTCATTCACACGGTATCGAAATTGAGTGATTCAAAAGCCTAAAATCATCTACTCATTATGTAGATAATTTAGGACTCATTAGTTTTCATTTTTGATTAACGAAAACTAATCATAATTAAGTTCAAAGTATGTTGCCCACCAACTTTGGACAAACTCATTTTCTAATTTTCCAATTTTCCTCCAACAATCCCCCACATGAATGAAAATTAATACAAATGTAGATGCAGACTCTAACGAAAAGTCAGACAAGAAAATGTTGCATCAGAAGAGGTAGCTTCTGGCTTTGAACCTTTCATAGTGAAGTACCATCGGATTCACTCGGTTAAGTAGTGACTTGATGTCTTGAACTAGTCAACCTTTGCTGTGAACCTAGACAATAATACTCGCACAATAATTCCTTTTACACCCTTTTGGTTCTCATAGTTGAGTTCGTTTTGGCTATGAACCACCTGGTTTCAGAAAGTATTTTAGAGAATTCTTGCCTCATAGAATTCTCATAGAAGCGGCCACACTTCACACTTGCATAGGTGATTCCTATCAGGAGCATTCTGCATACCCCATTTGATGTATCAAGATATAGGACATCATTAAAAGCTTTGGATTACCCTAAATATTCTCTGCAGACAGCACTTCTATGTAACAGAGTGAGTAAGAGCTAAACTGAAACTTCATAACTTAGTTGTCCCATTGAACCAAGATTCTGGGATCTCCAGCCAACAAGGTATGGTTACTATTACAAAGATTCTTGCATAGGCTTAAGTTTCATTATTGACAATCTGATCTCTAGGCAAGCCTTTTGTAAGCGGATCCACTAGATTCTCCATTGATTTTATGTAATCAATAGAAATCACGCTATTAGAGATCAATTGCTTAATGGTATTATGTCTCCGACATATATGTCGTAATTTACCATTGTAGATGCTGATTTGTGCTCGTCCTATAGCAGACTGATTATCACAGTGTATGCTGATAGGAGCAATTGGCTTAAGCAAAGATGGAACATCTTCTAGGAAACTTCGAAGCCCTTGAGCCTCTTCCCCAGCTTTATCTAGTGCTATAAACTCGGCTTCCATAGTGGACCAAGCTATGCACGTTTACTTTGTGGACTTCTATGACACAACACCACCACCAATAGTGAATAGGTATCCACTGGTGGACTTAGAGTCCTTACTATCTGATATCCAATTTGCATCACTGTATCCTTCTAATACTGCCGGATATCTTGTATAGTGTATTCCAAGGTTCATTGTGTATTTCAGGTACCTCATCACTCTATTTAGAGCTTTCCAATGATCTTCACTTAGATTACTGGTAAACCTGCTCAATTTGTTTACTGAACAAGCTAAGTCTGGTCTTATATAGTTTTTTATTTACATCTGACTTTCAATTACCTGTGAGTACTTCAATTGAGCTACATGTTCACCTCAGTTCTTTCTTAAGTTGTATACTTAAGTCTAATGGGGTCTTTATTGGTTTTGTATCAAACATATTGAATCGTTTGAGAACAGATTCAATAATGAGTTTGCGATATAACAAGGCCTTCAGTTATCCGAGAAATTTTAATCCCTAGAATAACATTGGCAACCCCCATATCTTTCATATCAAAATTTCGTGTTAACATCTTCTTGGTATTCAAGATGATGTCACGAGACTCATGATGAGCATGTCTACTACATATAGACATACTATCACATAGGAGTCTGGTGTGTTCTTGATGTACACACACACACTTGTCACACTCGTTGATCCTGAAGCCATTTAATAACATTGCCTCATCAAACTTCAAATGCCATTGTTTGGGTGCTTATTTAAGTCTGTACAAAGACTTGACAAGTTTACACACCTTTTTCTCTTGCCCTGATACAGCAAACCCTTCAGGTGGCTCCATATAAATTTCTTCTTCTAACTCACCGTTCAAGAAGGCAGTCTTCACATCCATTTAATGGATTTCTAAGTCATAGACTGCAGCGATAGCAACTAGCATTCTTATTGAAGTGATCATAGTTACCGGTGAATATGTATCAAAAAAGTCAAAAACTTCTTTTGTCGATAGCCCTTAACTACCAGCCAGACCTTGTACTTGTCAATAGACCCATCCTCTTTCAGTTTTTTCTTAAAGATCCACTTGCATCCGAGTTGTTTACTTCCTGGTGGAAGATCAACAGCTCCCAAGTGTGATTTTGAAGAATCGGTTCTATTTCATTGTTTACTGCCTCTTTCGAGAAGGGAGCTTCTAGAGTTGACGTATCCTCAAAGAAGGTTCTTGGATCGTTTTCTACCAAGTAAGTTAGAAAATCTGGTCCAAAGGACGTTGGTATTCATGCCCGTTTGCTTTGACGTGATTCCTCAATTTCTTGAGAGGTCGTCTCACGCACTCGCTTACTAGTGCTTGTTTATTTGTTGTTTTTGTCTTTCGTTGGAAAAACATCTCCAAAGAACACTGCATTTCTAGATTCCATGACAACATTCTCATGTATGTTAGGAATGTCCGACTTGTACATCAAGAATCGATATGCACTACTGTTAGCTGCATATCCTATGAATATACAATCAATTGTTTTAGGCCCAATACTTATTTGTCTTAGTTTGGGTACTGCAACCTTCGCCAGACATCCACACACTTTCAAATATTTGTAGCTAGGCTTATGGACTTTCTAAAGTTCATATGGGGTTTTATCCATCTTTTTAGATGGAATTCTATTAAAAATGACGTTGGCGGAGAGAATTGCTTCCCCCGACAAGTTCTGAGGTAAACCCAAACTTATCAACATATCATTCATCATTTCTTTTAGAGTTTAATTTTTGCGTTCAGCAACACCATTGGATTGAGGTGAGTAGGGTACAGTTGTTTGATGAATAATGACATGTTGTGAACAACTCATTAAATGGTGCATCATATTCACCACCTCTATCACTACGGATTGTCTTAATTCGTTCGCTAAGTTGATTCTCAACTTCATTTTCATAATCTTTAAATGCATCAACGGCCTTATATATGCTACGAACAACTCAGTCTGTAAAATTAGATCATAGGACATGTTAAAATGGGTAGAAGAATTTAATTATTTCTCCTCCGTTAATTTAAATTGAAAACAATTCCATCTCATAATATTTTTTTTTTTGAAATGGATCATTTTATTGCATCAAAACATCTATGTACATCCACATATGTCTACTGCTCTACCACTGATGTTTCTATGTAACCACTATGAACATTTACAAGAGTAAGAAGCTTTGCTCGGTGTACAATATCTTGACTAATTCTAAAGCTAGGCAGCGGCAGACGAGTATTTTCATGCACCATTTCGTTCCTCCAATACCATACGGTATGAATTGCTTGACAGAAAATGTACCTCCATTCCACCATATTACCTCCAGGTTGCCATGGGCCGTCGATATTGGACGATATCCACTCAATGGGACTAATTTCTTCGAAGAATCCGTGCCGTAGTCCGGGCGGAAGGAGGTGGTTCCAAACATCTACAATCTCGTAATGCATGCATGATATTTTCATCCGGGTGTCCACAAATGTTACAGTCGCTATTCATTACAATTCTTCGTTGGTATAGAAACGATTTCGTTAGCAAGGAATTATGGCAGATTTGCCAAAGCATTAGATTCTATCTCATAATATTTACTAGTTTTTTATATACTCTATAAAGATTACGTACACAATTTCAATTCCTTGCTCTCCAATCCTCCACCCGGTCTCCTCATTAGCAACCCACACCCCCAGGACCCCACACGGAAACTCCTCCCAAGCACATACCCCCTCCACAAATTTTGTGATGTCATTCACCAACAAAATATATAAAAAATTTATGTATCTTTTGTTTTGGTCATCACTTTGCAGTAGATAAAACTTATTAGATCAATCCTGAAAATAAAATTTCTGCTCTCTCGCGTTCGTGTCCCGGTTTGGTCAAATGCACGACAGCGTGTTTTTCCATCATCAGTCTTCTCCTCAAGTCCTCCGGTCATATTCTTCCTCCGCCTTTAATCACAAATCAATACACACACAACGCTTCCCACCATCTTTGAATATTCAAAGTCCATATTTCAATTTCAACACCCTCTCCCTCATAAAGGGGGAAAAAAAGAAGTAACTCCAATTACCCAAATATCTTTTACAGAAGTAACTCCAATTACCCAAATATCTTTTACAGTCAATTGCTAAAATATTATATAGTGCAGAACTTAGGGTCATCAAACGTTGAAATTCAAGTCATCTTGCTGTTTTTTTAAAAAGAAATTCGTTTGGGCTTCTCAGTTTGTAAAGGTACACCTGAAGTTGAATTGTTTCTTCATCTGTGCTTGTTTCTTTCTTGCTTTCCTTGTAAGTTTCTTTTTTCCTTTTCCATGGTTCTCCCGGGTGTAATTCGAGTACACTGTGCTTACAGAATTCGTTTCCTGACACCACGCTTCAGTGTTTTCTGTGTTTTCTTCTGTCCCAGAATTTTCATTGTGATCTGTTTTATAGCAAAATCAATTTTGGTTATGGTTGTTTTCATTTGGGTGGATTCGATTTTGCCTTGTACGTTATTAGGATTATGATAGCATGCCATAAAAATCTTTCCTTTAGGTCTTTGAGGGTTTTGTTGTCAGAGACTGCTTAATCAATCCAAAAGGGGAATTGGGTTTTGTGTTATCTGGGATTCCGCTATTTTTCCTATGTTTTTATGTTCTACAATTGAATGAAAATGTAATTGAGTAACGGGAAGTGATACTTACTCGTGCTTTCTTGGTGCAGTACGAATATCGTGTTGAGATAAACCATATCTAAAGAGTTGATGTGCTGATGGATGGATCTAATGGTGGATCAAATGCGCCGGCGCCTTTTCTCACCAAGACTTATGAGATGGTGGAAGATCCTGTGACTAATTCGATTGTTTCTTGGAGCCATACTGGGCGTAGCTTCATTGTGTGGAATCCACCAGAGTTTGCTCGAGATTTACTACCAAAGTATTTCAAGCACAATAACTTTTCCAGCTTTATCAGACAGCTCAATACATATGTAAGTGCACATGGACAAAACTTGACCTTAGTGTCTCATACATTCATTTCATTTAATTCTTGTCTTGTTTATTGTCATATGGTTGTGCTTTCCTAATTTCAATATACTTTGTCTTAGTAAATCTGCTTTCTGTAGGGGTTTAGGAAGGCTGATCCTGAGAAATGGGAGTTTGCAAATGATGAATTTGTGAGGGGACAATTACATCTTTTGAAGAACATTCACCGTCGCAAGCCAATCCATAGCCATTCTACACAGAGTAGCTTTTTCATTCCATTGAGTGGTTCTGAACGACAAGAATTCCAAGAGGAAATTGAGAGGCTGAAACGAGAGAGAAGTTTGCTACAGTCTGAAGTAGACAGGCATGAACAAGAGAATCAACAATTTGCTTCTGAATTTGGTTCATTGGAGCAGCGTGTTAAAGCCATAGATCATAGGCAGAGGCAGCTAATGGAATTTTTTGCTCATTTGTTACAAAACCCGGGTTTTGCTTCTGGTAAAATGCAGCATAATAGGAAGAGAAGATTGTTCGTATCCAAATACTTGTATGACGAAGCCCACGCGGAGGAGAGCCAACTAGTGGCTTTCCATCAAGAGGCCCCAAATAGTTGTCACATGTTAAATATGGAGCTTATTGATAAACTTGATTCGTCGATAAACTACTGGGAGAATTTCATGTATGGAGGATGCCAAACTTCAGCGGAGGAAATGTATGACTTTGGTGTCCTCCCTCATCCTCCAACAGTTGTTGTAACTGATCTCCGAGCATCATCTGGAGACTCTGATGTGGATATGAGGCCATGCTCCTCCGGTTCCCTTCACTCATCACCAGCAAGAGAGCTTGATTCCCCTCCTCAGTTAGCTGATTCTGAACACCACGTTGATAGTTTTGCAATTTCATCTCTTTGCATTAATACGGATTCTGAAATGAAATCATCAGTAATTGACATGAATTCAAGCCCTGCAAATGTTTCTGATACTGATGCACCAAAGGAACACCCTGAGGGTAACAAGTCTGCATCTGCACCTATGGGGGGCAATGATGTTTTCTGGCAGCAGTTCTTGACAGAGACTCCCGGTTGTGACACGGAGGTTCAGTCAGAGGGAAGAGATATGGGGGCCAACAGATACCATACTAAATTTAGAGAACTTCAGAGGCCTTGGTGGAACAGGAATAGTCTAAACAGTTTAACAGACCATATGGGCCATTTTGCTCCTGCTGAAAGAACCTGATGGTTTCTTGCTTCCTATATCTCTACTTCTTACTAGCCTCTTTTTTCCCCCCTTATATATACTGAACGAGAGTTCTTTGGTTTTTGAATCAGACTGTAAATGAATGAGCACGTAGCATTTGTACATCCCATTAGATTTGGGCCTTCTTTTTTTATCTTTAGTATAGTTTTCTCCATGGGCATGTATGCATGCGTGCTTTCTCTTCATTGTTGTTTTACCCCACTGTAGTCCTTTTTTTATATACTTCTGTAAAAAAAAGGTTCCCTGGAGGCTTTAGCTATTAGGCTATTGAGTTAGAAATTTTGAGGCTTGATGTCTTCCTTCTGCTACCCCCTTTTCTCTCTGGCTCTTTTCATGAATTTTTAGTTTTGATCTGTAAGATGTTACATCTAATTAAACAAGAGGGTTGCAGTTTCCACCTTGAATGGAACTTGGTTTCATGTTTGACTAAGGTTTTCTGGGGTTCATGTCTTTCTATATTCAGTATTTGTTTTACTTCAGTGGGTTTTCATTTCCTCTGGAAAAGCCTACAATAGTATGCAGCATGGTTTAAGTTTTAACCATAAAGGCAACTAGTGGTGGGTCTTAGCATGAAAGGTTTTCTTTCCACCTTGCATAAAGTTTTCAGGCTTGTCAATATGGATGTTGAGATTATGATATTAAAATAAATTGGCAGATACAAGGAAATAAAGGGAAGTAAACTCTCTAGCCCTTAGGATGGATGTATCGTTTGCATGTGTCTCATATTCCTCAAACCTTAATGGACACTATTGTTGTCGTTGGGATATGCTGAGTATGTTTGTCCTTGTTGTATACAAAGAAATAAAGCAAGGAGGGGTTTAGTAAGCAAGATTTGGAATCGAGGCGCAAGAATAGCTAGTTTTACGTTCTGCCAAAATATCGGTAATGCCTTCTAGGTGCAGGCCAGATTTTAGCTCGTATCTACTTAAATGAGATATTAAGCTTATTAAGCAGTTCATCGATACAGCTTGACGCAATTTTTATTATAGATTATCGGAAAACAATCTATGTGTGTTTCTGACACATGAGTATGATTGCGCACATCTGACCCCCCTACCCGCCATAGGTAGGAGCTTCGAAGGCAATGAAGTAATTTTGTTGGTGTTGTCGTCGTTTGATGGCAAGGTAGGAATATATGAAACGATCTTCATATGCTCTATGCTGTATTATGAGGAAGCATTAGGAAGGGACAAGCATGAGCCTTCTGAACATACACTGGGGAAGAAAGCATTAATGTTTTTAATTTGGTGGAAGCTGAATATAGAACCTTTACCAAGGATGCATGTTTTCACTTGCATGCACACATTGTAGGTACTTCACTTGTCCTGTGTACGATTAGAACACCGACACACAAGTAGTTGCCTCAGGCACAATGTTTCTTTCCACTGATCAAGAATATAAACAAAACACGTGCATCCAATCAATGAAGGAGCATAATGGAACCCCAAGGGAAACAAAACTTTACACCGCTGCAGAAACGATTGCCTCTAACGTCCTCTGGTTGGAGTTCTTAGACCTCTTAAAGGTCGCTTGTGTGGGTCTAATGTTAGCTTCACCTTTCTGAAGATGTTTATGTATATGTAGAAATATAAGATCGGTCGAGGTGAACCGAGTTGTGTCGAGGTGATATAGGTAGCTTCTCAGGTGATAAATGAAGCTGCCAAGGTGAAATTGGAAGCTACAAAGGTGATACAGGTAGCTGCTGAGGTCAAATAGGAAGTTGCCGATGTGATATAGATAGCTTTCGAGGTGAAGCTATGCAAAGCAAATGTAGGAAACTGCCCTGTCGAGGTGACCTAGGCAAAGAAGTGTTGAGTCGAGGTGAGGAGCAGCATAGAAATATAAATGGCCGAAGTGAATAAGAGCATAGAAGAAGAGCTGGAATAAAGGTGTGCAGAACCGATGTGACGAGGTGAAGGCACAACTAGTTAGGCACTGGAGCTAAAGCCGAGTTGCAACACTTAATATTTTTACATGTAAATATAGTAGCTTAGGATCCTAACTGTACAGTTGTCCGAGTTGAGTAAGTAACTAGACCTTTGTAGCCATTAGGGATCACATCAAGTTAACGTAGATAAACATGAACTACTGTAGAATAGAATAAAGTAAAGAGATATCAACAGATTGAAGAATACTTGAACAGAGAAGATTGAGCAGTAAGAAAAATGTGTAAATACACACTTTGTTGTCCTTTCATTTACAGCAGAATAGAGTATATATACATACAGTAGGAAAGAGAAAAAACTTAGACCGTAACGGCTACATCCAACGCTTTCATCAAGTTGATGACCATTGCTAACGGTTACAAATAATTTAACATCCTCTCTCAAGCTTGATGTATACATTTGCACATCCAAGCTTGGATAATAACTTATGAAATAGGCCTGGAGAAACAGACTTTGTAAACAGGTCAGCCACCTGCTCCGATGAAGAAATATGTTGGATGCTCAATGAATGATCTTCTAGTTTCTCTCTAATGAAATGCCTATCAATTTCCACATGCTTAGTTTTGTCATGATGTACAGGATTTTCAGCCATGTGGATGGCTGAGATATTGTCACAATATGCTTTAATTTGCAGGCAACTATTAAGTTGCTGAAGATCTCTTAGTACTCTCTTTATCCACAGTCCTTCACAAACCCCAAGTGCTAAGGCCCGAAGTTTAGCTTTAGCACTGCTGCGAGCCACTATAGTTTGCTTTTTGCTCCTCCAAGTTACTAGATTTCCCTAAAGGAAGGTGCTATAGCCGGAGGTAGATCTCATGTCACCTTTAGAGCCTTCCCAGTCAGCATCCGTGCATACTTTAATATCTCTGGAATCATATTTTCCAAAGAACAAACCTTGACCTGGTGCTCCTTTAAGATACCTTAGTATCCTCACACAGCTTGCAAATGAAAGTTAGTAGGTGAATGCATAAATTGACTAATATAGCTAACAGAATAACAAATATTCGGTCTAGTGTGGGATAAATAGATTAATTTGCCAACCAATTTTTGATAAGAGTGAATATCCGAAAGCACTACCTCATTATTCTGAGCCTTAGTTGTTATTCCAGATTCCAGAGGGGTTGACATTGGCTTGCAACCCTACATCCCCGTTTCTTGCAGAAGATCTAAAATGTACTTCCTTTGAGAAATGACTATACCAATTTTACTTCTTCACACTTCCATTCCTAAAAAATACCTTAAAGAACCAATATCATTAACTTCAAATTCTGTGGCAAGATACTTCTTTACTTTATCAATACTCAGAAGACAGTTTTCGGTTAATATTATATCATCCACATATACTATCAGAATTGTGACAATTGTACCAGAAACATGAACAAACAAAGTATGATCACTTTGAGCTTGTTTAAAACCATACACAAGAAGTATTTCAGTTAACTTACTAAACCAAGCTCTAGGAGACTGTTTTAATCCATAAATAAATCTTTTTAGTTTACAGATTTTTCCATTTGTTTTAGTGGATTCAAATCCAGGGGGAATGTCTATAAACACTTGCTCATTTAATTCTCCATTAAGAAAGGCATTCTTAATATCAAGCTGAACTAGCTTCCAATCAAGATTAACATCAAGAGAGAAGATAATCCTAATTGTATTTAGTTTAGCCACTGGAGCAAAGGTCTCAACATAATCTATCCCATAAGATTGTGTGAACCCCTTTGCCACAAGTCTAGCTTTGTATCTGTTAAGAGTTTCATCAGAGTTATACTTTAAAGAAAACACCACTTACAACCAACTGGGGAGACGTTTCTGGGTTTAGAAACTAAATCCCAAGTGTAATTTTTAATAAGTGCAGACATCTCATCATTGACAGCTTGTTTCCATCCTTTATGACACAAAGCCTCTTCAATAGATGTAGGAATAGATAGAGTATCTATACTGGCAGTGAACAGTTTGAAACTAGGTTCTAGCCTATCATAAGGCATAACCTTATCCAACGGATATATAGAAGAGTACGCTTTGTTGCTCAAGAAATTATGATATTTGGTACATTCACGGATTCCCTTCCACACAACAATAGGCAGATCAGATTCATGTGATTCATGAGGCATGTTTAGATTTAGTTCATGTTGTTCACCCTCTTCAGAAGGGTCAAACTGAAGAAGATATTCAGAGGTTAAGTTTGGCAATTGTACCTGTTCCTTCCGCCTGGTGTATACCCGAGTAATTGACAACTTGGTCATTTCTTGTTCTTCTTCTTGCACTTCTTCTTCTGCATAAGTATTGTTAGTATTTATATTCTCCTCTGATGTCCATCTTCTAGTTGCTGTGTTAGGTTCACTTCCTGTGATTGAAACATCAATAATGCTCCAAAAAGTTTCCTGCCCAACGCCCGTTTTGCTTGACAAAGAAGGTGAGTAATAAGACATATTTTCATCAAAAACAACATCTAAGGTGATATACATTTTTCTTGTGTTAGGACAGAAGCACTTATACCCCTTTTGGAACCTGAGTAACCAAGAAAAACACATTTTATAGACCTTCTATCCAATTTACTTCTAAACTGAGATTGAATGTAAACATATGCAACACATCCTAATGTTTTGAATGGAAGTTCTGATAATAACAACCAATGAGGAAACACATTCAGTAGCTTATCCCTTGGACTCACAAATCCAAGTACCATAGAAGGCATTCTATTAAGTGGCTGTAAGAACTGCTTCACCCCACAAATATTTAGGGACATTCATGGAGAACATAAGGGATATGGCTACACCAAGAATATGCATATGCTTCCTCTCAGCCACCCCATTCTGCTGAGGTGTATATACATTAGATGTCTGATGATGGATTCCTTTTTCCATTAATAAAGACTTTACCTATTTATCTAAATACTCACTCCCATTATCTGATCTAAAGTTCTTGATACTTGTATTAAATTGATTCTGAACCAGTAAGATGAACATTTTAAACACCTGAGAAAATTCTGATTTGTGCTTCATCAAATAAATCCATGTTACCCGTGTGTGATCATTCACAAAAATAACAAACCATTTACTACCATTCACATTTAAGACCCTAGAAGGTCCTGAGATATCAGAATGAACTAAGTTAAAAGACTTACTTTCTTCATATACCTTTGCAGGATATTGAGCTCTTGATTGTTTACCATACAAGCAAGTCTCACATCTAAGACAGTCTAGAGAAATACCATGAAATAGATCAGGTTTAAATTTTTTCAGATATAGAAAGTTAGGATGACCCAACCTTCTATGCCATAACAAAATAAGGTCTATTCTAGACTTATCTATTCTTATAACATTGCTTGTGTTTCCATAAGAATAAACACTAGAATATCCTTCAAAAACTCATGATCTGGCATTGTCCAAAAGATATAGTCCATCCTGATGATTAGAACTGCCAATCATCTCCTTGGGGACCCTCTCTTTCAGTGCTTTCTCCTGGAAGCATGAAGAAGAATAAGGAATGAAATAGCCTTGGTTTGGTGTAAAGACGGTCCAGCAATTATTGTTATTCATGAGCTGTTTTACTGAGATCAAGTTGCAGTCAAGCTTAGGCACATAGAGCACACAGTTAAGGGTCAGTTTATTAGACAACAGGATGTTCCCAAATCCTAGAATATCAATATTATCTCCATTTGCAATTCTAACTTTCCTAGGACTAATAAATGATTTGAAACAACTGAGGGAAGACTTATTAGAAGTCAGATGATTTGTTGCACCACAGTCAATTATCCATACTTGAGACTTACCACCTATACATGTACTTGCCATGGTGGCTCTAATCTGATCACTGGGAGTCTGAACCCTTTGACTGTCAAGCACTCTAAGTACATCATCCAGTTGTGCCTGAGTGAATGTAGGCCTGGTGTGAGATCCTGAATCTACCATGGAAGCCTTTAGAGACCTCCAGGAATCTGCATCAGATTTACACGAACCACTAGAGTTAGATCTGCTAGAATAGCCTGGTCTTCGATTATGTTGCCTAAAAAACAATGGAGGTAGTTTAACCGTTGACCCCGGTCTCCTGTAACACTCTTCAATCAAGTGCCCATCTCTGTGACAGTATCGACAATACTTCTTTACAAAACTACTAGGCTTAGCACCAGATTTCATTGCTATAAGGCCAACATCCTTTTTTTGTCTCTCTCTTGGGTTAAGAGAGCAGATGATTCAGATTGAACTACAATTGGCCCCATCATAACTTTGAGACGGCTCTCCTCCTGTCTTACATCAGAGAACGCTGAGTTCATAGTAGGTAATGGTTTAGTGCTCAAAATTCTCCCTCTTACGGTGTCAAAATCTTTGTGTAAACTAGATAAAAATCCAAATAGTCTTCTGGTTTCTTTGATTTTCCTGTACAACAAGTCATCAGCCGAGCATCCCCACTGATACACTTCCAATGAGTCTATTTTCTGCCATATTTAGGACAAATTGCTAAAGAACTTACTTACTCTTTGATCTCCTTGTTTTATATCCTTCAACTGAGTTTCCAATTCATACAACTCAGATATATTATCTCGTTGGGAATACATTTCTTTGGTTTCTTTTCAGATAGCAGCATCAGTTGGATATAACATGAATGTATTCTCACCGCTGGCGTCATTGAACCCAGCAGCTATGACATAATCATCGAGTTCTCTGCTTCCCAAGTAGAGAACTTATCATCTGTCTCCACGGTGCCACCACTTTTTCAGATAAATATTCCTTCTTACCCCTTCCAGTAACGAATAGTTCAACAGCTCTGCTCCATGGTAAGTAGTTGTTGTGATGCAGCTTTTGATTTGTGATGGTTACTGGAGTTGAATCCAAGATGGACCCAGAAACTCCAGAAAATTTCTCTCCACTAGTAGCAGAGGTGACCTCACTCACTTGCTCAGCCATAAGATCTCAACTCAGTGTTTGAGAAATAGAACTGAAGTGTAAGTTGGAGTAAATTGAAGATGGTAAAGAAGAAATGAACAATGTTTCGTCTGTGAGAAGAGAAGAGGAGGAGTAAATACTGAGAAAGGAAAAAGATGAAAAATGACGATAGACTGTGGTGATGGACTGGATGAGACTTGGGAAAAGTTGGTGGATAGTATTAATGAGTTTAGACGTGTAAAGAAAAGAAGGCAATGTAATAATTTGAACCACTGTGTCAAGTTCCTATCACTTTTTGCGCATTTTCATGCCTTGGAAACTATGAATTGTGAAAGTAAAATTTCCTGCCTTGGAAACGACAAATTGTGAAAGCAAAAATAAAAGCAGCAATTCCAAACCACAGCCAGTGACACGTCTTTCTTTATTATTAAATATATATTCTTCACACGCATTTCCCTTTGCATGCAAGTAGACACTCGGCCAATAAAGTTTCTCTGTCTGAACACGTTAGCACATGCCGTTGAAGACTTCAACTTTTGGGAACGAGTAATTTACTAAACAGATTTTAACGATGAAGTATTTTACAAGACCGCCCCTGGACTGAAAACACAATTGCACTTTTGCTTTTCTTCTTCTTCTTCTTTGACTGATTTCCTGATGCTCATCTTTTTTCCTTCTGTATGTTTAACAGGAAATAAGTCTCGCCTTTAGGAGGAGAGGAGATAACCAAAACAGTAAGAACGTCGTCCGTCAACGGGAGATCAGAGGAATGATGATGTGTTGTTTATGTTCCAAGTATGGCTGCTTTTGCAAGAAAAATGAGTATTCTAATAATGAAAAGTTAGAAACTTGTGATAATGTTGAAGAGTGTTTAGAAATGAAGAAGATCCTTTTTCTTGAACCTTTTGTCTATGAACCTGACTCTGACACCACAAAGAGATATCAACAGATTGAAGAATACTTGAACAGAGAAGATTGAGCAGTAAGAAAAATGTGTAAATACACACTTTGTTGTTCTTTCATTTACAGAAGAATAGAGTATATATACATACAGTAATGATGAGACAAAATCTACCCGTTCAGATAAGACAAAAGTTTCCAATCAGTCAAAAAGTCAACGTAGTTCAGGCTCAGCTACTTGACTAGTCAATCTCGGCCAGAAGATATCAGCCTCGGTTTCCATCATCAACATTCGGAGCAAGTCATCTAAAATAGCTAAGGCAAATCCAAGTATTTCTTAGCCTGTTCGGCTCGGCAGATTTAATTGCTCTTGGCCAAACCACACAGAGCATCTCAGCTCGGCCATATTCCTAATTGAACTCCAATGGCACCACGTCTCAGCAATGTGCTGGTTAACCAAATACTTCTGGTCGGCCTCAGCTATATTCAAATATCAGATCAACAATGTATAACTTCACAAGGAATCAAGTTCTACTCGGCCTCGAAACTGTCTCGACCTCAGCTGTTTGATTGCTTCAAGCCCTAGCCTCGGCTTCATCAACCCGGCTAAGTTCAGACAAGATATTTATCAACTGCTGTCTGGGACCCACCAATACAATTCTGCAAGTTCTTTCTAGGTGTCAAGCATCACTTGGCCAAGTACATAATCATTATTGCTGGCCGACCTATGTGTCATAGATTCATCCACTGATGCAGCCACATTCGCATGCATCTATCTAGTCACACAATACACCTACAGCAGACAAAGTAGTCCTCATGACACACGCCTCCGTCCTATCAACTGGCAGAAACCTTGAACAACGGAAGGGATAAAGGCAAGGAAGGAGGCAAAAGGAGGGGATTCTGAAACTCTTCTTTTCCAAGAGCTAATACAGAGCAAATCTCCATACGAAAACTGTGAGATCACCTCAAACTCTTCGAACATAAAAATATCTCAGTGAAAATGGCCCAAACTGACTTGAGCGTCGGAGGGTTTAACCCCGGGGTCATAACCCCAGGACCTCTGATCTTTGCTTCCCGGTGCAGGTCATCAAGGAAGTATTTTAGATACACAAGTTAGGAAGATCTAACGACGTTTATTTCGGATTATCTCTATCCTCGGTGAAGATCCAGCTTCATCATTTAGCGCTAGAGGAAGGGCCTACAGATCCCTCTATTCAAAAAAAGATTTTCGCAAAACTCTAAAATAGCCAACATTATACGATGGTTAGAGGCAAGCGTGAGGGGTTGGGGAGTCCTCCAACCCGCAACGACGAATGGTTACTCGCTCAGGTATCCCAGAACAGGATTCTCAGGAACCTGAGCAACATTATCCAACTCCAGAAATATAAATGGAAGAACGAGAAAAAACGATGAAATATGTCGCTGAAAATCTGAATGTATTTGAAGCTGTAGTGGAACAGCTCAAAGGCAAGCAGAAGGAAGTTGAGGATATGGATGAGGATCCCCCTCTTCATCCTAAGGAACTGTCACAACACCAATCCTCCAGACCCCCTAAAGGTTTCATGGCGGATGCTAGGAGACGCAATTTCAAGGCCCCAACTGTGGAGTCGGAGTCTACGGCCAGACACATCTGAGCGTAAGGTCTCGATCCCTTAAAATCATCCCAAAGGAAGATGAAGTTCATCGCAGGCCAATAACTTACTATGAGGAGCATATGCAAGAATACGTGCAAGCGGTCCAGGAAAGTCCTTTCTTTTGGGATATTCCAGAATATTTGGCACCAGATAGCTTCAAGATGCCCAAGATGGACACATATGATGGGACGACAGACCCAACTAATCATCTATTTCAGTATCAAACTGCTATGAGTCTGAAAAATGTTCCAGATCCACTACGGTGCAAAGCCTTCCCAATGTACTTGAGGGGAAAGGCTAGAAGATGGTTCCAAGAGCTCCCATCAAAGTTAGTGGGATCTTTCAAGCAACTAGCGCAGAAGTTTAAATCCCGATTTGTCTCAAGTACTCCCTTTGTAAAGAACTCTTCACATTTGATGACCTTGAGACAAGGTCCAGATGAGTCTGTGCTAAAATACATGCAACACTTCTCAGATGAGTCACTGCAGGTCAGTGACAGAAATGAGGGCGTTAAAGCGACTGCCTTTATCAATGGGCTCCGAGCTGGGCGCCTCTTCTCTCAGCTAGCCGAGGAGGGTCCCACAACGTTAAGAGAATGCTTGGAAAAGGCCCATCAGTTTGCCTGAGGTGAATAGGCAAACAGATTGAAAAAGGAGGCCGAGCAGGGAGCTCAGCAAGAAGGCTCATCTAGCTACAAAAAAGAGATCGGCACAATGACAAAGAACGCGAACGGCGCAGTGCGTTCGAACACTTGGGAGGCCGAGGCAAAGGAGGTAAAGAGGGTTTGCCCCTTTTGGCCTCTAAAGATAGAATCTTATCCGTTATGGAAAAAGACGACTTGAGGGTTGATCGTAAGCCTTTGCATGGACCAAGGGAGAAGAAAGACCCAAAACTATACTGCCGATATCATAGGGCTATCAGACATGACACCGAAGATTGCAGGCAATTGGCCCAAGCTATTCGGCAGTTGATAGAGCAGGGTCATTTAAAGCAATTTTATGACCCACGCTCGCGCCTGCACAATCGTTTAGACTTCCACAAGAACCTCCAGAAGGACAAGTGCCGACCAGAGTCCCCACCTCGGCACCGCAGGTCGGATGATGATGAAGAGAAAGGCCGACATGGGGCTGCAGGTCAGCCCCAAGTCAATTCCATTATTTACACCATCTTTGGAGGACCATCTCATCCAAACCGAGGTGAATCCAGTTCTGCAGGAACTTCATCTGGTCCACCGACTAAGAAAGCCAAGTTGACAAAAGAGCTAACCTATGGCCTAGAGGACTCCATTCCTCTGGACTCCAATAATACAGGATTAGTGATAGACTTGTGCATACACTTATCTTTCGACAAAATTGTGAAAATACGATGTGTTTATGTGGACACCGGCAGTGCCGTAAATATGATGTACTATCGTGTATATTAGTAGCGAGGCCTACCAGACTCATTAATGAGACCAATCACCACTTCACTATATGGTTTCACTGATGCTGCAGTTCGGCCAGCAGGGCTGGCCACACTCAGTTGCAGCTTTGGTAAACCTCCAGTATACGGTTGTCTGTGGATAGATTTTGTGGTGATCAAGTAGAGGTCTGCTTATAATATTTTGCTAGGTCGGCCAGCCTTAGTGGATTTGGAGACTATTGTGTCACCTCTGCATGTTAGCATGAAGTTTCCCACCCCAGATGGGGTGGTGACAATCCAGGATGACATACAAGTGGCGCAGAGTTGTTACATCGTTGCCACTCAAGGCAATGAGGCAGTGCAACAGGTCGGCCTTGATGAACTGATACCTTCAGCTGAAGAACGGTTATAGTCAGATGATGCAGTTCAGGACTTCATCCTTGATCTAAGCCGACCTGAAAATGTTATAAAAATCGGGACATGGATGCCGTCTGAGCTGCTAACTCAGCTTCGGGCTCTGTTGAGAGAATTTTCAATAATCTTTGCATGGACTGCAAAAGATATGCCTGGAATCCCCTCACATTTGGCAGAGCACAGGCTAAATATTGATCCTCAGATGAAGCCAATAAAGCAAAAGAAGCGAAATTTTGCTCCAGAAAGCATCAAAGTAATTGAGAAGAAGTCAGGAAACTCCTTGCTGCAAAATTTATTGTGGAAGTTCTGTACCCAATCTGGTTGGCTAACCCAGTGGTGGTCCCCAAGCCAGACGAATCATGGAGGATGTGCATAGATTACACTGATCTCAACAAGGCATGTCCAAAAGATTGTTACCCACTACCTAAGATTGATAGGTTAGTGGATTCAACGCTTGGTCATGAGATCTTCGATTTCTTGGATGCCTTCAAAGGCTATCATCAAATTGTCATGGCAAAGGAAGATCAAGAAAAAACTTCATTCATAACAGAGTCAGGTACTTATTGTTATGTAACCATGCCGTTTGGATGGAAGAATGCTGGGGCTACCTACCAACGTTTGGTCAATTCTTTGTTCAGTGAACAAATTGGCCAGATAATGGAGGTATATATAGATGATATGCTCATCAAGAGCATGTCTCTTGATCAGTATATTCAAAACTTAAGAGAAGTTTTTGTTGTTCTGAGGGATTCACACATGAGACTGAATCCAGAGAAGTGCACATTTGGGGTACGCACTGGAAAATTTCTGGGATACATGGTCTCTAAGGAAGGGGTGCAAGCTAACCCTGCCAAGATTGAAGCCTTACAGAACATGCATCCCCCAGGAATATTAAAGAAATGCAGAGGTTGACAGGCAAAATTGCAGCGTTGAGCAGTTTTCTCTTCAAGTCTGCCGAAAGATCCCTTCCTTTCTTTTAGATCTTAAAAAAGAAGACTGCATTCCAATAGGATGACCAGTGTCAAAAAGCTTTTGATAAGCTGAAGTCCTATTTGGCCGAGGTGCCGATGTTCCTCACTTTTGCCCGGAGAAGTGCTCTATGTGTATCTTTCCACATGCAAAGAAGTAGTAAGTGCAGTCCTGCTCAGGGAGCAGGATAATGTGCAGAAGCCCATCTACTTCGCAATCAAAATTCTACATGGACCTAAAGTAAGGTATCCCAATGTTGAGAAGGTGGTATTGGCACTCATAGTGGCTGCAAGAAAATTCAGGCCATACCTACAAGCTCATTTCATTATTGTAGTGACAGATCAGCCCCTGAAACAGATTCTGACGAGGCCAGACGAGCTGCCAAATGGGCTATGGAGCTTGCTGAGTATGATATCCAGTATAAGTCTCGGACTTCAATTAAAGCTCAGGCCTTAGCAGACTTTTTGGCTGAGGGATTGTCCGTAGAGGACGAGGTTCATCCAGTGTATGATTGGACTCTATATGTTGATGGATCCTCTTCCAAGGATGGATGTGGACCAGGCCTCCTAATAATCAACCCCAACAAGGAAGAGTTTGAATATGCCTTGCGTTTTGACTTTGAAGCAACCAACAACGAGGCAGAGTATGAGACCTTAATAGCAGGGCTGGGCCTCTCAAGGAAGTTGGGGCAGAACGAATCATTTCCCGAAGTGATTCGCAACTGATTGTTTCTCAAATCAATGGGGATTATGAGTCCAAAGAGGAAAATATGAAAAAATATCTGGCCAAAGTTCAGCAGCTCGGCCAGATGTTTGAGCGCTTCTGCATAGAGCATATCCCCAAGTCGGCCAATAAAAGGGTTGATGCGCTATCTCGACTTGCCTCTACTTCAACCACTTTGGGAAAAAAGATTGTGGTGGAGCTAGTGAAGCGCCGTGCTTTTGACACCAATGAAGTTGGTGCAAGCTGATTTTCGCAATACTTGGATGGATGAGATAATCAACCTCTTACAACATGGAACTCAGCCCGAGGAGAAGCAAGCAAGGTACGCTCTCTTTAACGATCACCTATATAAAAAGTCTTTTTCACAGCCCTGGTTAAGATATGTAACTGAAGAGGAGGGAGATTACATCCTTCGGGAGATGCACCAGGGAATTTGTGGAAGCCATTTGGGTGCTCGATCTTTAGCACGCAAATGCTACTTTGCTGGTTATTATTGTCCCACTCAGCGTCACGACATAGAAGAGTTGGTCAAGAAGTGTCAATCATGCCAAGTCCATGCTCCTATCTCTCACTTGCCTAGTCAAGAATTCACTGCCGTCGCAAGTCCCTGGCCTTTTGTGCAATGGGGAATAGATCTTGTTGGACCTCTGCCCCGAGCTCCAGGTTCAGTCAGATTTTTGGTTGTTGCCATTGATTACTTCACCATATGGGTGGAAGCAGAGTTCTTGGCTACCATAACTGGGGGTCAGATAAAGAAGTTCTTGTGGAAGAATATCATTTGTCGCTTCGGCCTTCCACAAGTTCTCATTTCAGACAATGAAAACAATTTGCTGACGACCCCGTCAAAAGTTGCTGTGCTGAGCTCAAAATTGAACAACGATTCACTTCAGTAGCACACCCGTAAGCAAATGGGCAAGTTGAATTGGCAAATAGCACAATCAAGGATGGCTTGAGAAAGCGTCTAGATAAAACAGAGTGTATTATGGACATACCGTACTACTTCTTCCACCTCCACTAAGGAAACACCTTTTTCCTTAGTGTATGGCACCGAAGCTGTCATTCCAGCTGAAATTGGTTCCAGCTCTGCTCGGGTAAATCACTACTCTGCTCAGACCAATGACCAAGTTCTGCGTTTGAATTTGGATGAGTTGGAGGAAAAAAGGGAACAAGCCTACATTCGCATGGCTCAGTAAAAAGTTTTAACTGCTCAGTACTATAATTCTCGAGTGCGACCGAGGTCTTATCAAGTGGGAGATTTAGTATTACGCAATAATGAAGCAAGTCACGTAGCACCAACTGGGACTTTTAACCTCAAGTGGGAAGGTCTTTATCGTATAATCGAGGTGCGTTCAGCAGGAGCATACAACTTACAAACCTTGGAAGGCAAGACTTTATCAAGAACTTGGCATTCTGCACACCTAAGACTTCTACATCAGTGATGTATAAGTAATTCACCTCAACAGGGTTAAGCCAGCCGAGCAGGACTCGATATATGTTTGTATAGTCATCAGCAGTGCTGAGGATTTGAATAAAACAATGTTTTAATGGCAGTGCCAGTATTGAGATTTCGCAAAATGCTATCTTTCATCTTGCTTAATAGTTAGTGGGATCAAATGAAGTAACAGGCTTACTTCAGTTCAGACAGTATTAATTTTTATTTCAGCTAATCCCGCGGCTGAGTAATTATCATTCAAGAAACCATCAGCAGAGCTGAGGCCAAAAAAAACTTTGACAGAGCCGAGGTCAAGTACTTGCGCTATGAAGAGATCCTTCTTTAATCAGAGCTGAAGCCAAGCATGCTGTTTGAAACCCTTGGCAGGACATAGATCAATTACTTGTTAATTGTGCTATGAAGAAATTACATGCAAAAATTTTGAGAACAGGTTATAGTAGCCGGGAAGAGCAGAATGCCTTTACAAGCTTTATGGCAATTGAAAACTTAGAATTATTCTAAGTAGTTATTTCAAGGCATTATGCAGTATGATCTCGGCTAAAGCAGATCAAGTATAATGGCTCAGCTCAATGCTCAGGCGACCTTATTCTTAGCCAATTCTCGGCTCAGCTCAGCAGAATAACAATGCAAAGCCGACTCTGAAGCTCGGCAACAACAAGTTACTTAGCAGAAATTCCAAAAATGCAAAGAACAGAATAGAATGAAGAGCTACAATTGTAGTATGATAAAATACTTAGAAAGTTTTCATTGATAAGAATTTCAAGTGCAAAATACAAAGTACAAGAGATATCTGCTCGGTCCTATTACAAAAAAGTCATAAGTCTGATCCTCGGCTTCCGTCAAATCAGCTCCATTCAAAAACTGCTCAAATTGAGAATTGAACTCTTGGGTAGCAGTTGAACTATAGAGATCAGTCAGTCGGGGATCTTCCTTATTCAGTTGGGGGCAGACTTCTGAGCAGATATCAATTGCCTTTGTTTGGCCTATCTCCATAGCTGCGCTCTTCAACAGCAACATATTCTCTTCAAACAGCTGAAATCTTCTGAAATCTGCAACTGCTTTGGCTTCAGCTTCGGCCAATTGCTGACGCAGACGAACTAGCTATTCTTCCAAAGTTTCCTTCTGTTGCAGCAGCTCGGTCTTATCCTTCTTCAATGATTCATTTTCAGTCAGAGCTTGGGTTGAAGAAAGCTCCAGGTTGGTCACTTTATTTTCCAACTCGTCCACCTTAGAGTTGGAAGTAGCCCACCTCATGTCAGCCTCTTCCTTCCCTTGGCGAAGAGTGGAGACCTCGGCCTTCAGAGCTACGATTTCTCTGACCTGCTCGGCCATCAGCTGGCTGGCTTCATCAAGCTCCTTTGTCTTGGCCTGGAGCGCCTCATTGAATTGTTCGCGCTGCTCATAAACTTTCAATTCTTGAGCTCGGATCTTGCCAAAGCAACAAAGTTAGAAAATTACCAAGTGTTATCATTTAATACAAACACTCAGAAGAAAATTACTTATCAAGGCAAGGTTAATCTGACAAGCGTTGGTAAGCTCTTCCCTTGATGGAGCCTTGAACCTGTCGCGATCCATAGGCAAAACCATCAGCTTATTAAGACGTCTGGCTGTGGCAGGCCCACAGCGGAGTCTTGTTCAGAAAACTCGCCAAGGATTGGTCTTGACGCTTCAGAGGGCTGAGGCGGGGTCACCTCAGACGGCTGAGGCAGGTTCACCTCAAAAGGCCTGGAAGGGCCCGCATCTTGGCTCCTGGATGAGCCTTCTCCCCTCTGCCTCTTCCTTTGGCAGAGACTTGAGCCTTCACCAGCTTCTGTTGATCGCTCGGACTCAACAGAGGCCGAGCTTGAGGGGTGATCTCAGCTTCTTCATCCTGTATTTCAACAATCGGCAGAGCTGCAAAAAATGCATCAAAAGACAAGTTAGTGTTAAATCTTGACATTACAAAAGATGAAAATCAAGAAAATTAAGTACCTGGCTCAGGCTCAGTAACTTCAGCTGCCTCATCCCTAACGGGCTTAGGCCTGGGCCCAGCCCTAAGAATGGTTGTGGATGGGGGCAGAGCTAGGGTAGATGTCATCCTGGCAGAAGCAGCTGCAGATCCTTGTCTGGACTTCCGAGCTCTCTTGCGGGCTGCCATCTCGGCTATTCTACTGGCATAATCATTATTTCCAGAAGCCATTGAGCCTGCATAAGGAACAAGACAGTTATCAACTGAAAGTTAGATAAACACAAAAGTTGAAGCAAACAGGGACCAACCTCTGACTATTGCTAAGCTGTCTGGAGTAAGTGGTTGATATTTCTGACCCAAAGCCAAATGGCCCAGGTCAGCCGCCTCCAAAATGATGGAGGCCACCTTCTGCCAGTCTATCACAACAGGTAGATTCTGAAGTGTGGTCGCTTCATTGCAGTGCTCTGCGCTTGGCTTCAGGTTGTCTGTCTTACCGGATTTCCAGACGTTCCATTTTGGCAGCTCATCTCTTTTAATATAAAAAACCGACCCTTCCAGTTTTTTGTAAAAGAAGGGATATTGATGGCAAGGTTGAACTCGCTGGTGGGAGATCGTTTACTAAAATAGTACCAGCTATCCGAGACTCTACAAGAAAAAAGACCCCCAAAATACACTAAGATGGAATGGAGACTCGGTTATTCTGAGAAAAAGAAAATAGCAAAGAATGATCTTCAGACCATTGTGTTTTATTTGAGGAAGTCTGAGATTGTAAGAACGAAGAATGCGGACAAGGGGTTCAGGAATAGGAAGATTGAACCCCGATTTGAAATACTCTTCATAGACAGCCTCATAATCCTTTGGAGGATCATAAGCTGTCTGACCCGGTAGAGGCAGAAGAGGGCTGAATCGGTCTAGGTCAAATTTATACCTCTTGCGTATCCGGTTCAGCTCGGCCTCTGATAAAGTACAGAAGGATTCTTGGACATGAACAGAGGGCTGACCCCTATTAATTACCCCCGTATACAGAGATGGGGCTCTCTGCAGAGCCAGAGGATTTACAGCTGCCAGAGCAGGAGCAATCTCTGTCCGCTCCGGTGAGGAGTCAAATACGGTGATGGTCCTGCTAGATTGAACACCCCGACTGGGTCCAACAAAGCCACTAGTGGCCTTGCGCAATCTCACTAACGGACGGTCGTCAGTGGAGACCGTCCTACCAGACGAAGGTGGAGAGTTAGGGTTTTCTCCGCTGCCACCGGCATAAGAAGCGCCTTCAGAAACATTTTGGGAACCATGGGAAGAACACATTGTAGAAGAAGAAGAAAACTTACATAGTAAAGAAGATGATTGAAGGAAGAGGCACAAGTAGACCGCCGGAGAAGGAAGATGGTAGATAGAAAGCTAAATAAATCGCCGGAGAAGAAGAATACCAGAGGGAAAAGGAGGTAGACGACAGCAGAAGGAAGAAATGAATTTCTGCATTGCCATCCCTATTTATAGCCCCAGCTCAGTCATCCCAAAATGTGCCTCGAGGGCACCGTCCTTGATACCTTCAACCGCCCGAAGTAAAACGGTACGTAACTGACAAGTCACCACTTGACAGGACAACATATTAAAAGCTCTGAATCGATTAGCCTGCCTTGCCTGCTCGGCTCGGCCAGACTAATCTGGGGGCAAAGTGATGAGACAAAATCTACCCGCTCAGATAAGACAAAAGTTTTCAGTCAGTCAAACAGTCAACCTAGTTCAGGCTCAGCTACTTGACTAGTCAATCTCGGTCAGAAGATATCAGCCTCGGTTTCCATTATCAACATTCGGGGCAAGTAATTTAAAATGACTAAGGCAAATCCAAGTAGTTCTTAGCCTGTTCGGCTTGACAGATTTATTTGCTCTTGGCCAAACCACACAGAGCAGCTCAGCTCGGCCATATTCCTAATTGAACTCCAATGGCACCACGCCTCAGCAATGTGCTGGTTAACCAAATACTTCTGGTCGGCCGCAGCTATATTCAAATATCGAATCAACAATGTATAACTTCACAAGGAATCAAGTTCTGTTCGGCCTCAGCTTTTTGATTGATTCAAGCCCTAGCCTCGGCTTCATCAATTCGGCTAAGTTCAGACAAGATATTTATCAACTGCCGTCTGGGACCCACCAATACGATTCTGCAAGTGTTTTCCAGGTGTCAAGCATCGCTTGGCCAAGTACATAATCATTATTGCTGGCCGACCTACGTGTCATAGATTCATCCACTGACGCAGCCACATTCGCAGGCACCTGTCTAGTCACACAATACACCTACAGCAGACAAAGTAGCCCTCCTGATACACTCCTCCGTCCCATCAATTGGCAGAAACCTTGAACAACGGAAGGGATAAAGGCAAGGAAGGAGGCAAAAGGAGGGGATTCTGAAACTCTTCTTTTTCAAGAGCTAATACAGAGCAAATCTCCATATGAAAACTGTGAGATCACCTCAAACTCTTCAAACATAAAAATATCTCAGTGAGAATAGCCCAAACTGACTTGAGCGTCGGAGGATTTAACCCGGAGTAATAACCCTGGGATCTCTGATCTTTGTTTCCCGGTGCAGGTCATCAAGGAAGTATTTTGGATACACAAGTCAGGAAGAGCTAACGACGTTTATTTCGGATCATCTCTGATTCTTGTTGAAGATCCAGTTTCATCAAATAGGAAAGAGAAAAAACTTAGACTCTAACGGCTATATCCAACGCTTTCATCAATAGGATATCTAGCTCCTGAATGGTTGAGCTTAGCCATCACAGATAAAGTAGACGTTTATAGCTTTGTTGTCGTGTTTTTGGAGACCCTTTGTGGGAGGAGGAATTTTCATTTGTCGCATGATGAATATGAAAGACATTTGGTTGTCATATTTAGGTGGTGTTTGGTTGGATGGTTTAGGAATAAGAAAATGAGTTTGGAGGAATCCAAACTTATTAAAGTTGTTTGTTTAGGGAAATCGGGGGTATGAGTATATCTTTGATATAAGTATTTAGTAATGACTATCGTTTTTTGATATACTATCCCATGTCTATCAATATAGGGGAAATAGGGGGAATGAGGGGTATGACTGGTCAGCGCTGGTCAACACCGCCGGCCGCCGTCGCTGGCGCCCGCTGGCCGGTCAAATATTTTCGGGCATTTTCCTGACAGTCCAACTTCGATACCCATTTTAATTCCGATACATTCCAAACACCATAAATGTCTATCATACCTATTCCCACTTCAATACCAAACAACTATCACTTTTTAGGCCCAAACGTATATCCTTCAAACTCATACCCTCTCATATCCATTCTGATTCTGATTCTGATTCCGATACCCAAGGGCGAACCAAACGCCACCTTAAACGAGAAATACAAGAATAGGATCAGCTTTGGGATATGGTGGACAGTAGCATTAAGGATGTGCAACTTCAAAAAGAGGAATCACTGGAGATGTTGAAGATCGACGCGTGGTGTTCACAGGATGAATTCACAAGAAGGCCCTCCATGTCTATAGTGGTCAAGGTGCTTGAAAGATTGGTAGATGCTGGAACCAGCTTGGACTGTGATTTCACTGCTTCATCTGCGTTCAAGAACTTCTCAATGTCCGATCTAAATTTGGAAGCCACCAGTAGGATTTCTAGCTCATTTAGCATTATCTGAAGGTAGATAGGGTATTGAGATGGAAAGTATCAAATGAAAGATTCAATTTAATCATATCACGATCAATATTTAAAATCTAATCATATCAATTGTATTTATTGTACTTAGCATATAACATAAATAGTGTTTATAATTTAACTATAAATAAGTTTTATTGTATCTTGTTTAAATCAATAAAACGACTTTAATTCACATTATACTTGTCTATCGAACATCGTTTCTGATTAAAAAAAGGAATACTTCTCTCTGCTAAGAGCCACTGACAGCCATCAGAGCCCCTGTGACTGTTGACTCCAGCCGCCAGCAATTAAAGTACATTTAATTATCATCATCATCATCATTATTATTAGGGAAAATTACCTTTTCCTCCCTCGTGGTTTGGTGAAATCGCCAAAATGACCCCTTACGTTTGGAAATATACCTTTGCCTCCCACGTTCTTTGGGTTAGTTGTGTCTCCGGGATAATATGGGCAAAGCATAGGGGGCTGTGACTGTCACGCGCTAAAAATGGCCAAATTCCGATGGATATGAACGGAGGAAATGCAGAATTGGTTTAATTATTTTGTGGACTTACCATTTTGCCCTCCCAACAAATAACTTAAAAGGAGTATGTCATCCGGATATTCAAACACCTTCTCTAATTGGCATTCCATGCCAGCATGCTATTGCAACAATAAATTTTGACAGAGGTGAGGTGTTTGACTATATTGATGCTGTCTATTCGAGGGAGACATACATCTTAGCATACTCATTTAGTGTGTATCCTGTTCCATCAATTGACTTTTGGGAGGAGACTGGCAAGGGAGTGATCTTTCCACCAGTGCTTAGGAAGATGCCTGGAAGGCCTAAGAAACTTAGACGTAGAGGACCAGATGAGCCTAGGCCTTGTATTACATCAACTAGGAAGGGATTGACAGTTCGGTGCTCAAAATGTAAACAACTTGGACATAACAGTCGCAGCTGCTCAAACGGTTCAACCTCACAATCCATGCCTGAGGTTGGACAGGTTGGTTTCAATTTTCATTAGCTACTTTCATTTACCAATTTTCCCATTGCTTTATGTTTTCCAATTTTTCCATTGCTTTATGTTGAGCAGCATGTGGAGCAACATGTTGAGCAGCATGTGGAGCTGCATGTTGAGCAGCATGTTGAGCAGCATGTGGAGCAGAATGTGGAGCAGCATGTGGAGCATGATGGTACCCAGTGTACCCAAGAAATCGATGGTTCCCTTGGAATGAATGTCACAGCAACCAGGATTCACAAGCAGGTCAGGAAGAAAGTACAATCTCTAATGAAAAATCAGCCAAGAAGGAGCCCAAGGATGAGTAAAGGCGTGGAAAACAGGGACACACCATTTGCAACATGGGATCCTCAAATACCAGGACATTCAAGTAGTCAAACAAGCCAAATTTTTACGCAAGCATCAAGGGCAGAAATGGACTTGAATTCTTCACCTGTTTTGTAGTTGCCTTTGTCAACTTTTTGTGGTTAGCAACCTGTTATGGTCTGGTCGTATATGGTTATGGTGTCATGGTTGCTGTTAGCCACCTATTTTGCGGTTAGCAACCTGTTTTTTTAGGTGCAATGGTTATGCACAAGTCGTATATAGTGTCATGGTTTGGGTTAGCCACCTCTTTTGTAGTTGCCTTTGGCAACCTTTTGTAAAGGTGTGCAATGGCCATGGTAGTAGTTGCTTGATAACTACATTCCTATCAAGCACCTAAAACCATGATAATGGTATGAACAATAGTGTTGCATCTAATTCCATTTTGTTACATGGATCATTGACATTACTAATTCCAGTTTGTTACATGGATCATTGCCATTACATTTGGTGCAGAAATCTTGAAATATTAATGCAGCTTGGAATATCATTGCCATTGTCATTTGAACAGCAGCAAACACAAACGAAATAACAGCTTCAAAGTAGTTGCTTGATAGCTACATTCCTATCAACAGCAATGCCACAGCACTGAAAAATAATCAGACCTCCAACACAAACGAAATGTTCATTACATTAAACTGCACTGAAAATTAATCATTGCTCCACCACAACCGAAATGTTCATTGCATGAATACCAACTACTATCATAGCTAACACAACTAACTTAAACATAACAACTAAAACGATAGCAAATACAACCACTCAATTAAACATACCAACAACCACCATAGCTAAGACAACCACACACATACATAAGATTAATCTCTCTATCTTCTCCATCTCTGCATAACAATGCTCAACATAGGATCTCTAGGCTCATCGTGTCTCGACACATCACCTCTTGGAGCATTTGGTGTAGCTGTTGAACTTGATTCATCCATCGACTGACGTTGGAATAAACCACCCCTTCGCACGGGGTAGCACCATCTCCAAAATCCACATCTACTACACGTGAAATAAAGCATTCCACAACTATCCTCTGTAAATTCTACGATCTTCAGTGTTGCGTTCATTCCACAGTTGCATATCGGATATTGAAACTGCAGGTCTCTACATCCTCTATCCCTTTTGTTTGAGTTTGACATTTCTGTAAACAAACAACCAATCTGCAACTTTAAATAACCCTACAAACACTTTTCTGTAAACAAATAATTTTTAAATCATCAGCAGAAACCAATTTAACGAGGTTGAATATCATTTTGAAAACTGCAATCCACCATGACAACTCATAATTTGAAACTTCATCATTCTGTAAAAGGGCATAAACAAGATTTTGGTTATAACATCTTTACCTAGATTCTCATGAGAATTACCAGCTTCCTTCCTTATTTGCCTTCAGACGATGCATTCGATTTTTCTGTGAACTTCAATTTCTCCTCCTCGCAGGTTACCTTTGTCAATGGCAGGGAAGGTGTTTGAATATCCGGATGGCATACTCCTTTTAAGTTATTTGTTGGGAGGGCAAAATGGTAAGTCCACAAAATAATTAAACCAATTCTGCATTTCCTCCGTTCATATCCATCGGAATTTGGCCATTTTTAGCGCGTGACAGTCACAGCCCCCTATGCTTTGCCCATATTATCCCGGAGACACAACTAACCCAAAGAACGTGGGAGGCAAAGGTATATTTCCAAACGTAAGGGGTCATTTTGGCGATTTCACCAAACCACGAGGGAGGAAAAGGTAATTTTCCCTTATTATTATTATTATTACTACTACGTAAATATTTTTTTTTGAAAAAAAGATCTTTCTATTATTACAAAAACAATATCTGATTACAATGTATATTTGGCTACACGCAGACTATCAACTGCACCGTGTGAAAGAGTATGATTTTATGACTATGTGTCGTTAGAGTGTTTTCTACTCTATGTATTATCTGTGCTACAAAGATATGAGACGGAGGTGGGGAAAATCCATCGCTATGTAAGACTATGTTTCGCCACTGCCAGATTTTATATACCGTTTCTCTGAACAAATACGTCCAACCCGTCTTGGTTGTCTGAATTCCCCAATTCTAGTATCACGTAAATACTTCAATACTGTAAGAAAGGGAGAAGATATGGTCCATACTCATATTGTTGGGATTGGATCGTCTTCTCCAATATTTCTTCCCCGGCACAACACCTTTCATTATATATATTTTTAGTTATTTTTACATTAAAAATGTTATTGGAGATTTGAAATTAGAAGGTAAAGATCAGGTATTTCTATCATGTCTGATTTTTATCTCATTTAATGAAATTATATTATGTATAACAATTAAAAATAATAATAAACGTGTTTGAATTGAAATACATGTGTTATGATTTTATTAAATAAAATAAAAAAAATATGATATGGAACATATTAGAAGATCTTAACTGGAAATTGGGGAGAGGACCTAGTCTTGATAGCGTCAACCCATTTCAAGTATTACGGGAATCTTGTGCTTTTTCTAAACCTCCCCGCCAGTCTCTAGCATATGGTTTCCTCTCATTAAATCTCCTTCCGGGTGTAAAAAGAAAAATAAAATTCATTAGTAAAATCGTGTTAAGCAAAAATTTCTGGAGAAGATCGTACTCATAGCAAGAAAACATGTCTGGGTACAGAGGTGAAGACGAGTACGATTACTTGTTCAAGCTAGTTCTGATAGGTGATTCAGGGGTGGGCAAAATCCAATCTGCTTTCTAGATTCACCAGAAACGAATTTAATCTTGAATCTAAGTCCACTATTGGCGTTGAATTCGCAACCAGAACTCTCGAGATAGATGGCAAAGTCATTAAAGCGCAGATTTGGGACACTGCTGGCCAAGAAAGGTTTCTTCTTTAAACCCATCACCCCTGCTTTTCCTTAAGGTTTTCATCCCGTGTTTGTTGAGGACTTTCGGTTTTAGTTCGAAAAAGTTAGCAAGGTCTGATCTTTTCTTGTTTTCATTGTTATCTTGTTTGTTGTCCATGCATTTTTATGGTTTTCCTCCTCTTTTGGGCTTTATTCCCAATGGAGATTTGTGTTGGAGCATAAAACTATAATAATTCTGTAACCTTTTTTTTAACTTTGTTTGACTTGACTTATAATTACATTGTATTTTTCAATCGCATGTTGCATATAATTGGTTTTTGATTTGTTTCTATAGCTTGTTTGTAATTTTATATTCAACTCAAAAGTCCACTGCTTACTTTTAGCATTTGATACTTTATTTTCTGGCCTCTTTCTGGTTATTTGTGGCTTTGTCCGAATGAACTTGAAATTTGTTAAATATGGTAGTTATTGTATATAATCTTACGTTGAAAAAAAATTGTACTGTTCATCTTTAGCATTTGATTATTTGTTTAGTGCTCACCCTCTGGATTTTTCTTTTGTGGCTTTGGCTTTGTCTAAATTAAGTATCAACCAGAGTATG
>AP025063.1:3166521-3201726 GCA_036186865.1 Eustoma russellianum
CGCCAGTCTCTAGCATATGGTTTCCTCTCATTAAATCTCCTTCCGGGTGTAAAAAGAAAAATAAAATTCATTAGTAAAATCGTGTTAAGCAAAAATTTCTGGAGAAGATCGTACTCATAGCAAGAAAACATGTCTGGGTACAGAGGTGAAGACGAGTACGATTACTTGTTCAAGCTAGTTCTGATAGGTGATTCAGGGGTGGGCAAATCCAATCTGCTTTCTAGATTCACCAGAAACGAATTTAATCTTGAATCTAAGTCCACTATTGGCGTTGAATTCGCAACCAGAACTCTCGAGATAGATGGCAAAGTCATTAAAGCGCAGATTTGGGACACTGCTGGCCAAGAAAGGTTTCTTCTTTAAACCCATCACCCCTGCTTTTCCTTAAGGTTTTCATCCCGTGTTTGTTGAGGACTTTCGGTTTTAGTTCGAAAAAGTTAGCAAGGTCTGATCTTTTCTTGTTTTCATTGTTATCTTGTTTGTTGTCCATGCATTTTTATGGTTTTCCTCCTCTTTTGGGCTTTATTCCCAATGGAGATTTGTGTTGGAGCATAAAACTATAATAATTCTGTAACCTTTTTTTTAACTTTGTTTGACTTGACTTATAATTACATTGTATTTTTCAATCGCATGTTGCATATAATTGGTTTTTGATTTGTTTCTATAGCTTGTTTGTAATTTTATATTCAACTCAAAAGTCCACTGCTTACTTTTAGCATTTGATACTTTATTTTCTGGCCTCTTTCTGGTTATTTGTGGCTTTGTCCGAATGAACTTGAAATTTGTTAAATATGGTAGTTTATTGTATATAATCTTACGTTGAAAAAAAATTGTACTGTTCATCTTTAGCATTTGATTATTTGTTTAGTGCTCACCCTCTGGATTTTTCTTTTGTGGCTTTGGCTTTGTCTAAATTAAGTATCAACCAGAGTATGTTGGTGAGTTGAATTTGGCTCCTTTAGTCAAAACTCGGGGGGGGGGGGGGGGGGGGGGGGGGGGGCAAATAGAGTAGGCTCATGTGGACAGTGGGAGTCGGTAAGCTGCATTCGTGGATTGGTACTACCATAGGCCTATAAGCGAGGATACAGCCTGCCCATTTCATTTGTGAAAGTTGGTCACATGATCTCGAGTTTTAAGTAATCTTTTTTAAGTGAAAATTTCATTGATCATAAGACAAATATACAATGCAGTAACAGGAGCAATAGTTTACTGCCTCAGTGCTCAAACTTTAGGTGCTGCGTGCAATCTAGGATGAGGCCGAAATTGTTTTCCAGCTTTTGCTCCTATACAACTGTTGGGAAGTTTTTCTCTGCTGATTGATTATTTGGTGGGTATTCTCAAGTTGTTTTCAGTAAGCCATCATATACTTATGTAAGTTTTTTACCGCAAAAACTCTCTTAAAATTTCCTCAGCCTTCAATCTAACTTCTCTCCCCTCCTTTCCTGACCTTCTCTTTTCTCTGAACTCTCTCTTTCTTCTAACCACCCACACAGTCTCTTTCAAAATTTCTCTGGTGACTCTGGCCGCCGCAACAAGCAGCCGAACAACATTCATATACACTGAAATCACAAAGAAGAATGTTGAATCTACTCATTTACAACGCGATCTGAGTGGATCTTCAACATGCAAGACCTAATTAGGCTAAATTGCCATGAGCTACCTTGCTACTTTGCTATAAAACGGATTTTTTTTATTGGAAAATTCTTCTAGTCTTTCTTCTTCTGCTTTGATGAGAAAGAAAGGGGAGAAATCCTTTGTCATCCCTCCTACAACGATTGATCTGGGCATGCAGAAACGGGGGCAAACTATTGTAGGCTAGGTAATGGACGAGAGCGTCTCTTTTACAAGCGTAAAGAACTTGATTGAAGTAAGATGGAGTTTGAAAGGCCTTTTAGAAACCCAAAAACATTCTGATGACCCTTTTTGTGTTTTTAGATTCCAGTCTGAAGTTTCAAAACAAAGTAGCCTCATAGACCAAACCCTTGCTTATGTTCAGAGCAACAACAGTCCAAACAAAAGCTAAGTTTGCTAGGATATGTGAGGTTTTTGCTGGTGGTAAGTTCCCAAATCAGGTTAAGTTCATAATGAATTTGGTAAGGATGTCTATCCGGAAGTGATCTATGAATAATTTTCGCAAGATGTACCTAATGCAAAGCTTTTGAGCACTCTTGTGAGCCTATAGACAAGATAGTGAATGCACTAAAGAGTGAAAATCAAAGTGACAAAGGGAGAACTCAATGGTGGAACCAACGACGCAAGAGAAAACTTAAAAAGACGATGGAAAGGGACTGCAAATCAAGCTGTATTAGAACTAGCTGAGAAAATAGGCAACACAAAACAAATTTAATTCACTGGCAATCACGTAAGCTGAATTTGAGAAAGCTACTAAAACTTTAAAGCAGGTGCTTTGCGATCTGTGGAGAAACTAGCCTATCCGAACACATTCAACCCCTAGGGTAGTCTGGAAAAGAAAATGAGGAAAGAAGCAATTGTTTCTTATAAAGAAGACTCCAATATCAAAATAAGGAAGACCTTCTTAACCCAAAATGGCTAGGGAGAAGAAATAGTCCTTTTTTCTTAAGGTACTCTACAGTGAAAGAGGAAATAACACCTCTGGTTATAACTCAGATACTAATTCTGAGTTGAAAGAAGACCGGAAGTCTTTTCTGATTTAGAATTACAAAAATCTGTGGTTGAAAAAACTGAAAATATAACACTGGAAAAAGAAATCTAAGAAAATAAAAAAGAAACACAACCAACAAATGGAAGAGATATCTAAAGCAATGGATACCGTTGGAGGTAAGTCAGCAAAGAAGAGCCATAAAGATAAAATGAGGAATACTTTAGGGCAAAGGAAGGTTGAGATGAATGGAAGAAAAACAAGGTTTTGAAGCTGCTGAAGCCAAGTCAAGAAATAAGAAGACCAAAGCGGTAAGTGAAGAAACACTCATGAACTGGGAAACTGAAAATTATGATGATATGGTGGAAATTGACCATGAACATGATGTTATGCTCCCTTAAGCATCATGTTAGGGTGACTGAGGTCAAAGAACAAATCCAATAGTCTGAAACAGTGGTCGATTTGATGGAGGGCACTGGGCCAAGTCTGTTAAACAATATAGTAGAGGTAGGAATAAGGAAGTAGATTAAACAATAGCTTTTGGACTCTTATTTGACAGGATTTTGAATTTCTCTATGCCTACTAATGGTCTAAATGCACATTGAGCAATTGTTCTATAATAATGGCTACCTTGTTTGCATATTTTTAATGTGTATGAAATTTAATACAAAAAAAAGCCCATGATATACTTGCATGAGCCTTCTGTCTTTCAAAATTTTGATAGCCCTATGATGAAATTTGTAAAACATACTGATCAGTTTTGGGGATCGACTACTCCCCTATTCTACATATGTCTCTATTTATTATTGTTGTTGTTATTTTGAACTTTACTATCAGACACAACTAGTCCCAATGGTAGAATATATACTCTAGTTTCAGCCTTGGCTGAAGGTCTGATGAAACGCATCTAAATCCTAGGATGACTATTTCTCTTTTTACTTTTTTCCCCTATGTAATCACTCTTTTTGTTCCCTTGCATATGTTGTGCACATCCCTCCCTTTCCTTTAGTTCAAATTTTTGAGGTTTAACTATTATTTTGTCTGTTACAATTGCAATTTTTACTTTTGTCTTCCCATTTGAATTATGCAAAATCAAAAACCTAGGTGTTACATGCAATCTAAGACTGAGGCAGATTTTTCTTTTTGCAAGTTTTGGTACTATACAACTTCTCTCATGCAACTTATCAAATTTTAGTGGGTATTCTCAAGTTGTTTATGGTAAGCCATAGTTTCCATTTCTAATGGAGTCAAAGAATACTCTTCCTTGACTTTGGAATATGATGGAATAAAGCAAAATGATTCCACTAAATGGATGCGCTCTTATATTGTGAAGTAACAGTTGATCAAATAACTTGACGTAATTTTCATTATAGCATCGGGAAACAATCTCTGTGTGTTTCTAACACATGGTATGGTTGCGTACATTTGACCTCCCATACCCCGCTATAGACGGGTGCCTCTAAGGTAATGTGGTAATGTTGTTGTTTACGGTAAGCCATGATATATTCGCGCCCCTTCAGTTTATCAAAACGGGGATGGTTTCGAGATGAGATTTTTTGAAATGACTGCTCTCTATGACTATTGTTGTTGTTTTATTGTTGTTGTTATTATTATTATTATTATCATATAAAAATGGTCCTAATTATCGGACATATTAATCAAGTTTCAGCCTTAGGTGAAGCTTGTAATGAAATACATGCTAATCCGAGGGTCTAGAACTATTCACTTTACCTTTTTACTCTATCACCACTTCTTTTGTTCACTTATGTATGTTCTCCTATGCCCTCCTTTTTCTGAGTTTTATGTTTCGAGATTTAACTAGTCATTTATATGTTATAATGGTAGTTTCCAGTTGCTTAAGAGTATTTCCAGTTGTTCCTTTGACTGCATTGTACTTGGTATTCTTTTGCTTGCTATCTTTTCTCTAAGTGAGACTCCCAAGGTACTGTAGTCAAGAATTTTGTACTGCCAGTATGTTAACTTGTTTCCCTTCTAGATCAATGGTAGTTTGGAAGTTCCATTCTTCTGTGGGCAAGCATCTGCCTATGACTAGTTGAATCTGTTTTGAGTTTTGAGTCTTGAATGTTAGATTTATAAAAATTACTAGCACTTCTAGTACTCTGCTGGGAGGAGGGCTTTTTCTTGGCAGAACAAGATGTCTTTCCAGTATTGGGATAACTATCTTCACCTCTATCAAAGCTTTGATAGCTATCAGATAACACAACGATAACGACAACATTACCCCATTCCTTGCCTTAGAGGCTCCCGCCTATGGCAGGGTATGGAGGGTCAGATGTACGCAACCATGCCCATGTGTTAGAAACACATAGAAGTTGTTTCCGGATGACCCATAATGAAAATTGCGTCAAGCTGTATCGATCAACTGCTACTTCACAATATAAGAATCACAACCAATTTAGTGAGTCATTTTGCTTATTCTATCATATTCCAAAGTCAAGGAATAGTGTGTCATTGACTCCATTGGAAATAGAACTAAATTCAGAAAGCATGGTTTGCATATCCTTCTGGATTGTTATTGTTACAATATGAACGAACAAATCAATCAAGTTTCAGCCTTGGCTGAAGCCCCTGATGAAATAATTGTTAAATCTGAGGGACAACTTAGGCTTTAATCTGCTTTTTCTCTCTATAGTCACTTTTCTTGCATTGAAGATGCCGTGCACTTTTTCTTACTATATATTTGAGGTTTAGCTAGTCAGTTATCTGTTAATTACAAGGCTTCCTTTTCTCTTCCTTTTTGAATTTTGAAAAATCATATTTTATAAATTTAGTCCCTTTTTCTTGAAAACCTTTTTATACCTTTGCTCTAAAATATCTCTACGGCTTCTGTTTTATTGTAATTATTTATCTACATTATTTCTGGTTTTTGTATTTTCTGTTTTCCTAGCATGAAGAAATGAGTTCCAAATGTCCTTGACATTGTGAAGGGGCACATTTTCTTGTGACTTCCTGATTGGATACTTAAGTAGTGGAGAGAGCTGTAGCACTTTTGGCTTTTATCTACTGTAGCGCTTCCAGCAATATTGGCATGTTGGTGATAGTTCCCCCTACTTGAATTAGGGTTCTTGATATATTATTCATATCCTCTATAGTACTAGAAATGAGGGAATCTCAGTTAGTAGCTACATGTTTGGCCTATTACTCAATTAACAATCAAACGTTGATGAAACTCACTTAAGCGCTATTCTTTTTGGATAATTGCTCATTTACAGCCGTGCTGATCATCAAACATATATAATAAAAAAAATTTACAAAGAAACAGGCGCCAGCCGGTCATACGGCTGTAAATGAGCCATTATCCAAAAAGAATTGTTGTTTAGTAAGTTTCATCAACGTTTGGCTACTAAGTGAGATTCCTCGTACTAGAAATACCTTTTACTTTATAGTTGAACTTGAATAAGTAGTGTATCTCATGCTCCCATACCCTTTGAAAATCAAGTGCTAGAGTTGCTCTAACATATTCAGTGTTTCTTGGCTGACTTGCACCTTTTATATTTGGGGTTATGAACTTCCAAATTTATCTTTTCCTCCTTTATTACTTTCAGGTACCGTGCCATTACCAGTGCGTACTACAGAGGAGCTGTTGGTGCTTTGCTCGTGTATGATCACTCGCCATGCTACCTTCGAAAATGTTGGAAGATGGTTGAAGGAATTGAGAGACCATACTGACCCCAATGCTATCGTGATGCTAATTGGTAACAAATCTGATCTTCGGCATCTTGTTGCAGTTTCAACAGAGGAAGCTAAAGCGCTGGCAGAGGCAGAAAGCCTCTATTTCATGGAAACTTCTGCATTAGAAGCAACCAATGTGGAAGATGCATTTAAAGAAGTCCTCACTCAGATACACTATCTTGCTAGTAAAAGAGCAGTTGAGGCTAGCGATGAAGGCGCTACTTCGTCTATTCCAATCAAAGGAGAAACAATCAACATCAAGGACGAGGGATCTTCTTGGAGAAAATTTGGATGCTGTTCAAGTTAGGCCTTGCATTGAAGGGTCAGAGGGTAAGTGTGTTTTCTTGGAGACTCGTGTATATATCATTTTTCAATTGGTAAGTACCCTTTGATTTTTCTTGCTCCTTTGTTGCTTGGAGTTCAAAGGGTCAAATAAGCTGTGAAATATCGTAGTTCGTGTTTCTAGGGAGTTTGCAGTTTGATAGTACAACTAGCGGTTGATTGAACTTTGCATGTGCATCTATATAGAATGAAAAAGGCTGCTTCTCATGTTCTGCGACGTGGCTAGAGGTGTTAACGAACCGAGGCGAACCGAATACTAGGTTTTCAAATTCGGATTCGTTTAGCTAGACGAACTGTTCCGTTCGGTTCGTTTAGCTACACAAACTTTAAATTGGTTCGAGTTCGGCTCGATAACAATATAACTGTTTAAACGAGCCAAACAGTTCGCGAATAGTTCGACTCGTTTTAGTAAACGAATCAAAACATCTGTTTGAATTCAGCTCGTTTACAGACAATTACCGAACGAATACAGACCAAACACGAACCGAACTCGAATGGTTCGCGAACGAATACTTTGAATCATAGGGTCAACGAATAACACAAAATTTGTACCAGATTCCTTTGTAGAAAAATTGAAGGCTTCACATAGGGCTGTAAATGAACCAAGCCGTTCGGTTGTTCGGCTCGTTTAGCTCGAGTTTGAGATCGAGCTCGGCTTGGATGAAAGGTTAATGAACAGAGCTTGAACATCTTTTTTCTGTTCGAACTCGGTAAGTGGCACCGTTTGTTTAAGGTGTTCGGCTCTTTAATGTTGTTTGTGAGTTAAACGAACCAATCTTGAACAATTAAATATGTTCGTTTAAATAAACGAACAAGCTCGGCTCGTTTGCTAAGTTAAATGAACCGAGTTTGAACAATGCAATGCTCGGCTCGTTCGGCTCGTTTACAACCCTAGCTTCACATATTTCAAGTTTGAAACTTGCCAAATATTTGACAGAGTTCTATCTATTTTGGATAGTCTGTTTTTTTTAAAAAAAAAAATGATAGAAGAGGTATGTAAATAAATCCTGGTTGGCCTTCTTTCTAGTATCAAATAACGAATCTGAGATTTCGGCATTCGAATCAAGATTGATCCAGGTAAAAAGATTGTGAATATGCTGCTGGGCCTGCAAGAATCAGCAACTCCGGAGTTGTTACTCCTGGAAAAACTCTCCGACGCGCGCTAGCTTGGCACCCGAAGCAAGGTGACTTGGTATAATAACAATAGCCACGGCGGATCTAACGCCGTAAAGTTAAAGTGAAAAAGACTCGCGTTTTAACTGCAAACTCAATGGGATACCATCCAGTCCACTTTTCAGCTAAAGGAGCCTCATTCCACCAGATAATAGCAAATGATAAATCTTGACTAGCAGAGGGACATCGCACCAACAGCCATTGCCATCATGTGAAACTACCATACGCTTGCTATCCATGAGAAAACTGATAAGCACCTGCATATTTCTGTGTTCTAACCATGAATATACTTTTCCTTGGATGATTATAATTCTGAGTTGGAACTGACCATTTTAAAATGCATTTATTAATTTTAAGCATAAAAGAACGTTTATGATGTAATATGCTCCTTACAGAGTCCGAAGAGATGCCAGATCATGTACGCAACCTTACCCTACACTTTGTGCAAGAGACTGTTTCCACGGCTTGACCCGTGACTTCAAGATCACAAAGCAGCAATATTACTAGTTGTTTCAATGCCCGCCTTCCTTCATTTTAAGCATGCATATACAAATTATCCACTCCAGAGGATCCAAATTGATGTCTACACAAAAAACAAGGATACATTTTACCTAGATGCGGCAGTGAAGTTGAGATTATAATTCACTTGATAGACATGAGAGAAGTTTGCGTGCAGTCAGAAATCAGCCTTATCTACTGCACTGAAAGACACTCGCAGGAACAAGCTCTGATGATTGACATCCGGTACTCTCAAGCTTTTAAAGCAACTCAATTAGGCATTCTTCCAGAATAAGGAAGATTTAGCAAACATCGTTCGAAATGCTATGCGGATGCAAGCGCTACACGAATAACTGGGCAAGTGAATGAACAAAGGATATTCTCATCTCATTTATCAGGCATAGTCTACATATTTCAAGTAGATGCATCAGTATCCTACCTTACAGAGCTGAAAAGAACAAATAGACTTTCACTGACGGCATATAACAACTCGAGCCAACCAGACAAAATAGAAGAGAAATATTAATGCATCCTTGTCACCTTCCAAGTATAAAGAGCAAGCAGATCCCAAAACTTCTGAAATCAAAACTAGTGAAATTGGTCTACAAAATCCGGTAATGACATGGGCAAGCACTGCCGATTTCTAAAACACCCAATATCTAAGAACCAATGTTCTGGGACTTGTTCAGGATGACACCTTCGTATTTGACCTGGAACCACTTCATTGCGTCTTCCTTGGTAACTCTATGTTGGATGCCAACACGTGACTTGCACCTGCGGCGACGTGCCACCCGGTACCCAGCACGCTCCAAGACGACATAGAAGTCCATTCCATAGATACCAGTGGAAGGATCATACCTGTGCAATGTGTACACATCTTAATAAGCAAATGCAAATCCGAACTAACAAACTTAAAGTCACTACCTTTTCCATTTTTCTTTTTGGGTTGGGAGGAGGGGTGGGTGGGGGGGGGAGTCAAAGAAGGTCCTCTAGATAGACATTGAGAAGTACTCAGACCTATAGACACAGGGTCCTAGACTACATACGCTTCAACATAAAATAAATAAAATCAAATCAGGACCTTTATTACTTAAATTGAATGTCCACAGGAAAGAAATGGAACATGAAGTCGAGGGTAGAACAGGGCTAAATAAGGTCAAAAGGACGAAACAGAAAAAAGGAGGAAAACATCATGAAGAAACATACTTGATTCCAAGGTCAATATGCTCCTGAATACCGAAGCCAAAGCAACCAGTGTCACTAAAGTTTCTTCTCAGCAGTTCATATTCCTTCACTTTCAACCCACTCTCGAGAAGTTGCATCGCCTTATCACCTCTGACTGTTACATAGCACGCGATCTTCTCATTACGCCTGATGCCGAATGACCTCACGGTGTATCTAGCTGTCAGGAAAACAGTTGAAACATGAAAAAAATTCATATAATTTAACGCAGCCATTAAAGAACAAAGCCACCATCAAACTAGAAATCTTACTAAATTTTCAGACTAAGCAAAGAAACATGGGGCATACACAGATTTGCAAACTGAAATTCAAGATTAAAAACTCAAGCTAACATAAAGCTCAAAAACCTGAAAACACCCAACTAAATACACTCGGCTTCATAAATAAATTGGCCAATCGTACCTCGGATTTAGCATTTGTTTCATCAGGGAATTCAGCCAAGGCTGAAACTTGATTAGTATGATTCTATCATTGGGACCATTCGTGTACGAGGGTAAAGTCAAAGATAAAAACACATACTTATAGTAAGTAATCGATCTTTTTTTTATCTTTTATTTTTGTAAATTGTAAGTAGTCAATCTACAGAACTGGTACTTAAGTTTCACAAATCTCATCTATCACTGTGATCATTTCTTTAAGACGAAAACATTTCACACAATATAATAGGGTCGTCCGGAAAAAAAAGGCACCATCATGTACCAAACTAGAAATATTGTGAAATTTTCAGACTAAGGAAAACGGACATATACACAGACGTGCGTACTGAAGTCTAAGATTATATACTCAAGCTTACATTGAGCTCAACTCAACTTAAAAAAAGGAATAACTAACCCAGATTTTAGCTTGATAAATATATTAGACAGTCGTCCCTCAGAATTAGCATTTATATCATCAGGGTGCTCAGCCAAGGCTGAAACTTGATTAATATGATTCGATCATTGGGACCATTTGTGTATAATGGTAAAGTAAAAGACAAAAATTATAAAAAGCTCAAATTTAGAGATAGTGAGTAGTCAAACCCCAAGATTGGTTTGTTTGTTTTAAAAATCTCACCCCTACCATTCTGCTTGCTGCATCTATAACCTATGCTAGTAAATGAATCCATATTAAAAGCAATTATCAGCTGAGTTAGTATCAATTTCCATCCACGAATCAGTCATTGAACTTCCCACCAAAAATATTTCTAGAGCAACTGAATTTCAGGTAAAACTGAGTAAAAGGATGGAGAAACGAAAACCAAAAGCTTGAAAACGACAAAATCGTATGGTCAAAAAAATCAAGAAGCTTACCTTTGGAGAACACTGGGGATTGGCCACTGAGTTGTTCGAGGACCTTAGCGGCTCTGGTGAGACGATCTCCGCTCTCACCAACGGAGATGTTGAGTACCAACTTCTGCACTTTGATCTCCCTCATTGGGTTGCTCAATTTCCTTTCCGATGCCTAGACATAAAAAAAAACATAATCAAATCAATGTGGCGAAAATCAACAATGCTGCATGTACATAAAATCTTGAATTTTTGGAGAGAGATGGAGACCATGGCGCTGGGAGGAGGGAGGAGGAGGAGGAGTAGGGTTTTAGACAAATGGTGACGATTATAATGAAATGAAACCCTAATAATCGATTGGGGACTTCAAGCAAACAGGCTTAGCGAGACTTTCATTGGGCTAGGCCCAGAAAATTGAAAAATGCTTTGTCGGATTGATTGTTAGTTCTGCGGGTTTTTGGCAGCAACTGGAATAAAATTGTTTCTATTTTTTTTTAAAGTCAAATGAAAGAATAAATTATGCCGAACTACATTAACAAGGTGTGAAATCGCATAAGGTGGCGTTTGGTTGACACTTGGGAATCGGAATTAGAATCGGAATGGGTATGATAGGGAATGGGTTTGGAGGATATGGGTTTGGGGGTTAAAAGTGATAGTTGTTTGGTATTAAAATGGGAATCGGAATAGTGACCGGTCGAGTAGTGGTCGCCGGCGGCGGCGGACCGGTGGCCGGCGGCGGCGGACCGGCGGTGGACGGTGGCCGGCGTCGTTGACCGGTGGCTCCCCATTCCCCATTCTCACATTTTGATAGATAGGGGGCCTAGTATATCAAAAAACGATATCCATTTCCAAATAGTTGGATATCAAAATGAAATCCATTCCCTCATTTACCCCCAAACAAACAACCGGAATGGGTTTGGATTCCCTCCAAACCCATTCCCTCATTCCCATATCCCCAACCAAACGCCACCTAAAAGACAATTAATTTGGACTTTCATACGATACATTAATGATATGTTTTTTCCTCTCTCTAAAGTATCCTCAAACTATGACAACAGTAGCTCTTTATTATGTTATGTGATCACTATAACACAGGTTACGGTGAATCAATTTGGTTTCATGCCAGGACGGTCAACTACGGAAGCAATATACATCTTAAGGAGAGAATGATGGAGAAGTATAGGGAGAAGAAGCGCGATCTACATATGGTCTTCATCGATATTGAAAAAGCGTATGATAGTGTGCCACGTAGACTGATTTGGGATTGCCTGGATGCAAAAGGAGTTCCTGTGAAGCATATAGACATAATTAGAGATATGTATGCTAGGACGGAAACAACCGTCTGTACGCCTGTGGGGAATACGAACTTTTTTGGTGGAGGTAGGCCTCCATCACGGGTCTACTTTAAGTCTAGTCTTTTTGCAGTTGTTCTCGACGAGTTGTCAAAGACGATCCAAGAGGCAGTTTCGTAGTGTATGCTTTTTGCTTATGATATTGTATTAGTCGCCGAGAGTAGACATACCCTGAGTATGAGACTAGAGCAGTAGAGAGGGGCTTTGCAGAGAGAAGACCTAAGGATTAGTCGTTCTAAGACCAAATATCTGCACTGCGACTTCAGCGGCACATCTGACGGTGAGAATAGTCAGCTCACTATCGAGGGTCAAGTGGTACCATAGGTAAGTAAGTTCAAATTCCTAGGATTATTTGTACAGCAGGATGAGAATATAGATAGTGATGTAATGCACCGAGTTCAAGCAGGCTGGTATAGGTGCAGAGTGGCTTCATGGGTGCTGTGTCACAGAAATTTTCCAACTAAATTAAAGGAAAAGTTTTATAGGGTGGCAGTGCGGTCGGCAATGTTATATGTGTCAGACTGTTGGGTCATGATGAGTACACAGTCGCAGAAGATGGAAGTGGAGAGATGAGGATGCTAAGGTGGATATGTGGGCAAATAAGGCTAGACCGGATGAGAAATGAGGTATTTAGGAAAATGCTAGGGGTGGCTAGTATAGCGGATAATATAAGGGAGGGGAGACTAAGGTGGTTTGGGCATATCAAGCGGAGATAGACAACGGCATCCGTCATAGCAGTTGAAAGCCTCATCGTAGAGGAGAAAAGAAGTATGTGCAGGCCCAAACTGACTTGGGAGGAACGGATTAGACATCACCTACTAGATTGCACCTCTCTGAGGACATGATATAGGATAGGAGCTCATACAGACTGAGAGTTAAGGTTAGCAAGGTTTAGGTAGGATATAGAGGTAGCTTAGAGTATTAAAGGGACTTAGATACTCTCTTAACATTAGATGACTTTGCATTTTTATGTTTGTCTTTGTTTTTCATTATTTGTTCGTTTATTATGTGTTATGCAGGTACATACAGAGTCGGGGGTCTCGTTGGAATCGAACTCTCTATCTTTTGGGATGGAGGTATTGTTCGTCTGTCACTCACCTTCCTCAGACCATAGCGATAGCTTTTGGTGTTGAGATATGTTGGGTATGCATTGTTGTTGTTGTATAATAGAAAGATCGAGATATTTTTTTTATATTATCAGTTGAATGAGTATTGCCGAATAATAACCCTTATACGCTCATAATATATAAGTATGGCAGAATAACGAAGGTTATGCAGATAGTTAGGTTTGAAAGATAAAAAAAAAAATACATGTTTGGTGATGTATACATATATTGTTGGCAAGCGTCATTATGTTATACAGTATCTGTATTACGGTTAGATTGTGTAATTTTCTAAATCTATGTTAGTGATGTAATAACTGTATTTCGGTGAATGTGATATATGTTGTTGTATCAGTATAATGGTATACGTTATTCGTATTATGGTTATAAAAAGATTTATGATTTTCTAAATCTATGTTAGTTGATGCAATTAATGTAATTCAAAGAATACGATATGTTGTTGTAATCAGTATACTGGTAGTCGCCGAATAATTTTGGATACATGATCAATTGACAACCGTACATACAGAGGAGAGTTGAACAAAGAATAAGGGGGTTTTGACTTTTGAGGCAAAAATAATTAAAAAATAAATAACACGTTGTTATTGTGATGCGGTTGTTGGAATTCAGAAGGGTAGAGTATGGAAGCAGAAGCAGTTGCTTAAAGAACATTTTGAAGAGCACACATTGTAGAATTTGTAAGAACAATTGTAAATTAAAAGTAAAATTGGAGGCTGAATATTGTAAAAATTTTATTCAGACTTTAAGTTCTTAATCAGAGGACTTTCACCTTAAACTCTTCTATAAAATATACAAGTATTTGCCTTTTATAAGGCTTGTAAGAGGTAAGACACCTCAAGCCATCAACGGCTATATTTATTTGTTTCATTCTTATTTACAATTATTTATTTGTCCACTGAGATAGTGGATGTATGTACAGTATATTCATATAAATACTCTTGTTGTACCGTGCCTCTGTTTATTCCTGCAGTGCTGCATCCGAGATCTCTTATGCCAAGTATTTCAGCTCGGCAGTGATGTCCCTGTTGCTTCTGATATTCTTTGTTCTGTTTGCTCAGCATAGCTTAGTTCATTTGTTTATGCCTTCACCTCGTCTCCTCAGCTTGGCATCCTTGTGTCTTCTCTTCGTCACCTCGGCTTCGGCATTCTTTCCTTTAGCTCAGATACTCCATCACCTCGGTCTTTCCTCATTTCAGCTCACCTCGGCACTTCTTCTTTTGGCTTGGGACTTCATCCAGATTCTTACACTTTTCACCTCGGTCCTTTATCCCGGCATTATTTCGGCACTGCTTTCTGTCACCTCGGCACTGCATGGTTTAGTTCATCACTTAATCTCAGCTTCAAGTACTCCTGACCTCACCTCGGCTAGGCACCTCGGTTCGGTACTTCTGCTTCTGCCTTACTTCGGTTAAGCACCTCAGTCCGGCATTCCTCTGATCTTTCTGGTCTTTGATCTTCACCTCGGTGTGGTACCTCAGCTCGACCCTCCAATCTTTATCTGTACTTGTCTTTGATCCTCGCCTCGGTTTGATACCTCGGCTCGGTACTTCTTCCTTTACTTCAGCTCGGCACCTCAGCTCGGCAAGCCACTTTATTTCTACAGACTCTTCCAGAACGGTCAGTGTATTAATATGAATGATAGATTGATTGCCCTTCAGTTTTTCATTTATGTATATACATATATTTGATAGACGTAGTTACAAGATAGTATATGCTAATACGGTTGCTGCATGTTTCTATGCTTTTTGTTTATCTATGTTGTTTGATGGGATGACCATAATTTGGAGATAGAATAAATGTAGCTCTTTCTATTACAAGTGTTTTGATCAAGCGTGTCGTTTTATTGTTGTTTTTAATCGTTGATGCAGTTATAAACTAAATAAATGGTAACCAAACAAATAAGAAGATGGATTACATTAAAATTAATAAAGAAGAGTTGATTACAATGATAATAAAAAATTAAATAAAAAATTACTGGTAGTAGAGATTAGAGTCCATGGGTACATTGAAACCTTTATGTTCTTTTTCAATGTGGACCTTCTTCAAGTAGTCCCTCTTTCTTTTCTTTCAAAGTTGATCATACCTTTCAGGAATGGGAAGATTGGTTTGTCGAGTGGGTAGCAGCGGTAGATGTGATGGAGTTCATTGAGTTCTGGATTGGGATCTCCTCACCCCAACTTTCCTCACCCCTTTGTGACCACGCGACACGTGGCAGCAAGGAGGGGTGGTGAGGCTAGATGAGGGTACCTCACCACCCCTCTTGCTGCCACGTGTCGTGCGGTGACGCGACCCTCATCTAGCCCACCACCACCCTCTTTGCTGCCACGTGTCGTGCGGTCACGCGTCACCGCACTCCCCTTGCGGTGAGGTGATCCTATCCCGTTCATTGAGGCCTCTGATCGCCCTCTTGAGGCTGGGGTAACAACTTTGGTGAATGGAGGACAAACTAAGTCAATACCTTGTTGCTAAACTTCTTGTATTCAATGTATCAGCCTTTGTTGTTTAGTTCGTTCTCCGTAGTTTGCATGAAACGTTTGAGTTTTTCATAGTTCTAGTTCCTCCCAAATATTTTCTTGAAGTTGGAGAAATAAGCCGTTTTTTTTTTGTTTTTTTGTTTGTTCTTTTGGAGAAGTATATATCTTAGGAGACGGATGTTGAAAGGTTATGTCATTAATGGATATATGAAAGGAAGATTGAACAGATGCAGAAGTTGAAGAGGTTCTTTATGGTAACTGCTTATGTTTGTATAGTAATAAGAAATGAGATGGTGTTATCTTTTTTTTCTTCTGAAATTTGTAAAAATAAAAAAATTTCTTCCTCGTTGTAGGTTAAAATTATCTTCCGTGTTGTATGCATATATATTATAATATATATAGATATGTATCTATTTATATATGTGTGTGTGTGTGTATGAAAGGAAGATTGAACAGATGCAGAAGTTGAAGAGGTTCTTTATGGTAACTGCTTATGTTTGTATAGTAATGAGAAGAAATGAGAATGGTGTTATCTATTATATATATATATATATTATATATATATATATATATATATATATATCTATATATTATATATATATATATATGTGTGTGTGTGTGTGTGTGTGTGTGTGTGTATCTATGTGTGTGTGTATATATCTACATAGGTATATATCTATATGTATGTGTATGCGCGTGTGGTATGGATTTTTTTATATATATAACGAAGGCAAAGCCTTCTTTATTTTATTGATGATCGCCACTTACGGCGGAGAAAAAACTGTTTTATTACACGATTTAAAAACGAAAAACTAAACCTAGCATTGCAATAGAAGAAAGAAGTAATCATCTAAGGAAACCGAGTTCGGATTATGATTTTTCCTTTACTGTTTTCAACTTGTGAAGGAAGCGGAGGAGGTATATCCTTTTTGCACGCTGCTGCTTATGAGCTGTCTTACACTTATATGGCATAAAACCTTCATCATACTGGATTTCCAAATCTATTTCTATTTCCCTTTGTGAATTTGAGTCTGCTTCCGCATCTTCAGCTTCTGGCGTGTCATGCAAAGTTAAGGCCGAAACATCCCATTTAGTGACATCAAGCATAGTATAGCAATAATCATCGCACACATGAGTCGGATTCCATGCATTTCGACAATTAAGATGAACTAGTCTAGCTTTAGATAACCCTCTCGAAGTAATAGACATCACCGAAATTCTAGGCGTATTCTGCAAACATGTAGGGTACTCAGCATGTGATAAGTCCCCCTCCAAACTCGCCATCTCAATAGGGGCTGTTTCTTTAATAGCTGCTGGTGGAGTATTTGCAGGTGAATCCACGATGGAAGATATGTAAGTCTCTGCCAAATATTTCAAACCATCGGTTGAGCCGGCCGAGAGTGTGTTCCTGCTCAACTTCCTGATTCTCATGAGGGCTGCCTAATTTGGAGATGTCATGTATCTCAGAGATAAAAACAGACTGCAATGGTTGTGGTTCTGGGAGCTGCGAAACTGGGGACTGCCCTGCATCCTGTTTGTCATTATTCGTTGCATGTGCAAGAGTGGGTTGTGAGGTCATATTTAAAGGCGTTGGGAGAGCTGTTGTCTGTGAAGGAATATCTTTTGATTACTGAGGCTGCTGAGAGACATCAACTTTGTTCGGTGTCCACCGCTTTGTGCATCCACCTGATGGGAGTGTCCCGCTGAATGACTAACAACTGGAATCTGTGGAGGGTCTAAAGGTGGCTGCCCACAAGTTTTATGATCATGTCCCAAGATTCGGCAGTCACTGCAAAAAGGGGACATCCTCGTATTCAACCGTAGGATAAAATTCATATTGACCTCCTTGGATATGAAGCTTGCTCGAAAGAGCTTTGGAGATGTCAATTTCAACACACAAACGGACTACGAAGAACGTAGACCTTGCATAGTTGCTGAGTCCATTCGAAGTGGTGTACCTATCATATGAGCCACGTCCCAAAGGACAGTTTTGTTGTGTAAAAATAATGGTAATCCTCGAATAGACACCCATATTAAAACGACATGATTAATCAAATTTTGGATCAAAAGTCTGGAGTCCATGTTGTGACACATATATGTGATCCATTCAGTATCCATGATCGACGTAAGAAACATCTTTGATAATCTTCTTGATTAGAAAATGTAATTAGAACATGCTGCTCGTCCAAAGGCCAAGTTTTGGAGTAGCCTTAAACCCAATACGTTCAAAACATGAACTTAATTGTTTCATATTGAGACATCCATTCCAAAAGAATACCTCATTATCTGAAAAAGCAATAGATGAAAGGTCTTTATACCTTTGTACTGTGAGAGTGATTGGGAGCGGCGATATAATCTTCGGAGTAACGATATCTGCATATGATTTCCGCGGTTGAATGTTGGTCAATGTCGGTGATTCCATAATTCGCATAAACTACAAATTCCTGAAGATCGCAGTCAAAAGGCAAACGAAATTGCAAATGAAGAATATGATGTTGAAGAAATATGCTATATAAATGAAAACGAAATCGAATGCTGAAGCAATCATTGGTGCAACCAAATCAATTGTGAAATCGTCCAGCCTCCGCCGCCACATCGTTCAAATCAGAAGCCACCATATAGTTTGTGAGATTATAATTAAGGCCTATGTTTGGAGAATGAAGTGGATGGAGAAATTGAGATAACGAAGGTGCGCAACCTAAAGAATTAATGGAAAGGGAAAAAGCGGCTGCAGAGCCGCCACACAGTAGTTCATTAGGTTTCCACTTTATATGGATATATATACATATATATATATATATATACATATATATATGTGTGTGTGTGCGTGTTAGAGCCGTGAAAAAGAATAAAGAATATAATCTATATGATATATAATTAATAATCATAATCTATAATAATAATAATAATAATATATAATATAATAATAATAATAATAATAGAGGATAAAGATAAAGAAAAAAAGGGAATAGTAATAAAATGAAGGATATATAATACAATTAAATGGTAAGTAGAGTTACACTAGGAAACCTAAACCAAAATCTAATGGAAACCTAAAATCTACCATAACTCCCCCTACCATATATATACATATATACGCATAACAATAACCCCCAGCCGCATACACTCACACGCACAAGAAAAGAGGAAAAAAAGAAAAGAGGAAAATAAAAGAAAGAAGAAGAAGGCAAGCGAGGCCCCGAACCCAAGTTTTAATCCGTTGAATTTTTCGTTATCGTCAATCGAGGTAGATGTCTCTTCCCCCTCAAACGGGTATAATACATGCATGCTTTGATGATATATTTATGTGATTCGTTGTTTTATTTTTTAATATGTGAATTTTGTCTTGTTTTATATGGGAAGGCATGAGATGTGTTGTTTATGGCTGTATGTGTATGTGCGTGTGTATTGAAATTGATGGTTGTTGTGATTCGGATTGGAAACACCCTTGAATGAAATCAAAAGGTTGAATATTTTCACACTTAGGGTTATTTAAAATTGCGTTTTGTCCTTAGAATAAGTTCATCTAGTCCGGAATAGGTTGGGATTGGGTTGAAAGTCGAAAAAAAACGGGTCTGACAGATGCGTTTTAGGGGGTGGCCCACGCGCGGCCCCTGTCGGCGTCCGGACACGTGCTGACGTGTCCATCTCCAAAAGTTGCGTCTCGTTATAACGAGTCCAATGCAACTAGTTTGAGGTCAATCGGAGTTAAAACTAAGATTTTATGAAGGTTAGAAGAAAATATTATTTAATATAAAAAAAATAAAAAACAAAGAAAATGTTGTTGGACCGGCCTGGCTGCCGGACCGGACCGGATGGCCAACGGACCGGACCAGGCCAGCAGGCCCAGGCCAAAATTTAAAAAAAAATCTGAAATTAATTTCTGAAATGATTAAACAGTAAATAATTAATTAAAATTAGTTTAAAATTCCAGAAAAATATATTTAATTATTAAAAATTCTAAATAAATTCCAAAAAATATAAAAGATTAAAATTAAATTATTTTCACTCAATTTCTGAATTTTGGTAAATGTAAGTAATTAAAAATAATTAGTAATAAATAGAATTAAATAAGGAAGAAATATAGAAAATTAGTAGAAAATTCTAGAAAATTAATACAAGTTAAGGAAAAATAAGGGGACTAAATAACAACTTTTCAATATTCGTAAAATTTACTAAACCAAATATTGAGTGCCGGAGATGGTGAGGATGGGCGTACGGGCCCCAGGCGACTAAATATTGAGTGCCGGAGTTGGTGAGGATGGGCGTACGGGCCCCAGGCGACTTTTGTTGTTGCATTCATGGCATGTATTTGCATTTGGAATGGATTGAGATGTACAGGTCTCAGACGCTCGAGTGAAGTGGACCATGGTGTACGGGCCATGAGTATTCGGTTATGGTGGATCATGGTGTACGGGCCATGGGCATCGGTATGGTGGATCGTGGTGTACGGGCCACGGGCATCGGTTGGGGTGGATCGTGGTGTACGGGCCACGGGCATCCGTAAGGGTGGATTGTAGTGTACGGGCTACAGCATCCAGTCAATCCCGGGATCATGCATTGCATATAGGTCTAGGGCATATTGCATGACATGATTCTTTGTTGCGTGTGACACGTTGATTGAGCGTGCATCACGTACTTGCGCATTTTTGTGGAGTGTTTACTTACCGCATTTACTTTATCTTATGCATGTTATCTTATATTTATGTGCTATGTGATTTTATCTTATATCTATGTGCTATGTGTTATATCATATCTATGTGCTATGTGGCTGTATCATTTCGGTATGTACGTTTTGTATTTGTTTGAGGCGGGCATCTACTGGGTGATTTCTGTCACTCACCCCTACTTCCCAGGTGAGCTGGATGAGAACTAGGAGCACATCTTTGTTGTGGACGGGACGGACGTAGCGGAGTGGTCTGGTTGAGGGCTGCAGTAGGATATGAGGGGACTCTGCAGCTGTTTTGTTCTTGTTTATGCTTTGAGATTTTCCACATACTACTTTATTACTTTTATTCCCAGAATTTTTATTTAGCAATGTAATGACGACTATTGGAGTTGAACATATGTTATGGCTTACGTTTCCCGAAAAATTTCTACGTCATTTTTGACAAGTAAGAGATTGATTCGACGCTTTGTATTCTCCTTAGTGAGATACGGCGGGTGCACTGTTCCCGATGTTAGGGCTCGGGAGCGGGGCGCTATAGGTGGTATCAGAGCCGAGGCTTCAGATCCGCCTCGGAAACGCAGGATTAACTAGATCACTAGGCGTAAGTATGATCTTCTGTAAAATTACGATTTTACTCCTAATAAACAAAGTAGACTTAAGCGATGATCTTAGACCTAAGTTATGATTGGGTATGGGATGTGTGCCGATGGTGAGCTTCCCTTGTCTAATTATCAATTTATCAGTGCTCAACCTTTCAACTTAATATTGATTAATATGTATTCGTCTCATGAACTCAATTCCGGATAATGCCTCCATGACGCGAGCCGCCAACTGGAAACGGAGGACACGATGGCGATGATCAGAAGAGCCAGGGACCTTCATCAGATCCTTGCAGATACCCTGGCCACGCTCACTACATTGGTGGCCCGGCAGTAGATACAGATGGCTCACCTGTACAGCAGCAATAACCACCACCAACACCATCACCCCAAGGGACTGCGATTTTTCTACCCGAAGACGCAGAACTGCCAGATACCTACGTCCAGGGGTACCACCCAGCTAGAGCAAGCAGAGATCTGGCTCAAGAATGTGTCGGAGCAATTGAGGTTGCTATAGGTCCAGGATGTTTTTAAGGTGGATGTGGTATGTACCCTTCCTAGAGGGTCATACCGAGAAATGGTGGCAGAATGTGACACGCAGGCTGACTCCACTGCAGACATAAACCCAGTTTAAGGGAGTACCACAAGTATTTTGTTATAGAGAGTGACCTATACCGGCACAAGCACCCCCTCCATCATCAAGTCAGATGCAACAGAAAGCAAAAGGGGTACCAACGCTCATGTGCATGTTATGACGAACACTGAGGTAGAGGAGGTCGGAGACGTAGTTACAGGTGAGATGTTAATTAACCAAGTCCCAGCATACATTCTGTCTGATAGTGGTGCCAGCCACTTATTCATCGCCGGGAGATTCGTCAAGAACCTAGATATCCTACCAAAACGGTTGAGATCCCTTATCGTGTTCAAGCCACCGGCGATCAGGTGCTAGTATCCCACTATCAGTACAAGGATTGCCAGTCAGAGATTAATGAGCTTGAGTCCTCTGCAATCCTGATCTAGATGTAGGATTTCGACATTATTCTGGGTATGGACTTCATGGCGAGATATAGTGCTACCATCGGCTGCCGCCAGAGACAGGTCAGTATGCAGACACCGGATAAGCGAGAGACTATCTTCCAGGGGATGTCAAATTGAAAAAGCCATCCAGAAAAAAAATCTACATGACTGCAGCACAGGCCTCTCGGGCATTGAAGAAAGGAGTCGGGGGTTTTCTTGGGTATATTCTAAATGCCAGAGCTAACTCCATCGATTGAGGATATTCCAGTGGTACGAAATTTTAAGGATGTCTTCCTTGACGCGCTGTCATGTTTACCATCGAGTATGGAAGTAGAGTTCGAGATCGACCTTATACCCGGAGCTGAGCCGATCTCGAAGGTGCCATACAGGATGGCACCAGCAGAGTTAAAAGAGCTTAAGGAGCAGTTGCAGGAGTTACTGGATAGGAAGTTTATCAGGACTAGTGTTTCTCTCTGAGGAGCACCAGTGTTGTTTGTGAAAAAGAAGGACGACAGTACAAGGTTATGTATCGACTATCGTGAGCTAAATAAGATCACAATAAAGAATAAATACCCACTACCGATGATCGACGATCCATTTGATCAGTTGAAGGGTGCTAGAGTGTTCTCGAAGATTGACCTCCGATCAGGCTACCATCAGTTGAGGATTAAGGCAGAAAACATAGCAAAGACTGCGTTCCGCACTCGATAAGGGCACTACGAGTTTCTTGTGATGCCTTTTGGACTGACGAATGCACCTGCGGCCTTCATGGACTTGATGAACACAGTATTCAGGAAGCAGTATGACCATTGTGTGGTAGTGTTCATCGATGACATCTTAGTTTATTCATGATAAGGAGACGCATATTGAACATTGGCAGGAGGTATTGGAGACTCTTAGGAAGAAAAAGTTGTATGCAAAGTTCAGCGAGTGCGAGTTATGGTTAGAGAGTGTGACTTTCTTAGGCCGCGTGAATTCGAGGAGTGCGTTTCCATTGACCCAAAGAAGATAGATACAGAATGGCTTCGACCTACTAATGTCATTGAGGTACGCAGTTAATCTGGCCTTGTCGGTTATCATCGCAAATTCGTGGAGGGATTTTTGAGGATTGCAGTACCACTGAGTCGATTGACTCAAAAAAAAAAGAGACTAAGTTTGTATAAACCTCCGAGTGTGAGGTAAAGCTTTGTAGAGTTGAAGCGGAGGTTGACGACCGCCACCAGTATTGGCACAGCCCTCAGGCACTAAAGGGTTTGTCATCTACAACGATGCCTCGAAGAATGGGCTAAGGTGCGTGTTTGTTAATTGCAGAGAGAGTAGGGTAGTGCATACGCTTCAAGGCGTTGGAAAGCAATATGAACAAAATTCTCCGACTCATGATCTGGAGCTAGCAACGGTGTGATGTTTGCATTAAAGATTCGGCGCTATTATCTATACGGTGTATAAAGTGCGAATTCTTCACAGATCATAAGAGCTTGAAGTATTTATTCACACACAAAGAGTCGAATATGCGTCAGAGGAGATAGCTTAAGCTACTGAAGGACTATGACCTGACCATCAGTTATCATCCGGGGGGAAGGCAAACCGAGTTGCAGATGCCTTGAGTAGGAAAGTCTAATCATGCCAGACGGATGCCACTGGAGAAATAGATTGACAAATTTGATATTGACATTTTGATTCCACTGCTAACGTTTGTGCAGCCTTGGTTATTACACCATCTCTGGTTGAGCGAATTAAGGAGGCGCAGAAAGAGGATGTGACGCTTAGAGGATACCCGAGAGAGAATGTTGGCCAGTCTAATTGAGGGCTTCCAGATACATGATGATGGCAGTATTTGGTACCATGGTAGGTTGTGCATGCCCGACAATGAGGATCCAAGGAAGGAATTATTGAAGGAGGCATACAATTCGAAGTTTTCGATTCATCCAGGTGTTACAAAGATGTACAATGATCTAAAGAGACACATCGCCGAGTTTATTGAGAGGTGCCTCGTCTGTCAACAGGTTAAGGCAGAGCATCAGAGGCCGGAAGGTTTCATGTTGCCGTTGGAGATACCAGAGTGGAAATAAGATCAGGTAACGATGAACTTTGTGGTAGAGCTCCCTAAACAAGAAACGACAACGACATGATCTGGGTGATCGTATCGATTCACGAAGTCTACTTACTTTCTACCTATGCTGAGTGACATGACCTTGGAGAGATTGGTGACGCTATACATCGATGATATTGCGAGTGTTCATGGGGTCCGAGTTAGTATCGTTTCACACCGTAATCGGAGATTCACCTCTAGGTTTTGGTCACTTGTAAGAGAAGGTTGGGGACGGAGCTACGTTGAGCACCGCTTTTCACACCCGCACACCGACGGACAGTCAGAGAGGACCATTCACACTTTAAAGGATATGTTGAGAGCGTGCGCATTGGACTTCAAAAGGAACTGGGACGGTATGATCAAGTTAATTGAGTTCTCCTAAAACAATAGCCACCACAGTGCCATCGACATGACACCCTTTGAGGCGCTCTATGGACGTAAGTGCATGTCCCACTGCTCATGGGAACGAGGTTGGTGAGCGTAACTATTACCGGTCTTCAGTTGGTCGAACATACAAAAAAAAAGGTGAAGTTAATACGTGATAGGCTCAAGGTTGCGTAAAACAGAAGTAAGAGTTGGGCAGATTCAATGAGGCGTCCTTTAGAGGTTCGCTGTGGGCGAGAAGGTTATTTGAGAGTGTCGCCTATGAAGGGGGTTTCACGATTTGGTTTGAAGGATAAGCTGATGCCTCGCTACATTGGCCCATATGAGGTACTCGAGAGGGTCGGTACCTTGGCCTACCAATTAGCGTTACCCCCTGCCTTGGCGCAGGTTCACAGCGGGTTTCATGTTCTCAGTTGAGGACATATGTTCCGGATCGGAGCCATGTTTTAGATGCGCCACCGTTGAGAATTCGACCGGACACGATCTATAAGGAGACTCCTATCAGGATCGTGGATCGCAAGGACCAAGTTTGAGACACCGAGTCATTCCTTATGTTAAAGTCCAGTGGACAAATTACAACGAGCGCGAGGCGACTTGGGAGCTCGAGGAGCAGATGCGAGAGAGATATCCACAGCTCTTCGAATAAGGTACGCCAAGTTTCGAGGACGAAACTTTTTGTAAGGGGGGTAGGATGTTATAGCCGTGAAAAAAAAGAAATAAAGAAATAATAATAATAATATATGATAATAATAATAATAATAATAGAGGATAAAGATAAAAGAAAAAAAAAGGGAATAGTAATAAAATGAAGGATAGAGATAAATACAATAAATGGTAAGTAGAGTTACACTAGGAAACCTAAACCAAAAATCTAATGGAAAACCTAAAATCTACCATAACTCACCCTACCATATATATACATATATACGCATAACAATAACCCCCCAGCCGCATACACTCACACGCACAAGAAAAGAGGAAAAAAAAGAAAAGAGGAAAAAAAAGAGAGAAGAAGAAGGCAAGCGAGGCCCCGAACCCAAGTTTTAATCCGTTGAATTTATTCGTGTTATCATCAATCGAGGTAGGTGCCTCTTCCCCCTCAAACGGGTATAATACATGCATGCTTTGATGATATATTTATGTGATTCGTTGTTTTATTTGTTTAATATGTGAATTTGTCTTGTTTTATATGGGAAAGCATGAGATGTGTTGTTTATGGCTATATGTGTATGTGCGTGTGTATTGAAATTGATGGTTGTTGTGATTCGGATTGGAAACACCCTTGAATGAAATCAAAAGGTTGAATATTTTCACACTTAGGGTTATTTAAAATTGCGTTTTGGCCTTAGAATAAGTTCATCTAGTCCGGAATAGGTTGGGATTGGGTTTGAAAGTCGAAAAAAAACGGGTCTGACGGACGCGTTTTAGGGTGGTGGCGCGTGGGCCCACGCGCGCCCCTGTCGGCGCGTCCGGACACGTGCTGACGTGTCCACCTCCAAAAGTTGTGTCTCGTTATAACGAGTCCAACGCAACTGGTTTGAGGTCAATCGGAGTTAAAACTAAGATTTTATGAAGGTTAGAAGAAAATATGATTTAATATAAAAAAATAAAAAAAAAAGAAATGTTGTTGGACCGGCCTGGCTGCCGGACCAGACCGGATGGCCAGCGGACCGGACCAGGCCAGCAGGCCGGCCCAGGCCAGCAGGCCGCCCAGGCCGAAAATTTAAAAAAAATCTGAAATTAATTTCTGAAATGATTAAACAGTAAATAATTAATTAAAATTAGTTTAAAATTCCAGAAAAATATATTTAATTATTAGAAAATTCTAAATAATTCCAAAAAATATAAAAGGTTTAAATTAAATTATTTTCACTCAATTTCTGAATTTTGGTAAATGTAAGTAATTAAATATAATTAGTAATAAATAGAATTAAATAAGGAAAAAATAGGAAAAATTAGTAGAAAATTCTAGAAAATTAATACAAGTTAAGGAACAATAAGGGGATGCTAAATAACAATTTTTCAATATTCGTAAAATTTACTAAACCAAATATTGAGTGCCGGAGATGGTGGAGGATGGGCGTACGGGCCCCCAGGCGACTAAATATTGAGTGCCGGAGTTGGTGAGGATGGGCGTACGGGCCCCAGGCGACTTTTGTTGTTGCATTCATGGCACGTGCATTTGCATTTGGAGTGGATTGAGATGTACGGGTCTCAAACGCTCGAGTGAAGTGGACCATGGTGTACGGGCCATGAGTATTCGGTTATGGTGGATCATGGTGTACGGGCCATGGGCATCGGTATGGTGGATCGTGGTGTACGGTCCACGGGCATCGGTTGGGGTGGATCGTGGTGTACGGGCCACGGGCATCCGTAAGGGTGGATTGTAGTGTACGGGGCTACAGGCATCCAGTCAATCCCGGGATCATTCATTGCATATAGGTCTAGGGGCATATTGCATGACATGATTCTTTGTTGCGTGTGACACGTTGATTGAGCATGCATCACGTACTTGCGCATTTTTAGGTGGAGTGCTTTACTTACCGCATTTACTTTATCTTATGCATGTTATCTTATATTTATGTGCTATGTGATTTTATCTTATATCTATGTGCTATGTGTTATATCATATCTATGTGCTATGTGGCTATATCATTTCGGTATGTACGTTTTGTATTTGTTTGAGGCGGGCATCTACTGGGTGATTTCTGTCACTCACCCCTACTTTCCAGGTGAGCTGGATGAGAACTATGAGCACATCTTTGTTGAGGACGGGACGGACGTAGCGGAGTGGTCTGGTTGAGGCCTGCAGCTAGGATATGAGGGGACTCTGCAGCTGTTTTGTTCTTGTTTATGCTTTGAGGATTTTCCACATACTACTTTACTACTTTTATTCCCAGAATTTTTATTTAGCAATGTAATGACGACTATTGGAGTTGAACATATGTTATGGCTTACGTTTCCGCGAAAAATTTCTACGTCATTTTTGACAAGTAAGAGATTGATTCGACGCTTTGTATTCTCTTAGTGAGATACGACGGGTGCACTGTTCCCGATGTTAGGGCTCGGGAGCGGGGCGCTACAGTGCGCGTGCGCGCGCACACGTGTGTGGTTGCATTTGTATGAGTCACGGCTTAGAACAGCCATGAGCTTGTGTATGTATATTTCAATCATGTTAAATTTGCTACTTGATAATTCAAATTTGAAATTTAATAGACAAAATTGAATCTGGGCGAGACAGTTGAATTGTTCAATCGGAACAGGGTTTCAGAGGTTTTGGAATTCGTAAAATAGTATTTCGCTTAATCATGAGAATTACCCAAATTAAAGGAGCTATGGTTACATCATGCATGGTACCATACGTATTCGGAAGTATCATATATCTTGCGCCACCATGGTATAGCTTAGTTGTTACTCGGGTTAGGTTTGACACCAAGAGGTACAAAGTTCGATTCTAGAGACACACATAATATGGTGTTTCACTACTGTTAGCAGGGGCGGAGGGAAGGGGGGGCCTGGGGGGGCACGTGCCCCCCAACGTCGGTGGAAAAATCCTATAGATAGGTAGGTGTATTTGTATTTTTGGCCATTCAGTTCATAGTGTGTCTTTGCTTGACAGAACAATAACCCTCTGTTACGTGGTCACGTAGTGTTTAGCATTCGGCAATTCTCTGCTAAGTAATTAAAATATGTCTAAAACTTACCAGAAGTTCGGTCTCTTACATATATTAAAAAAATTCAAGATTTGGAAAACTAGTAGTCTTTTTTGCATGTAAGGTAATCGTTGAAAACTAGTAGACTTTTTTGCATTAGTTTGCTTATGAAAATGAAAGTTTCTTTTTTTAATTGGTTTCTAATCTTACGAATTCTGTGTGGGCTGATGCTCGGTAGTTGAATATATATTAATTTAAAATGACATACGGTTGTGCCACTTTGTTGGGGAAGATGCTACAATTACACAGCTTTTGTGATTTTATTTGGTTACTCTAAAGTCGTTTCAAAGTTGAGAGCTACACATATCTTTAGGTTGCATTTAAATCCTTAGTGTTGGCTATTGCTGGTGTGAAAACTATTTTACAATTTCTAGGCAACTATGTACATCGTATATGATTGGTTTATTGATTCAGCATTCAGACAGTAAACTGTAAATGGTAATATGCTTTTCCAAATGCCCATTGTTAAACACTAGCTTTTGTGACAATTGATTGTTTCTGATTTTTCTGCAATGAATATCGTCAAGACTGATCTACGCAACCGGTTTGGAGGTGACGTACTATCGGATTGTTTATTGTGTTACTTTGAGCATGAAATTTGTAGAACCATTGAAGATGAAGATATTATGCAACGATTTCAATCAATGTCATCTCGAAGAACCTTTTTGCATCCCTTGGCAACTCCTTCTCGTTCTGCAATAGGTAAATAAAAGGTATGTATTGATGTATATTACTATATTCATTTAATAATTATGATCCACATGTTGTTTGTTGTGTATTGTTTATTTTTTTTTGTACATTGGTTGGTAGATGTGTTTTCTTTCACGTATTTTATGTTATAATACAAAAATATGTCTAGAAGATTTTGTCGGTTTTCTCGGTCCGAAACGGTGACCCGTGGTATTCCTATTGCGAAGCCTGTCAGTGCCCCTCCAACAAAGGACTCCTGGCTCCGCCACTGACTGTTAGGCCGAAGACATAGTTTGCAGGGGGACACCTTGTATGAGTCCTTGCTTAAAGTCCCTATTAGTCTCCTGAGCTCTTGATTTACATCTTCCACAATGCTTTTTAAGACTGAGATGATGGGTATCCTCAAAAACAGGGTATGATCTTTAGCCACCAAATATCATATATCTTGAGTTTTCCCTCGAAAGATATTCTTAGTACTTAGCCGTTCTTATCGGCCAATATACCATGACAGCATCATGACCCACAACTTAAATCCTGCATATAATTGGTCATGACTTGTTACACCCGTGATTTATAATAATAATAATAATAATAATAATAATAATAATAATAATAATAATAATAATAATAATAATAATAATAATGTAGGATAAAGATAAAAGAAAAGGGAGAAGAGTGTCTAATTTAAATTATTCAAGATAATTACACTATCCTATCTTCTTTAAATTTCTCTATCAAATCCCTATAATCTCTTCCCTAATCAAAATAAAATTCCCCAAACCCCTTATAAAAAAAAGAACGACGCATTCCTCTGGAGAAAAGAGAGAACGACAGTGAGGGAGGAAAAGAAAAAAAAAAGAAAGAGAAAAAAAGAACAAGAAAAGGCTAGCGAGACCCCGAACCCAAGATCCAATCCATCAAATCTATTCGTTTCTAGCGTCGAACGAGGTAGGTGCCTTTTCTCCCTCAAAGGAATACGATTCAAGCATGCCCTAATGTATATACTATGTGTTCTGTTTCCTTTAATTGTTTAAATGAGAGCATGTTAATTGATTTTGCATGTGTTTGGTGGGATTTTAAATTGTTTATATGAAGGTATGATCGGATTTTTTGAAAAGGCATGATCTTTGCATACGTGGAAGTTGTCTTCTATATATGTGTTCTTAAATTGATAAAAAGGGTTAGGATTGTAATCAAAATTGTACAACTTTCTCAAGATTAGACTGCTTAAAAATGTGTTTTGACCTTAGAATAGGTTCATCTAGCCCGGAATAGGTTGAGATTGGATTGAAAGTCAAAAAAAAGGTCTGACGTACGCGTTTCAGGGGGTGGCGTGTGGGGCCCACGCGCGGCCCCTGACGGCGCTTCCGGACACGTGATGACATGTCCACCTTCAAAAGACGCGTCTCGTTATAACGAGTCCAACGCAACTGGTTTGAGGTCAATCGGAATTAAAACGAAGATTTTATGAAGGTTAGAAGGAAATATAATTTAATATAAAAAATACAAAAAAGGAAAAATGATGTTGGACCGGCCTGGCTGCCGGACCGAACTGGATGGCCAGCGGACCGGACCAGGTAGCAGGCCGGCCCAGACCGAAAATTTAAAAAAAACTGAAATTAATTTCTGAAATGATTAAACAATAAATAATTAATTAACATTAGTTTAAAATTTGAGAAAAATATATTTAATTATTCGAAAATTCTAAATAAATTTCAGAAAATATAAAAGGTTAAAATTAAATTATTTTCACCTAATTTCTGAATTTTGGTAAATGTAAGTAATTAAAAATAATTAGTAATAAATAGAATTAAATAAGAGAAAAATAGGAAAAATTAGTAGAAAATTCTAGAAAATTAATACAAGCTAAGGAAAAATAAGGGTAATGCTAAATAACAACTTTCCAATATTTGTAAAATTTACAAAACCAAATATTGAGTGTCGGAGTTTGTGAGGATGGGCGTACGGGCCCCAGACGATTGTGTTTTTGCATTCATGGCACGTGCATTGCATTGATGGCGGGTCGTGACGTACGGGTCACGGGCGCTCAGGATGGTGTACGGTGGCGGGGCCACGACACTCAGGATGGTGTGCGGTGGCGCGGCCACGCACACTCAGTATGGTGACTGTGGGGTGTACGACCTGCAGCCACTCAGTAGGACCCAGGTTCATGCATTGCACGGTATGGATATCGGCATTATGTGTGACATGACTTTGTTGCGTGTGACACATTGATTGAGCATGCATCACGTACTTGCGCATTTTTATGTGGAGTGCTTTACTTACCGCATTTACTTTATCCTATGCATGTTATCTTATATTTATGTGCTATGTGGTTATATCATGTCTATGTGCTACGTGGCTATATCATTTCGGTATGTATGTTTTGTATTTGTTTGAGGCGGGCAACTACTGGGTGATTTATGTCACTCACCCCTACTTTCCAGGTGAGCCGGATGAGGACTATGAGCATATCTTCGTTGAGGACGAGACGGACATAGCAGAGTGGGCTGGTTGAGAGCTGCAGCTAGGATATGAGGGGACTCTGCAGCTGTTTTGTTTTTATTTATACTTTGAGGATTTTTCACATACTACTTTACTACTTTTATTCCCAGAATTTTTATTTAGCAGTGTAATGACGGTTATTGGAGTTTAATATATGTTATGGTTTACGTTTCCGCGAAAAAAATTTCTACGTCATTTTGACAAGTAAGAGATTGATTCGACGCTTTGTATTCTCCTTAGTGAGATACTGCGGGTGCACTGTTCCCGATGTTAGGGCTGGGGAGCGGGGCGCTACAGGTTGTATCAGAGCCGAGGCTTCAGATCCGCCTCGGAAACGTAGGATTAACTAGATCACTAGACATAAGTTATGATCTTTTGCGAAATGACAATTTTGCCCTAATAAACAAAGTAGACTTAAGTGATAATTTAGACTTAAGTTATGATCGGGTTATGGGAGGTGTGTGCCGATGGTGAGCTTTCCTTATTTAATTACCATTCTTTCATCGTCCAATCCTTCAACTTACTATTGATTAATCTGTATCCGTCTTATGAACTCAAACTCCGAATAATGCCTCAAACGAAGCGAGCCGCCAGCTAGAAACGGAGGACACGATGGCGATGATCAGCAGGGTCAGGGGACCATTCCTCAGGTCCCTGCAGATACCCTGGCCACGCTGACTACATTGGTGGCCCAGCAGCAGATACAGATGGCTCACCTGCAGCAGCAGCAGCAGTCACCACCAGCACAACCACCCTAGGGGCTTCGATTTTTCTACGGGGAGATGTAGAACTACCGGATACCTATGTTCAGGGGTACCCCACGACCAGAGGAGCAGAGATCTGGCTCAAGAATGTGTATGAGCAATTGAGGTTAATGTAGGTTCTAGATGGCCTGAAGGTTGATGTGGTTGTACCATTCTTAGAGGGTGATGCCGAGCAATGTTGGCGGGGCGTGGCACGCAGACTGACTCCACCACCGACATGGACCCGGTTCAGGGAGGAGTACCAGAAGCACTATGTTCCTTAAAGTGTCATTCAGAGGAGGATGACGGAGTTTCAGCTTCTGACACAGGGATCCATGACTGGGGACCAGTATTTTGAGAGGTTCTATGCACTTACGAGATACATGCCTGTCATCATGGATAACGAGAAAGCGAAGATGCTGGAGTTCAAGACCGGCTTGAGCTCTTGCATTTAGTCATTGATCATCTGCACCCAGCCTACCACTTTTGAAGAGTTGTTGGAGGCGTGTCTTGAGGTCGAGGGTGATTTCGAGAGGGTTGCAGCGGTCGGCAGGGCTAAGAGATCGCGAGAGGAGTTCTGTCTTGGGAGATCAGGGAGATGGATGAAGATTCCGCGTCGCCATCTGACCGGGCAATCTTTCAGACCACCACAGCAGAGACAGGGATCGGCGTCTCGACCATTGATGATTGAGGGTCCCGCAACGACGGCGGCACAGCCACTCAAGGCAGTTGGACCGCCACCCCCAGTATGTACACAGTGTGAACGTTCGCACACAGGTCAGTGCTAGAGAGCTCAAAAAGTTTGTTGCAATTGTGGCAACCTGGGACATTACGCTAGAGAGTGCCCTACACCGGTTACAAGCCCCTCCACCACAGGGTTAGAAGCAGCATAAAGCAAAGGGAAGGACATTCTGGTGGTACGAGAATTTAAAGATGTCTTCCCTAATGAGCTAGCAGGTTCACCACCGAGCAGGGAAGCAGAGTTCGACATCGATCTTATACCCAGTGCCGAACCGATCTCGAAGGCGCCATACAGGATGGCACCAGCAGAGTTGAGGGAGCTCAAGGAACAGTTACAGGAGTTGCTGGACCGGAAGTTTATCAGACCTAGTGTTTCGCCCTGGGGCACCAGTATTATTTGTGAAGAAGAAGGACGGTAGTCTGATGCTATGCATCGACTATCGTGAGCTTAATAAGATCACAATACATAATAAATATCTACTACCAAGGGTCGACGATCTATTTGATCAGTTGAAGGGTGCCAGAGTGTTCTCGAAGATTGACCTCCGATCTGGCTACTATTAGTTGAGGATTAAGGCGGAGGATATAGCAAAGACGGCATTCCGCACTCGATACGGGCACTACGAGCTTCTTGTAATACCCCTTTTGGACTGACGAATGCACCTGCGGTCTTTATGGATTTGATGAACACAGTGTTCAGGGAGAAATTGGATCGTTTCGTAGTAGTGTTCATCGAGACATCTTGGTGTATTCACCTGATGAGGAGACGCATATTGAACACTTGCGGGAGGTATTGGAGACTCTCAGGAAGAAAAAGTTGTATGCAAAGTTCAGCGAGTGCGAGTTCTGGTTAGAGAGTGTGACTTTCTTAGGCCACGTGATTTCTGAGAAATGCGTTTCTGTTGACCCAAAGAAGATAGAGGCGATTACAGAATGACTCCGACCTACTAATGTAACTGAGTTACGCAGTTTTCTTGGCCTTGTCGGTTATCATCGCAAATTCATGGAGGGATTTTCGAATATCGCAGCACCTCTGAGTCGATTGACTCAGAAAAAATAAAAGAGAAGGCCAAATCCCTATGGACCTTCGAGTGTGAGAAAAGTTTTATGGAGGTTGACGACTGCACCAGTATTGGCACAGCCCTCTGACACTGAAGGGTTTGTCATCTACGGCGACACCTCGAAGAATGGGCTAGGGTGTGTGTTGATGCAGAGAGATAGGGTTAGTGCATACGCTTCGAGGCAGTTGAAGCAATATGAACAAAATTTCCCGACTTATGATCTGGAGCTGGCAGCGGTGATATTTGCATTAAGGATTTGGCGTCATTATCTATACGGTGTAAAGTGCAAATTCTTCACAGATCATATGAGCTTGAAGTATTTATTCACACAGAAAGAGTCGAATATGCGTCAGAGGAGATGGCTTGAGCTACTGAAAGGCTATGACATGACCATCAGTTATCATCCGGGGGAAAGCAAACCGGGTTGCAGATGTCTTGAGTAGAAAGCCTAACCATGCCAGACGGATGCCACTGGAGAAAGAGATGGCAGAGTTTGATCTTGACATTGTTGATTCCACTGCTAACGTTCTGGCGGCCTTGGTTATTACATCATCGCTGATTGAGCGAATTAAGGAGGCACAAAAGGAGGATCATACGCTTAGTGATATCCGAGAGGTTTGATATTGCCGTTGGAGATACCGGAGTGGAAATGGGAGCATGTGACAATCGAGTTTGTTGTAGGGCTCCCTAAAACAAGAAATGTCAACGACATGATCTGGGTGATTGTTAATCGATTGATGAAGTCTACTCACTTTCTACCTGTGCCTAGTGATGTGACATTGGAGAGATTGGTGACGTTGTACATTGATGATAGTGTCAGTCTTCATGGCGTTCATGTCAGAAACGTCTCAGACCGTGACCCGAGGTTCACCTCCCGATTCTGGTTAGCTTGACAGAGAAGGTTGATGACAGACCTACGGTTGGGCACCGTTTTTCATCGGTAGACAGATGGGCAGTCTGAAAGGACCATCCAGACTTTAGTGGACATGTAGAGAGCGTGTGTGTTGTACTTCAAGGGGAACTGGGATGGTATGATCAAGTTATTTGAGTTCTTCTATAACAATATTCACCATAGTGCCATCGGCATGACACACTTAGAGGCGCTCTATGGACGTAAGCGCATGTCCTCTGTTCATCGGGACGCAGTTGGTGAGCGTACTATTACCGGTCCTGAGTTGGTGGAACAGACCATATAAAAAGGTGAAGTGGAT
>AP025063.1:3201736-3262667 GCA_036186865.1 Eustoma russellianum
AGGTTGCGCAAGACAAAAGCAAGAGTTGGGCAGATTCAAAGAGGCATCCTTTAGAGTTCGCTGTGGGCGAGAAGGTTTACTTCAGAGTGTCGCCTATGAAGGGGGTTTCACAATTTGGTTTGAAGGGTAAGCTAAGGCCTCGCTACATTGGTCCATATGAGGTACTCGAGAGGGTCGGTACCTTAGCCAATCGATTAGCGTTACCCCTGTCTTGGCTCAGGTGCACAACGAATTTCATGTTCCTTAGTTGAGGAGATATGTACCGGACCTGGGCCAGGTTTTAGACGCGCCACCATTGAAGATTCGACCGGACACCACATATAAAGAGACTCCTATCAGGATCGTTGATCGCAAGGACCAGGCATTGAGACACCGAGTCATCCCTTACGTCAAAGTTCAGTGGACCAATCATACGGAGCGCGAAGCGCCTTAGGAGCTCGAGGAGCATATGCGAGAGAGATATCCACACCTGTTCGAATAAGGTACGTCAAGTTTCGAGGACGAAACTTTTTGTAAGGTGGATAGGATGTTACAGCCGTGATTTATAATAATAATAATAATAATAATAATAATAATAATAATAATAATAATAATAAGAGATAATGTAGGATAAAGATAAAAGAAAAGGGAGAAGAGGGTCTAATTTAAATTATTCAAGATAATTACACTATCCTATTTTCTTTAAAATTTCTCTATCAAATCCCTATAATCTCTTCCCTAATCAAAATAAAATTCCCCAAACCCCTTATCAAAAAAAAACGACGCATTCCTCTAGAGAAAAGAGAGAACGACAGTGAGGGAGGAAAAGAAAAAAAAAGAAAGAGAAAAAAAGAAGAAGAAGGCTAGCGAGACCCCGAACCCAAGATCCAATCCATCAAATCTATTCGTTTCTAGCGTCGAACGAGGTAGGTGCCTTTCCCCCCTCAAAGGAATACGATTCAAGCATGCCCTAATGTATATACTATGTGTTCTGTTTCCTTTAATTGTTTAAATGAGAGCATGTTAATTGATTTTGCATGTGTTTGGTGGGATTTTAAATTGTTTATATGAAGGTATGATCGGATTTGTTGAAAAGACATGATCTTTGCATACGTGGAAGTTGTCTTCTATATATGTGTTCTTAAATTGATAAAAAGGGTTAGGATTGTAATCAAAATTGTACAACTTTTTCAAGATTAGACTGCTTAAAAATGTGTTTTGACCTTAGAATAGGTTCATCTAGCCTGGAATAGGTTGAGATTGGATTGAAAGTCAAAAAAACAGGTCTGACATACGCGTTTCAGGGGGTGGCGTGTGGGGCCCACGCGCGGCCCCTGACGGCGCGTCCGGACACGTGATGACGTGTCCACCTTCAAAAGATGCGTCTCGTTATAACAAGTCCAACGCAACTGGTTTGAGGTCAATCGGAGTTAAAACGAAGATTTTATGAAGGTTAGAAGGAAATATAATTTAATATAAAAAATACAAAAAAAGGAAAAATGATGTAAGACTGGCCTGGCTGCCGGACCGGACCGGATGGCCAGCAGACCGGACATGGTAGCAGGCCGGCCCAGACCGAAAATTTAAAAAAAAATCTGAAATTAATTTCTGAAATGATTAAACAATAAATAATTAATTAAAATTAGTTTAAAATTTGAGAAAAATATATTTAATTATTCGAAAATTCTAAATAAATTCTAGAAAATATAAAAGGTTAAAATTAAATTATTTTCACCCAATTTCTGAATTTTGGTAAATGTAAGTAATTAAAAATAATTAGTAATAAATAGAATTAAATAAGAGAAAAATAGGAAAAATTAGTAGAAAATTCTAGAAAATTAATACAAGCTAAGGAAAAATAAGGGTAATGCTAAATAACAACTTTCCAATATTTGAAAAATTTACAAAACCAAATATTGAGTGCCGGAGTTTGTGAGGATGGGCGTACGGGCCCCAGACGATTGTGTTTTGCATTCATGGCACGTGCATTGCATTGATGGCGGGTCGTGACGTACGGGTCACGGGCGCTCAGAATGGTGTACGGTGGCGGGGCCACGACACTCAGGATGGTGTGCGGTGGCGCGGCCACGCACACTCAGTATGGTGACTGTGGGGTGTACGACTTGCAGCCACTCAGTAGGACCCGGGTTCATGCATTGCACGGTATGGATATCGGCATTATGTGTGACATGAATTTGTTGCGTGTGACACGTTGATTGAGCATGCATCACGTACTTGCGTATTTTTATGTGGAGTGCTTTACTTACCACATTTACTTTATCCTATGCATGTTATCTTATATTTATGTGCTATGTGGTTATATCATGTCTATGTGCTATGTGGCTATATCATTTCGGTATGTATGTTTTGTATTTGTTTGAGGCGGGCAACTACTGGGTGATTTATGTCACTCACCCCTACTTCCCAGGTGAGCCGGATGAGGACTATGAGCATATCTTCGTTGAGGACGGGATGGACATAGCAGAGTGGGCTGGTTGAGAGCTGCAGCTAGGATATGAGGGGACTCTGCAGCTGTTTTGTTTTTATTTATACTTTGAGGATTTTTCACATACTACTTTACTACTTTTATTCCCAGAATTTTTATTTAGCAGTGTAATGACGGTTATTGGAGTTTAATATATGTTATGGTTTACGTTTCCGCGAAAAAAATTTCTACGTCATTTTGACAAGTAAGAGATTGATTCGACGCTTTGTATTCTCCTTAGTGAGATACTGCGGGTGCACTGTTCCCGATGTTAGGGCTCGGGAGCGGGGCGCTACATGACTCCTCAACCCAGTAGTTTAAAAGTCTTCCAATATGAAGGCGTTGCAAGTGATCTTGAAGTCACGGATTCGAGCAGAACAACAGACTCTTCTACAAAATATATAAGACTGCATACATCATATCGCGAAGCAATCCGGTCCCTCTCCTATAAAATTTTTTTCTTGCAATCTCCTATAAAATTTTGATCTACATGTAAACAAGTCAAAAACATCATATCTTCTCTACTACTTCATTATGATGTTCATCATATATCGTCATAAAAATCCAAAACAGTCTCAAAGAAAAAAAAAAACCTTTAGCATCCAAGACTTTACCATTCAAAAACCATCAAATATAATTCTTCATGCAACATGGCGACAAACATAATCAGCACAAACAACTCATTCCTTTTCATAAATGTGTACTCATATGTAAGAAGATATAAATATAAAAGGTTGAGGTTTCTACTAGTTCATTAATAAAAAAACTTTATATCAAAGAGACAATATTATGTTCATTTACTTCCAAATATCCAAGGCAATGTACATAGGAGGATTGAATATGACCTACAATTTCATGCTATTACATTAGATGTGTTATACATACTTTGATGTATACCTTTATTTCCTTAGTCTTGTACTTAACATATACTACAGGCTTGTCCCTTAAACTTGGCATAAACCATTTATGAATATTTTCCTCCGGTTCAAAAATATTTTCATTTCTGGTCCAAGAAATAGTTGGTCAAATATCAATTAAGAACAAAATTTTAAAGTAACTAACATAATAGTTTGCCAATACATTTTTTACATCATTAAGGACAAAATTATAATTAATAATGTGTAAGATACTTTGACAATTTGATTTTCTTCTTGTGTCAGACCTCCTGTGTATTTGGCTAAATATGATAATATTTTTAAAAGAGAAGGAGTATCGTTGTATATAATCTGAAACTATTGGACTTTTAGATGTGTTTGATAATGTCTCTTTTAGTCATTTAATCAAATAAGTGGCTTTGTATTAATGCCATTCACCAATTTCAAATGATAAATTTGTCACTTACTTTTGTACTGATTATGGTAAGTTTTCATGCCCAAACTTATGGTTTCCATGTTTAAGCACCTCTGCTTTCATTTCCTAGTCTCGTTTCACGGATGAGATCAGAGGAGGCATGTTATGAGGCAAAATATGAGGTCTCCAATCACGCGACGCCACGTGTACAACATGGCCCGCTAATTACTTTTTTCCTTTTTAAAAAAAAGACTCTTTTGTACACGTGGCGTCGCATGATTGGAAGACTCATATTTTGCCTCATAACATGCCTCCTCCGATCTCATCCAGTCGTTTCATAGTCTCCATCCTTCATTTATATCGTGACTCAAGAATATTCACGTATTCAATTCTATCACAAGTGCACGTAAATCAACAAAGGCAACCAGGGAAAATTCCCTAGTCAAGATTGTACATCGAAGGAATAATCCTTTGAACCATGGAATGTGGTGCTCTTGTTAGCTTCGTTAACTATAAAATCAGAAGTTCGATTTCATCTATGAGAATAGAATGAGACATTTTATAACTAGATATAAAAACTTCTAAATAGAGAATTTTACGCACAGAAATACATTAGTCGTCTTTATCGACGGAAGATATTCCATCGAACCAAAAACAAGAAAAAAGAAAGAAGGAATAACCCTTTGTGAAGTGTCCAGACTCCATCTTTGAATTTTTTGGATGTCATGCTTCTAGATTTTTTTTGGTTGGTAGCATACCAACTTTGAAAAATGCAAAGTAGCCACCATATGAATAGTTTAAACACATGATTTATTCAACTTTGTTTGCCTATAAATAGGCATGTTTAGTAGATGGAAAATCATACCAAAATCAAAGAAAGAAGCAATTTGAGAGCTTCTTGGGAGAGGAGTGAGTGAAAGAAAATAGAGAGAGGAAAAGAGAGTTGTGAGATTATACCAATCCGGTATAAGAAAATATTGAGTGTTTCAATTCTCTTGTATTTCTCAAGTTTAAGTCTAAACTTGAGTTGTCTCTTGTATTCCCATTATTTCGAATAGTGGAAGTTGTTCTCACTGCCCGTGGTTTTTTTTCCCTCCACAGAGAGAGGGTTTCCACGTAAATCTTGGTGTCTATTTTATCTATCTTGCTGTCATACTCGAAGATTCTAGTGAGTAGTAAATTACTATTCACGGTTTTATTCCGCTTAGAACCGGATCGTTATTCCCAACAAGTGGTATCAGAGCGAGGTTATTCGGTTCTTGATTTTCTTGATATGGCAGAGATGAAATTTAATGTGGCAAAATTCAACGGAGATGATGGTTTTTCCACATGGCAAAAAAGGATGAAGGATTATCTTATACAACAAGGTGTTCACAAAGTCCTTTATGACAAAGAGAAAAAGCCAGAAGCCATGAAAGATGATGATTGGCAAGACATGGATGATAAAGCCGCAAGTGCAATCCGCTTGCACTTGTCCGACGAAGTCCTGAAAAATGTAGACGGAAACGACTCAGCTATGGAGATTTGGACAAAGCTAGAAAGTTTGTATATGTCCAAAACAATGACAAATAAATTGTATCTTAAGAAGCAGCTCTACACACTCCAAATGAGCGAAGGTACAAATTTTTTGTCTCATCTGAATGATTTCAATGGTATTATATTCCAAATGGCGAGTCTTGGTATTACTATAGAGGACGAGGATAAGGCGATCATGCTCTTGAATTCACTTCCACCCTCATTCAATAGTTTGACGACCACTTTACTTCATGGTAAAGAAACAATTACATTGAAAGAGGTCACATCATCTTTGTTGCTGCATATTAAGATGATGCAACCAGAGAAGCAAGGACAGGGTCTTCTTACACAAGAAAGAGGAAGGAGCCGAAATAGAAACTTCAACAGTCATGAAAAATCAAAAGATTATGACAAGTCCAGAGGTCGTTCCAAATCGAGAAGTGGAGTGAAGTGTTGGAACTGTGGTAAGAATGGCCACCTCAAAAGGAATTGCAGATCTTTGAAGCAAGACAAAGATCGAGGTCAAAAGCAGGTGGGAGATAACACAGCAGCAATAGCTTCAAGCAGTGACGAAGAGACAACATTGGTTTGTCACCAAAATGAATGTTGTCATATCTCAGACATAGACCTTGAATGGATCGTGGATACAGGTGCTTCCTATCATTGTGCTGCTAGCAAGGAGTACTTCTCCACATACAAAGCTGGAGACTTTGATGTGTTGAAGATGGGAAATAAAAGCACCTCATTGATCGAGGGAATGAGTGATATCACTGTGGAAACTTCACTTGGTTGCACATTTACATTACGAAATGTGCGACATGTTCTAGATATGAGATTCAATCTTTTATCTGCAAGTGCACTGGACAAAGAAGGTTATGATCATTTCTTTGGTAATGCGACATGGAAACTTACCAAAGGTTCTCTGGTGGTAGCAAAAGGGAAGCTATGTTGTAATTTGTACAAGACACACTTTAAGGTGTGTGAAAGTCAAATAAATGCAGTAGAAGACAGCGATTCCCCAAACGTGTGGCACAGACGTTTGGGACACATTGGGCAGAAAGGGTTGCAGTTACTGGCAAAGCAATCCTTGATACCGTTAGATAAAGGTAAATCACTAGACCCATGTGATTACTGCTTATTTGGAAAACAGCATCGTGTTTCTTTTCAGAAGAACTCCAAGATAAAAGAAAACAAATTGGAGTTGGTTCACTCTGACGTGTGTGGTCCCATTGAGGTAGAATCTCTAGGTGGAAACAAATACTTTGTTACTTTCATTGATGATTCTTCTAGAAAAACATGGATCTACTTGATAGGAAATAAAAGTCAAGTATTCCAATGTTTTCAAAAGTTTCATGCAATGGTAGAAAGAGAGACTGGAGAAAAGTTGAAATGCCTTCGCACTGACAATAGCGGCGAGTACATATCAATAGAATTTGAAGAGTACTGCACAAAACATGGTATACGACATGAGAAGACGGTTCCTGGTACTCCACAGCATAACGGAGTTGCAGAACGGATGAATAGAACCATTGTAGAAAAAGTGCGATGCATGCTCAAAATGGCTAAATTGTCTAAGTCATTTTGGGGGGAGGCTGTCAATACAGCTGTCTACTTGATCAACCGATCACCTTCGGTGCCACTAAACTTTGATATTCCAGAAGCAGTATGGAATGGAAGAGAGGTAAGCTACGCTCACCTAAAAGTATTTGGATGTAAAGCCTTCATGCATGTTCCAAAAGACCGGAGGTCAAAATTGGATGACAAAACTATTCCTTGTATCTTTGTGGGGTACGGAAATGAGGAATACGGCTTTAGGCTATGGGATCCAGAAAAGAAGAAAATCATCAGAAGTAGAGATGTCGTGTTCCAAGAACACGAAATGTTCAACGATGCAGAAAAAATGTCTATTGCAGAAAATGTTACAGAGGTAACATTTGTTCCTTCTTTGAACAATGACACAATTGGAGAAAATATAGAAGAAACTGAAACCGGTGATGATTCTAGTGGTGTTGAGCAAGGGGAGCAAACCCCTGATTCTCTTGAATTGGAAGATGTGGATCCTCAACCTAGAAGGTCTGTCAGAGAACGTGCACCTTCTACAAGGTATCCTAGTTCTCAATACATTCTTATAACAGATGATGGAGAACCAGAGAATTTTCGAGAAGTACAATCTCATAGAGATAAAGATTGTTGGACAAAAGCCATGCAAGAAGAGATGGACTCACTGAAAAAGAATCTCACTTATGATCTAGTTCAACTTCCAAAAGGAAAGAAAGCTCTGAAAAACAAATGGGTCTTCAAGTTAAAGAAAGACGGCGATAAGTTGCTAAAGTACAAAGCTCGATTGGTGGTGAAAGGTTTTGGTCAAAAGAAAGGTATCAACTTTGATGAAATCTTCTCACCAGTTGTTAAAATGAGTTCTATTCGACTTGTACTTGGTTTGGCAGCTAGTTTGAATTTAGAGCTAGAACAACTAGATGTAAAAACAGCTTTCTTACATGGTGATCTGGATGAGGAAATCTACATGGAACAACCAGAAGGCTTCTTAATCAAAGGCAAAGAAGACATGGTTTGCAAGTTGAAAAAGAGTTTGTACGGATTGAAGCAAGCACCACGGCAATGGTATAAGAAGTTTGACTCATTCATGCTGAGTCAGAAATTCAAAAGAACAGTTGTTGATCCTTGTGTATATATTCAAAGGTACCCTGATGGTAAATTTATCATTCTTCTCTTGTATGTTGATGACATACTGATTGTTGGAGAAGATGGAAACATGATCCAAATCTTAAAAAAGAAATTGTCAGAAACATTTGACATGAAAGATTTGGGTGTTGCAAAACGTATCTTGGGAATGGATATCATACGAGATCGGGCAACAAGAAAGCTTTGGTTATCACAGGAGGGATATATTGAACGAGTGCTTCAACGGTTCAATATGGTTAAAGCTAAACCAGTTACAACTCCACTTGCTGATCATTTCAAGCTAAGCAAGAGATATTGTCCTTCAACTGAGAAGGAAGAAGAAGAGATGTCATCAATTCCATATTCTTCTGCAGTAGGAAGCTTGATGTATGCTATGGTCTGCACAAGGCCAGACATTGCTCATGCGGTAGGAGTAGTGAGCAGGTTTCTATCAAATCCAGGAAAGACGCATTGGGAAGCAGTGAAATGGATCTTTCGATATCTTAGAGGAACTTCAAAATTATGCTTAACTTTTGGAGGTTCCGGACCAACTCTTGACGGATACACAGATTCAGATATGGCTGGAGATCTAGATGGTAGAAAATCGACTTCTGGCTATCTATTTACATTTGCAGGGGGAGCTATATCTTGGCAGTCGAAACTTCAAAAGTGTGTATCATTATCGACTACTGAAGCAGAGTACATTGCAGCTACAGAAGCTGGTAAGGAGATGCTTTGGATGAAACGATTTTTACAGGAGTTGGGGTTCAAACAACAACAATACATAGTATACTGCGATAGTCAAAGTGCTATTGACTTGAGCAAAAATACGATGTATCATGCGAGAACCAAACATATCGATGTGCGATATCATTGGATTCGGGATGCCACTGAGGAGGAACAATTCCAAATCAAGAAGATCCACACAGACAATAATCCTGCTGATGTAATGACAAAAGTCATTACAAAGGAGAAGTTTAATTGGTGCATCAAGCAAGCTGGGATGGACTCTCAATGATAGTCGGATTATGCCTCTAGTCTGGAGGGGGAGATTTGAAGTGTCCAGACTCCATCTTTGAATTTTTTGGATGTCATGCTTCTAGATTTTTTTTGGTTGGTAGCATACCAACTTTGACAAATGCAAAGTAGCCACCATATGAATAGTTTAAACACATGATTTATTCAACATTGTTTGCCTATAAATAGGCATGTTTAGTAGATGGAAAATCACACCAAAATCAAAGGAAGAAGCAATTTGAGAGCTTCTTGAGAGAGGAGTGAGTGAAAGAAAATAGAGAGAGGAAAAGAGAGTTGTGAGATTATACCAATCCGGTATAAGAAAATATTGAGTGTTTCAATTCTCTTGTATTTCTCAAGTTTAAGTCTAAACTTGAGTTGTCTCTTGTATTCCCATTATTTCGAATAGTGGAAGTTGTTCTCACTGCCCGTGGTTTTTTTCCCTCCACAGAGATAGGGTTTCCACGTAAATCTTGGTGTCTATTTTATCTATCTTGCTGTCATACTCGAAGATTCTAGTGAGTAGTAAATTACTATTCATGGTTTTATTCCGCTTAGAACCGGGTCGTTATTCCCAACACTTTGCTGCAACACAATACTCGACTAAAATAATCTATCTCGATTTTCATTTCAAAAGCTTTCATCTTCCACTATTTTTTGGTCCAATGGTGCTCTTTGCAATTTTTTTTCTCTTTCTGTTAAGCTTCTTTCAGTGTTTTTGGTGAACTAATGTGCAAATTTAATGTTGATTGAAATGTAATAAATGTGAGTTCGCTTTAATTTGAGCTTATGTGACAATTAGGCGGTAATATCAAAAAATTGTTTGATGTGCACACTTATACACATACATACATACTTGTGTTTGTATGTATATAACACACATATACATACATGCATATATATTTATAAACACATATGTATAAATATTTACACCACACACACACATACATATATATATACACACACACACACGTACGTATATATACACAAACACACAAATGTACATGTATATGTATATATAAACACACATAGGTAGATATATGTGTGTATGTGCGTGTGTGCGCGCACACACACATATCTATGTGTGTGTGTGTATGTGTGTCAGAGAGAGGGAAGCTTTTATATATATATATATATATATATATATATATATATATATATATATATATATATATATTTGTGTATATATGTGTGTGTATACACACACATGTACACATACATATATATGTGTTAGAGAGACAAAGAGAAGGTGTGATTTCAAAATATAAGTGTATTTTGATTTTGTTTAACATAATTTAAATTATACTATGTTGAAAAGTTAAAGTACACTTATAATGATAGGACAAAGATAGTATGCAATATAAGATATACTAGAATGATACCAAAGAGGTAAAACATATAAATTAATCGTTTCCATATTTCAAATAAGACTATTACTCTAACAGGTGCAATTTATCCGGTATTCAAAGGACATTTTTTTATTACGAATTCAATATTTAAAAATCAATTACACAATTAAATTAAGTCTCTAAGTTTGAGATATTGCAATAGTTTTAGCAAACGCGCATTAGCCTTTTCGCCATAAATATATAGATTTTGCAAATAATTGAGAGACCATGCCCAACATTTAAATTTGTCAAGAGATATAGAAAACTATACAATAAGAAATGTGACAAACTCACATATATAATACCGGATACTGTCATGAAATTAAATTGAATTGATTGTATTAGATGGCTAATTTTATTATGGCAGTGAATCTTAAGCAGACATTTGTTTTAAACAAAGGACTTCACGTATAGGATGGTAGTTGCACATCAAGAACATTAGGAAAAATAGTAGAGAAAGTTTAACAAGGCCCCCTGCAACCCCGCGAGAAAGTGTGGGAGCCCGTGGAATGATCTGATAGGCTGATAGACCAACACTCGGTTGTCCTTTCGGTGTTAATGGACTCCTTGTGCTGTCCCTGTGCTATGACAAACTTCTACTAGTAAACCCTGAAAACCTGATTTACATCCCTACACATCCTGTAGAACCGGGGATGGCAGGAACCATTACCGACTGAGTTCAACCTTTAAGAAAAGAACACCAATATTTCCAGATCTTGTCACTCCAAAAAAGTACACACACGATAATTGCTCATCACATAATGGAAGGCACTCAAAAACATCTACCAGTTGCTTCGAAGCCCATGCTCTCAAGGTGGTTGGTTTGTGACCTGAAGTTACGGGTTCGAGCTGCTGAAACAGATTCTTACACAAAGTATAAGATAAGACTGCGTACATCAGATGACGACGCGATTTTGCCCTCTCCCCGAACCATGCACAGAAAAGTGCAAACAAAACTGCCTACGTTAGATAGCGAAGCAAACCGGCCTCTCCACGGACCCTGCGCAAACGCAGAATACTAGTGCACCGAGAACGCCTTTTATACCTTGAATAGCTATAGTCAACTTTAAAAACTTATCATTTTAAATCCTAATCATTGTAGACGACAGGCCAACTGGAAAGTCATGGAATTGTATAGTCTAATGTGTCCACAGGACATAAAGTCGTGTCCAATTGTTGGGCCAACGGAAATAAAATAACAGACTGAAGTCTCAGGATTGACTAATCATGCACCACTTGTACAAAGATACAATGCGGATCTAGTCAAACAGGTAATGACAGAGAAGGCCAAATCATCCAATATAAATGTATAATATAATGGACAAAGTGCTGCATCATCACTCATTCAATTCTCCCGACAAACGAGTAGCAAACCATATCTTTATGAGCTGTATTGATCATGTTAGACTGAATTGTAGGTCAGGCATTTAGTCAAACCGACACCAACCATTCAACACCCGGTTCATATATGAGGGGGCTAAAAGTGAGGCAAAATATGAAGTTTCCAATCACGCATTGTCACGTGTGAAAAAATAGTTTTTTAAAGAATAGGTGATGCTCTTTTTTTAAAAAAAAAAAACCGTTTTTTTACACTGTGGCTCCCAGATATGCCTCTTTCCAACCCTCCAACACAAAGAAGGCAGCAAATCTAAAAATGAACCAAGAATGCACAAAGATAGGTCAATAAAAAAACAGTTCAATAGGGCATTCAGAGGGATAAATAGGTGACCATTTAAATTCTGCCTGAAAATAAAACTTCAAAAGGTTATGGAAAGTGAAAAGTATTCCAAACAGCAAAAATTACGGAATGAAGAAACACTGAAATCTAGTTGCATTTTGGTTTACATTTACATTCATTCAACATAGCAAACAAAAGCATGAAAAATGGAGACAAATTACAGTAGTATCTTGAGTTCCTGCTGTTTCTCAAATAGGAATCTACCTACCTGGATGCTGGACATCTAACATTACAATCTCAAACTCCTATATATCTCAGAAACATTTCATCACCAGAACAAAAACAAGAGAAATAATCACCAGATTCCACATGCTAAGTTGAACAGCCACTTCATGCATACATCTTCAGTAAATGACAAAAAGGTGTTTCTTTGACAGACCGCCAGATGGATAACTCTCACATCCCCTTCTTTCGCACCAGAGAGTTGTCAAATGAGCCAAAAGAACGGCAGGTACCTGGTGAATACGATCATGTCCCAATAGGATGCATAAAGGCACCATTTTGCCTCCGTACGTGCTCTGGTATGAGCTGGTTGATCAACTCAGGTGAAGCACCAGCTAACTGCAGTTTCAGATAAAGAGGGAAATGGAGTAAGATTTTTGCCCTTGAAGATGTATATTCACCTACTCTGAACAATGTCCTAGGTCCCTTGTAAAGTCATCGATAAAACCTACCCCAGGAATAAACATAACCTGCACCCTTTTTATCCTTGTTTGTGGAATGCAATATGCCACTATAAAGTCTTAACTCAAAGTGACAAAAACGACTTTTACTGAATATTTTCAATCAACAGTCCACATAAAGATGCAGCTTTATGCATACAACAACAACAATAATCATACCCAGTATATCTCAACGACATCACAAGCTTTATGCATATCTTTATCAACATACTAAGATTAAGTAACCAATCAATGCCACAAGTTTAAAGATCTGCTATTTTTACGATCATCCCTCAGAAGCAGCAATTTCAAAGGAAACCGCAACTCACAACAGTTAATGGTCATTTGACAAGTGGGTATACTTTCAAGCTGTAAAAGATATAAGTATGCCGCAAGGAATGTGAAATAGGCCCAAGGGTATAAAACACTTCCTCAGCCCCCTCATACACGGGAGCTTTAAGACCATGATGAACCTTTCTCTCTCCGGTGTAAAAGTCATGTGAAAACACTCGAGAGTAAATGACCTTCCAAAAGCACTTACAACAGAGTGCAGTTTAGACGGGTTATATTCAAGCACGAAGCTGAAAAAAGCTCTGAATTGGACTGTGGCTCATTTATGCAGGAAAATAGCAGATACTTGTGGAACAGTATTTTTCTTCAATATAATAAACCTCTTTTTCGCCCCTCAGTATTGTGAGGTAAACAGCTATTTTTCGTATCCAATTAAAACAAAATGCCCCTAATCTTTTTTTTTCCCTTTTTCTGTGCAAGTAAAATGCTTCTCATCCTTGAGATGCAAAGGCCAACTATCTTTCTTGCTCGTCGAACATTTCTTTTTTTTTTTCAATCATTTCACTAACCTCTTTTTAATGGTAGGGAGCATATTAGCCTTAATGTTTCTTAATTTACGCAAGAAACCTGTCCATCAATTTCTAAGATGCTCCTTTAACTTGTCGGGATAAACCTCCTTGAGAGCATGCCAGACTCACAGGTTGAGGCTTTTCCTCGCATATTTAGAACAAACGCATGCATCACACCGGTCAGGGATGTCCCCTTTGCATGAGAGCAAATATAACGGGGAATAGACATCACCACGGGCTACTTGTTAAAATATTTAAACAATTTAAGGTCATAATCCAATATTGCAACAATCTTCATGCTTGCGTCTCCCTTGAACAGTTTGCAAATTAAAATAGAGAGTATTTCTAGTTAGTTAAACACATTATGCCCCCTACAGCTGTTTCTTAAGCTGAAAACCACTTCCTAGAGGGTAATACCTGGACAAGTATGTACTGAATTCCAGCATTTACTTTGTTCCTTATAAAATCGCAGATATACAAGTTAATTGTCTCATGATTATAGCTTCCATGGTAAACTGTTCAGAGCTTTCTTTTCATAATCAAGGAATCATTATTAAAAAGTAAAACTGCAAAAACCACAGAAATATATCACGGAACAATGTGCTTACAATTACAAATCTTACCTCCTGCTTAAAGTTGAAAAGAGGTGGAAAGGGGCGGCCATTTGGGAGGCGTGCATTAGGTTCCCGAAGCTCATTAAAGAAAGGATGAGCACATGCTTCCAACTGCCAAAACACAATAAAATCAGCCACTGTGATTCCTTCATAGTTCATGAATAACATTTTTGAAAAGCTTAAGCAGACTGGCAGGAAAAATCATGAGATCAAATTTATTTGGTAAAAATATGATGTTGAAACACTTAGATGGTTAGCCAACTTAAGGAGACCGCAATATGACACAATGAAAATGTTTCCAGTTGTCTATAGCTACCAGAGTTAAGATGCTGGTGTTTCATTCTTGTGTCTGAGTTCTTCCAATATGATATAAGCAATGTGGAAGGAGATAAGACTAATTCAACTTACAGCGGTACAGCGAAGACTTGGGGAATACTGAAGGAGGCGTGAAGCAAGATCAATTGCTTCAGGTGGCATCCTCTTGTGGAAAACCTGAACCAAGGAACTCATTATCAATAACTGGCCTACTTGGTCACAATGGCTGAAAAAAAGAAAGAAGCCAAATAATAAGAAAGATATGTCGTACCTTGTGCCATGGATGAGCTTTAATTTGAGGAAATCTAAAATCAGTATAATTTGGGTTCATACACCGAATTTCTTCTCGAGTCGGAGTCCCAAGGACCTAGCAGAAACGTAATTCAGCAAAAATAACAGTCTAGCAAGCATAAATTTACCAGTGCATGAGAGAACAATATTAATGCATACCCTGATAATCTCTACAAGTTGGTCGACTGCATTTTCACCAGGAAAGAGGGGCTGTAAACAGAATTCAACTTCACTCTCAGTAATTGTAGATCTTGAACCATAAAACTGATCCAGCTCTCAAGAAGCATCCAAGGCTAAAGAGCAGATATCAAAAGGACATTAAAATTACAAACCTGCCCCAGGAGAAGCTCAGCAAGGACACACCCAGCTGACCATATATCAATTGAAGTTGTATACTCCGTTGCACCAAATATGAGCTCTGGTGCTCGATAGTAGCGGGAGCAGATGTATGATATATTTGCCTCGCCCCTTACCTGTTCCCAAGTAATTTGAGGTGGATATAAAAATAAAAACAAAGAAGGCAGGTCGATGGAAACAAGCGTCTCAAGAAAGCCTTACAGGCACAACAAGCAATGTTATTCTTCCTGAATACTCAAAACTAGCTTACAGAAAACATATATAGGAAATGATAGCCTAAACTAGAGCACAGCTTTCCAAGAAAGAAGCATTCACCTTTTTCCTTCACATTTCAGGAGTAAGCCTCTTAACAGTGTAACAGGAAGTGTACCAGGCAAAAGATAAATTAGAAAATACATAAATAGGAGGCAAATATTGGCAACAATCCTGAAATTAATCAAGTACCAAGGAAAGCTATCATGACTGTTATATAAGTTTGTTTGTTTAGTTGAGGTTCGCATGTTTCGAGTAATTTCGGATAAAATCTCTAGCTATACAAATAACAATTCAAGTCCTAACTAAGCTGCCTTAAATCTTCTGAAATAAGTATTTCTGTAGATACACAAAAATAAAGGATTAAATGCAAAGTAACCCATCAGCAGAACCAATTAGCACATGTTATAGAGCATAAGTTTATAACTTAGACATCAGTATAAGCTCAATGATGCAAAAATTTTACTTTAGATACGACATTTAGTTTCCGCAAACTCTTGATGACCACCACATGCCTTTGACTTTGTGCACTTAGAATGGAAAATTTTATCCACAGAAGCTTGACTATGTCATCAAGGGAGGAGAGCATGTGCCAGGAACAACTTATCCATTCCAGTCTATACAAAGCCTAAGGGCCTGTGCTTATGAATGATGGATGTTAAGATATCCATTGCATATTAATAGTGGTCATTTCTTGCATCAATTTTAGTAGTTAAAAACCAAAACCTATCGCTATCACATGGCTATCAAAGGACAGTTATAAATTTATGCAGCAATTAACCACCCTGAGAATCAAAATGTATTGGTTGCGAATATCAAAACTTGACACCGAGAAGACACTAGCAAAAAGCATGCGGTCAGAAAATTGCACGAATCCATTATTAAGAGATCACCATTTACCAAACCATATACTATAATACAAATATACAACTCAATATAGCCAAAGCATGAACAACATCTAGCGAAAAAGACAATGTCACCTACACTACATAAGGTAACGTCATAAGTTCTAATAGACCCAAGACATTCGAAACAAATGCTACAAAGTCTAAAACATATGCCTACAGATAGAAGTAATACAAATAAAAATAACTTGAAATATTTCTGCAGAACTTTAAGCAATTAATAAAATAATAGAGAAAAGACAAGAAGCTAAACTAAGTCGAACAATAAACTTTCTATTTCTGAGCTTCTTGCAGCCAAACATACCAGCGGTTTGGCACTCCCAAAGTCACAGAGCTTGACTTGGTGAGTGAGAGGATCAACCTGCACAGAGATGAATTATGAGTTGAAATGAACAGTCCAATTTGTTAAAAAAAATATTAATAATAAAGAGCATGATAAAGTGACATACCAAAAGGTTCTGGGGCTTCACATCTCTATGGCAAACACCTGGAACAGCATGAATATAAGCCAACCCCCGAAATATCTGATATGCATTTGAAATTTGTCAGGCGCAAAGAAAGATAGAAAGACAAAAAAAAGAGAGGGAGAGAGAGAGGGGTTCAAACTATTTAAACCTGATATGTATACAGTTTTACATATATGAGTGGCATCCTCTGATTCGAATTGCTGTAATGCTTTAAAACCTTGTATAAAGTCTCAGGGACATATTCCATAACCAAATTGAGAAAAAGCTCATCCCTTGTTGTTGTAGAAAAGAAACAATGCTTCAGAGATATCACATTTGGATGATCCATCAAGCGCATCAATTGCAGCTCACGATTTTTGTAACGTCTGTCCTGCAAAACCTTCTTTATGGCCACCGTGTCTCCGGTTTCCAAGCACTTTGCCTGGACAAGCAACGTCACATCATGACCTTTGAAACCGTTAAAAATATTCGAAGCGTTACCGACAAAAAGATGTACAGAATACACACCTGGAATACAACTCCAAATGATCCTGTCCCCACAACACGTTCAGCCATGTAACTGATGGTCTGATTCAGGAAATAACTTTATCAAGTGGAGGGATTTCAGCTTTATATGAACCATAATACACAGAAAAGAAAATTGAGAAAGAAAAAAAGATGTTTTTGCCATTAACAAAAGATCTTGGAGATTCCACATCACTAAACATTGAGGTTAAGATTTTGGAAAATGCACATCGCTGTACATCAAACACGTGACACAAGAGATATTAATCATATTGCATGTGTCTAAAATAAAGTAGTAAAAGGTAATACATTGATTACAGAACATTAATGGAGCACCAACCCTTTTAGGTTCCCCATTCTTGCCTCCAATAGTTGTTGAAATAATGTGGCCAGTAACAGCATCGTTTCCTTGAATGACAGCGGCAGACATATCCTGAAAGCCACAGAATATTAGGAGTCAGTACCATCAGACTAATATGCTACCCAAGCATTTTGAAAAACATTGGATAATACCATCACTTCACTGGACTTTCAAGAAAAATCTACAGAATGCCTCAAAGAAGAGAAGAAAAGAGAAGTAGTCAAACGAAGAGATAAGGAAACACGCACAGGAAAATCCCAGAAAGCTAAGTCTGAAATGACATAATACCATAGCATTCAAGTATCACATGCCAATAAAGCTTGCTTAGTGAAACAATAGACAAGTAGATCTCAGAAGCAATAAACTAGTCCTCAATAAGGAGAATCAACCGTGACTTAAAGCACTAAGCAAAGAACTTTAATAGATTGAAGTACAATTTACCTAATGACAAAGGAAAGGACTCTTCAAGCTCACATGTTGTTTTAACATCTAAAACAATTAACAAATATACTGAACTTTTCGCAGCCACATACAAAATGTTTAGAAAACTTTTAAATCTAACACTAAAATGTTGCATAAATTTCCTCACCTCTCTCTTTCAACATTTATTCTTAAGAATATACTACAATAAAAAGTAGAACTAGTAAGAAGTCTTCAGAAAAAACTAAGACTACGATCAGGAAACTCCATAGTTCTGTAAAATCAAGGGGAAAAAACACCAAGACTCGAAATTTTTCTTCGGTGGCGTGCAAAATCGATTAGAAAAACTGAGATCCGGATGAAATTATAAAATGTAGAGATAGCCGAAGCTCGAAAATTAAAAAGTCTCTCAGATTGCCGGCAAGTTTCCCTGCCGGAATTTCAACGACGGCCGGCGACCTCCTCTCAAGTAAAGTAAAAGTCGAACATCTAGATCAACTTCAAATAACAGAAATACAGCAGCTGAAAAGTCCACAGAAAGTGAAAGCCAGTTGCTTCGCTTATCAGGGAGCTGATTATTACCTTGTCGGAAGAGTCCATGTCGGAACGGCGAGATTGGGCGGCGGCGAGCCTTAGAGCAGCAGCAGCAGCGTCGCCGCCTTGATCATGGTGGTGGTTGTGATGATGGGGGTAAGGGTAGGCGTGAGTGGCGTCTGGTGGCGGTGGATTATTGAGCTGCAGCTGGTGCTGATGCTGCTGAGGACCCAGCGGCAACGAAGCCATGTGATTCTCTATTTCTCTTGTAGAAAATCTCTCTCTTCCTCTCTCTCCTTTCCTTTTTCTCTTTCTCTCTCTATCTAATACATGTTACCTCTACTATGTTTGGAGTTGGGCGTCGTTGCTTTCTCTTTCTACTTATCTCTTACCTTATATAGTATATGCTCCCTTTTATAAAAAAAAAAAGGTTGAACCTCAATCAGTAAGGGTTCCTGTCACACCCAGTCCTAAAGATAATGTAGGGAGGTAAATCAAGTATCCAACGGCCCGCTAGCAGGAGATTGGTCATTTACACAGTAGTCTGCATAAGGAGCTCCCAGCACTGCAGACAAACCTACAGGCCAAGAAACTCCTACACTATGCACTTGCTGGGAAAGGACGTATAGTATATGCTCCCTTTATCTCAAATTGGAGTTCTATATTTCCATTATTATTATTATTGCTAATGTAAAACATCTAAATCTAATGTCACATTAACAGTTTTTAACCAGTTGAATTTTACTAGTTCAGTTGTTATTCGGTTAACATAATTGCATTCAAGTTGTTAATACTTTCTTCAAGGCAGATGTGTAAAAGTCATAATGGTCTTTTATATATCGTTTAATTTTATCAGATGATCTCGAAAAGTCAGTTGTTTAATATTCAATATGTTGTAATCTATTCTTAATATTGAATGGAAAGGATTTTTAATCTTATTGTATGCCTTTTTTTAATATGAATCATCCGACAAATCATTTTCCTATTTCATATTGGGAAAAAATGAATGCACACGTCATGTTTTCGTTACACAACTTAAACGATATAACAGAAGATAAATTAAAAGACCTTTTCGTGGTGTGGTGTGGTAAATTTAACATTGGACATCTTTATAATTAACATAATCTGGACATGTTAAAGTAGACGGTAGATATTGTTTCAAGGACATCTCGACTAGGAAAAATGAGTATCGGTATAATCCAGATGAATTAAATATACGTCAGAAATTATTTATATCTTATGATGTTGATGTTTCAAGTTTAAAGTATTTCCGAAGTATTATTAAGAACAACTATACATTTCAAGATATTAAAGATTAAAAAAGTAAGTTCTGATTCTATGCATGTTTAGAAGGGCGCTATTAAAATCATCTAATAGGTGGGTTAGGATCTCCTCACTCAAATTCCTCACCCCCATGCGTCACCGCGCGACATGTGGCAGTAGGGATGGATGGTGAGGCTAGATGCGGGTCACCTTCATCTAGCTTCACTATCCACCTCTGCTGTCATGTGTCGCATGATGACGCGTGGACTGAAGGGTAATTGGGTGAGGTGATCTCATACATCAGGGGACAAGATATGGTTTTCTTGGTTGCCAATCGTTGAGAGGAGCCGACAGTTGGGAAATAAATCATTTTTCTCGAGAAAAACTGGAGGTTAAATAGATAAACACCATATCATTAGGAAACTTTTCAGAACATTTAAACCGTTGAAAAAAAATCTAAACGAATGTGACACTGAATAAGGAAAATTTTTGAAATCGAATTTCCGAAATGAGAAAAATACTAAGATAAACAATGTGACATATTTCTTTTACAAATCAACTAATATATTCCATTGACCAACTAATTTTGGATGATCATTATGATGATTACTTGTACCAAAACTTGATATGAAACTCTTTATACGTTAGGATAGCATAAAGATGATTGAGGTGTTCTGTTTATGTATTTTTTCCAACAATTCCTTATATTATCTAATAATTATATACTAGCATTTACAACGGTTATAAACTAACATCTTTGTCATTAAACAAAGACAATGATATGTAATAGACGATGACTAGCGTCTTGTATCACCACTTAGTATAAATAAAAGTATATAAACAGAAATAAGATAATATAGGCGTCTTGAATGTTACTTCGCTGCTGTTTATATTAACAACCAAAATACATATCATTGTCTACTTCATACAAGTTTGCGAATCCGGACATGCACTCAATCTCAGGTTTTCATAAGCACTCTAGTGAGTAATTCTGAATTCTCATAGGAAGCAGCACCATATCCACACTTAAATAGGAGAAATTCATCAAATACGTACTTCTTACACCATCATAAACATGGCTATGAGCTTCATTAAGAGATTCTTAAAATATCATCCTTATTAACTTGCAGCAAGCTCCATCTTGCATCAACACAATGGAAGATAAAAATTTGACAATGCTAATTAGAACTATTTTACGACTTGTTTTTACCATATTGAAACATGTTCATAGGATCTCTATTAATAGATGGTTGGGTTATCGTCATAGAGAGCTCATATCGAACGGAATCATCTTATCCACATTCATGTCACAAGAACTAACTTACACTTAGTTTTTACCAGGCTACTCTCATATACCTCACACTGTCTATGATTTACCTTAAAAAAAAATTTATCGGGTCACTCTTACAGACCTCATATTGTTTGTGATTTAGCCCAAAAAAGCTCTAGTAAATCACATCATCATAACATTCATCAAGTGCTTGCAGCTTCTCAAACCATTGACTGCCGGTGATTCCTGTCAATAAATCACTTCACAAAACATCTATTAGCCCACAAATACTAACTATAAACAAGCACAAAAACTTTGAGTTTTTATCAACAAACCATCAAACTCAAATATAGAAAAATGTTTTCATGAATCAACTCCTTCACAACACACAATCAACATCCATCATAAACAACTTTATCATGGAGTTAGTTTTACCGACACGAAGATGAAACTAATTTCATTTACATCAAGGAAACCTATCATACACAAAAGCTCAAACAATAAAACCTTCAACCAACTAGAACACTCTAATAACCATTTCAGTGTTGATCTAATTTCCTTCTTAAATCTTCTAAACTTATTTAGGAGTTATTCAACTTCAATCAATCAATCACATACAGTATGTCCCAACGGCAGCACAAGCTATCGCTAGGGTATGGAGAGGGTGAGCGGCAGGCAAACAGTACCTCTATCCAAAGGGATAGAGAGCTTGCTTCCAGTGAGACCTCCGGCTCTATAGGTACCTGCATAAATGACACCATAATAGGAATATGTTGTGCTAGTGCGTTGGTGAGTGAATTCAGTAAATACTAATAGGAAACTTCCGATATTAAAATATTCATAAACGTGTATATACACATATAATGCAAGACAAAGACAAAAACGAAAACAAGGAAGTGCAAAATCCATCTAAAGCGCAGATAGTATATAAGCCCCTAGATATACTCTAACGTGTCTCTATATCCTGCCTAAATCTCGCCAACCTTAATCTTCTGCCTCTATGAATTTCTATCCTGGACCATGTCCTCATAGAGTTATACAACTTCACAACCTATTTACATGTTTAACTTCACATACTAAAACAAACTTTTACTTTCGTACAATCATAAAGAACTAAGCCCCCATATTTTTCTTTAATCTCATTCAACACTAGCCATACAACAATGTTACTTGTACTAAATTTAATATTCATTTTATTAAATGAAAAATTCAACTATACATCTTAAATTCAATCAACATGTAATCTACAACAAGCTATACTATTATTCAGCTCAAAAACCTTTCAACAATGAACATATACTTAACTCTCTTAGTTTTTCCAGAGTAAACTTCAACAACTTCTTTATGATCAAAGATTCATAAGAAACACCCTTTTGATCTTTCCAATCATACCATAAATTCAACATCATATTTCATTATTAAACTTACATTTTGTTTAGTGTTCATCTTTAGACAAATAACTTTTGTTCTTTGCTATCTATGTTTAAGAGCATAATCACTAAACTTGTATACCTAATTACATGCAATACTAAATTTAAGTCTTACAACCCATAAGCATATTCATTATTCAAAATAATTGTCTGTTAATCAAATGACAAATATCACTTATTAATTAAATAATTAATCTTAAAACATATCCAGACCAAGTGTTATCTAACATTAAATATATTTTTCATTCTTGAAAAAATTCCATAAATAACAACTTGTATAAATAAATTCAACTCGCAACACTTATTTAAGCTTAATCCAAATTCTAACATCAAAACCTAGGAATCTATCTTAAATGATTTCTACATGTTTCAAAAAACTCCTTTTAGCATAACCTTAAAGACATCAAATACCTAATACTAGAAATCTTTTTTGTACGCATATGTACCATCATCATAAAATCACAAACATAACTAGTCTTAGTTATTACCAAAGAATGCTTTCGTTATATATATAACAAGCATGCTTTGCAGGTTTTGTGTATAAATCGGGTAAGACCTGAAACTTACCTGCTAAGAGCTGGTCGGGTCCAGGTATACTCGCATATTACCCATTTATACCCGTCATACCCGATTCTTAAGTTATATTTTAAATATAAATTATAAATTATTGAAGTAACAAAGTGTAAAATAAAAAGAAACTCCTAAAACCTAAAAACATAATCTCTGATTCTCAATTTTCCATTCCTTTTCTTCTTACCCTCTGCCCCGCCGCCCCTACCCATCATTCTCCATTTCTCTTCTATTCACTCACTATTCACTCCTCTACGTTCTCACTTCTCACTTAAACGGCAGCTGGCAAGCAAGCAGTCTTGTTTCTGTCTCGACAAAGTTGATGAAGCCGAAGGAGAGGCCGAAATCCATTCCAAACAGAAAAGGACATTGTAGAGATATAGATGATTCGAAGTTATTATTTAACTTTTATTCTCTAAAATTTGAAATACTTTCTGTCCGGAGGTCTTCCATTAGCGACATGTTGTCACCATCACCGGAGACACTTCCTTTTCTCCCTCTTTTGTTGCATGACTTTCCACCTTTTTAAGATTTAGGTCAGTGCATCTTACTTTATCATGTGTTCTTTTTGTGTATTTCTTTTGTTAAATGATGGATTGTTATTTTTTATTTTGTATATTTTTCTTATAGATCAAATTGTTGATTATATGTTAAAAATATTTCTCTTATAGTTTTATGTAATAATTTCGTCTGGTGAAACATTATTGTTCTTCTGGTTATAGCAATATTCTTCATAAAATATTACGACGTGTCATGGGTAAAAATCGTATGCCTGAAAAATATACAAAATGACCCGTACAAGATCTAAAATATTTGTACTTGTCAAGTTTGTGGGTATACCTGATACACGACGTGAAACCTGACATGTACAGGTTTAGGTATCTACTTCAGAACACGAGAAGCAAGGGTAATGTATGGTTCTTGTATTTTGATACCAGAAGTCCGAAAAACACAAAACACGACATGTTTGCCACCTTTAGTTTTGAGATAAAATCTTTATTAGAACATAAAGCCAAATCATGTCGTATATTTAAGCTCATTTAAATACACGAACATCTTTTTGCACAAAACAGAAACAGAAACATGTATTACATGGTTTTAGTAATCTTTATTCTCTAATAGTATTAGCATTCTCATGATTTTGTCTATCATATCATAAGATAAATGAATAAATCACATATAAGGACTAAATACAAACTTATTAAGAAACAAAAGATCACATACGTAGAACAAAGAAAAAAATAGCCTTGTTTAGTAGCGACTCAAAAATAATTCCTACATATAATAGGAATACAAAACATCCAGACTTATAGACAAAATTGAATTTAAGAGCACTTTCAACTATTCAACTACTTGGATTTCTTGTGCATTCTTCAAGAAAATTTGTTTACTACTTTTCATCTGTTGAATTTTAAGAAATAAATATTTAATGGTTGGAATATACTTGGTAGGCATAACGTCTACCATCTATTCCATTTCACTACCAACAAGGGTTACCTCAAAGAAGGCGACGACCATAGTGATCTATTTGTCTTTCACCATATTGATATTTCTATTGATTTCTCCTCTCCCTTTAAGATTAAGAGTTATGTTCATGCCATCCTCTGTTGCATGTTCATTTGTTCCTTTGGGCTTCTTTTGGTTAACTCCGTAATCATTCTTGGGATAAATGCTCCACAACTAATGGCCAAAGACCTATTATTGTGCATGTAGTACCCGTGGCTTCAAGCTTCATATGCTAGCTTCTTTTGAACATCATTAGTTTCTTGGCGCTCTCTATGATTTCTTTTGATATTATCTTTGAAGATTCAACCCCCATAATTTGTTGAAATAGAAGTTGAAGAACATCAAATGAATGACAACATAGATTCTTTCGTAGGATTTAACGATATTAAATCTATGATCTTCGACAAATAATTTCCCTTTAAGGTTGGACATTTGGTCTTGGAGACATGAAAGATAATTGACTATGGATGAAACCAACAATACAAAATAGAAGTGCAAGGAATATAAAAGTGAACATCAAAGAAGTGATTCACCGAAAGATGACGTTTCCTTTCTAAATACGCTAGATTATAGAAGAGAATGAAAAAGGTATGATAACTAAACATAAGAGATGTAATAGAGAAGAAGAACTAACATAGACTTAACGAAGTTACTGTCCATAAAGCAAAATTGCCTCTACCATTGAGTAAGGTAGACTACGTTGCAAACGCCTCCCAGGATATAACGGCTTCTTCCTTTCATTTGTGCTGCAAGAGGAATATTGAACTTGTATATTTGAAGTGTTTAATACCAGCGGAAGAAGTAGAAAGAAGAAGAAGACATTCTGCAGATTTTCACAAAGGCATCTTTCAAAGTATCTTTCAAAACATATGAAAGTCGATCTTCGAAATCTTTTGATTCTTGTATTTATATACTTTGATTCATAATCTTCTCTGCAGAATTCAATTTTCAAAGTTAGTTTATGACCATTCAAGATTGAAAGAAGATATTCTACGATGCAAAGTTGTATCATTTCTTGAAAAGGCAGCAAGTTCTGCAGTCATAGAACTCTGTTGTCGCACGTTCAGCTAATTTCACCGAACATCAGGTGCAGTGTTTGATCAGTGTCAGATTCTATCCTAACTCTGTCGTTGAACTCTGAATTTATCGTCGAATGTTAAGTAAAAATCGCCGAATGTTTGGCCCTCTCACTACTCGACAGACCGAATCTTGAAATCAAGAAATAGCGACAGACCGAACTTTGAATTTAAGACATGGTCAAATCTGATCCATTTTGTATTGCATTTATTTTTTCAATCAAACCTTTTGCATGTTTTTACATAAATGTGAAGCAGTTTCTTAAGCACTTTTGTGTGCTTTTATTTTGAACATTTCAAAATTTCAGAAATGCTCGACCTATGAATTACGCACAACCAAAACCTATTGACTTGATACCTAGCAGTTTTTGTAATAGAAGGCTTCTAACTTGTGGCTAAATTCCTTCAGAAAAGGGTCTAAAATTAGGTACATGAATTGCTTTGTTTAAGTGTACTTGGACAATGGGACAAATTTATATTTTGTGAGAAATCTTTCTTTTGTAACAAATTGTGGAGGAGACAAATGTGGGCATGCTCGAAAAACAGAACTGGCTGATTCACTATATCCTTTTGACCACCTTTGTCCATGCCTCACAATCAATATAATTTTTAAAGGTTGATCTTATCCAAATTGGCCGGTTCATTATATTCTACTTTGTTTTTTTTTTATTTTCTTGAATCATATCTATATTGGCGGAAAATTAAGAACCTAAAAGAATTTCTGCTAACAAATTCAGCTGTCGAAATTTGTCTATCTTTTATGGTTTATCTGAAAAGCGAGATGTTTATATATTTTTGAAAAGAAGAACGTTAAACCCTCATCTCTGGTTGTTTGTACAGAAAGTGTAACAGTGGAATATATTACCTCGTTCTATAAAACAGGTTTTCGATGTGTTAGACTAAGATTAGATGTTAAATGGCATCCACCCGACAGAAGTTCTATTAAAAAGTCAATGTTGATGCATCTATAAAAGCTAATAAGGTAGCTATGGGAGCCGTCTTTCGACAAGAGAATGGTTTAATACTAAGAGCTTTCTCAAAGCCTCTTAATAGAACTTCCAAGTCGGAGAATGCTGAATTACAAGCTATCTTAGAAGGCCTTAAACAATCTTTCATTTATGGCTTCTCAGTTATTATGAAATCTGACTGCATCCCTGCTTTCAAGAGATTGACATTAGACGAGGAGGACCAGTCGGTGAATGGTCTTTTAGTAGAGACTATTCTATCGGTGACCTGATGCTTTAATAGCGTTGTATTCACTCATGTCAAACAAGAAGGGAATATTCCAGCTCATCTGCTTGCTCGTCTTAGCTTAGCCCGTATAGGTTTTTTTTGACTGGTCAGAAAATTTATCTCATGATGTAACAGAAGCTCTGTCAAATAACCTATTATGAATAAAAATGTTTATTTTGTGATAAAAAAATTCAGCTGGTTCCGTCAAAAAAGAAACGAAAAAAAGCTAAGTCAGCTGGTGGCGGTTTTAGTATTTTCCTTAACTGATGGATTTTGGTTATATGCTTTAGTTGAGGAAAACAGTATTTAATTAATCCACTTTTGTTTTTATTTGATATATTTATAGCAATATACTTTATTCCCATGGATTGATTATTACTAGAGGGCATGGAAATCACTATTTGATATTAATAGCGTATGCCTGACCGGGATAGGATCCCCCCACCGCAAAGGGGTGCGGTGACGCGTGACCGCGCGACACGTGGCATCAAGGGGAGGTGGTGAGGCTAGATGCAGGTGACCCTCATCTAGCCTCACCACCTCCCCTTGCTGCCACGTGTCGCGCGGTCACAAAGGGGGTGAGGAAAGTGGGGTGAGGAGATCCCAACACTGCATGACCACGAAATTCAACCTCATCAATTTTTCTAAATTTACTGTCACTAGTGTAATTATTTTGCATAAAGATGGTCACCCAACTTTTTGATTTCGTTGAAATAATATTATTAGGTATAGTTGTTGTATTATGATCAAACAACTTGAATGGTAATTTTTGAATTTACAAGAAAATTAGGAGAGAGATCACATATACAGATAAAACAAAGGAATGGACGATAAACTCCTTTTGGATTATCTAATTACTACTACTAATTAAATAGCCGAAATCCTTCAAATTCAACGGTTGACTAGCTTCTAAGTAATTCCAAAAATCCAAGTTGCAGTCTTTTTGGCATATCAAAATAATAGAAAAGTATAATAACTGTGACATACTAATTCGTTGTTGAAACAGCCGGACCAGGTGTTAATAAAGCAGGACCAATCAAAGATGAAAATGATTTTACGCTCCTGTTTCTGTTTTTTTTTTAATTAATTTATTTGTTTATTTGAAACAAACTTCTTTTGACTGGCTACACTAACGGCAGCAAGTACCTGAGATTCATAAAGGAGTGGCTCCCCAACAATAATAAGAAGCGCAAGATAACCTCGAGATCTCCTCACCGTTAAAAGATGGATGAGGAAAAAAACATGTTGACGCGTAACAATAGAAGAGATTAATGAGACTGTGTGAGAGATAATCAGCAAAATGGGTATAAAAGTGGGTAAAGAATACGTAGCGAACGATAGTGTATACAATGAAAATGAAGGATGTGAAGAGATCTTATTTCGCAAGATAGTCCTAAAAGTAAATGTGCTGGAAAGTTTCAAGTACGACTTACATGTACAAACTTGCAACTAAAGAAAGAACACATTACCTACGTATATCATCCGTCAATAATGTTGAAGAATCGTATGCAGAAATAATCAAAGTCACCAGCCGAGCTGAGGTGCCTAGCCGAAGTGGAGAGAAATAAAAAGAGTGCCGAGGTGAGGTAGTAAGCTGAAGTGAGGCAGAAGTAAAGGAGTACCGAGCCAAAGTGAGGACATAAGTAAAGTAATCGAGCTAAGGAGATGAAGTGCTATGCTAAAATAGTAGTGCCGATGTGACAAGATGCAGGCTGAGGTGAAACGAGATACTGCCGAGGTGGTGTGATAAAGTGATGAATGCGAGGTAATGTGATAAAGCAACAAGGTGAAGAAGTATTAGAATCAAGATGTAGTACCAAGCCAAATAAGAAGTGCCGAGGTAAGCTAAAACGAGAAGCGTCGAGGTGATAAAAATGGCTGAGCTGAAGGAAAGAATGTCAAGCTGAGGTGACGAAGTGATGGCACTAAATGTGAACGACAATGACTGGATGCCGAGTTGAGGAGACGAGGTGAAGGCAAAGACAAACGAATGTGCCAGGCTGTGCTAAGCACAATAACGACAGCAAAACAAAGATATTTACAGCGGAAACAAACAGATAGTATTGTCGAGCTAAAACAACTTAGATAAATACAAGAATCTCGGAGGCTGCACTGAACAGATGAACAATGCAGTGACACAACGCAGAAAATACAGAAAAGAGAGACATGTATTTATACGAATACACAATATACATCAACTAGCTCAGTGGACTAAAGAAACAATTGTAAATAGAACGTAGCCGCTGGTGGCTTGAGGTTTCTTACCTCTTACAAGCCTTAGAAAAGGCAAACACTTGTACATTTAAGAAAACAAAGTCTGCATAGTTTGTTTGTAAAATCTTGTTCAACAAGATGTGAAGGGCCTTAGCGTTTATGCTGAAATCTTCAACCCCACACGACTTTAAAAATCTTTCGTTTTCAAACTGGCTGTGAAGAGCCTTAGCCGTAGTACTGAAATCTTTTTCAAATAGGTCATGAAGAACCTTAGCCACCGAGCTTAAATCTTCTTTAAAGGTTATGAAGAACCTTAGCTACTGAGCTGAAATCTTTTCAATAGGTCGTAAAGAACCTTAGCACTGAACTGAAATCTTTACAGGTCATGTAGAACATTAGCAGTCAAGCTAAAATCTTTTCCACTGGTTATGAAGAATCTTAGCCATCTTGCTAAAATCTTTTTTATAGTTCATGAAGAACCTTAACACCGAGCTGAAATCTTTATGGGTTATAAACATCCTTAGCTGTCAAGCTAAAATCTTTTTCAATTGGTTTTGAAGAACCTTAGTCACAGAGCTAAAATCTTCTGAGACTTAGGTCTTAGTTCTTGCAAATTCTTGATTCATTCTATGATTGCTGCACTAAAGCTTTTAAATGAGGAAAAGACATCCATTCATTTCCGTTGCTTGGTAGGAACGTGTTCAAGTTTCTCCGGCAGCACATTCTTTGAATGTTTTCTTCTCAGCTGACTGTGCAAATGTTTTGTTCTAACACTCTTTGTTAATATTTTCTAACTCTGCTTCATTGGCTTTGGAGAGCCTTGGCATAAATCTGAAATCTTCTTCTTGAACAGGCTTTGAAGATCCTTGGCATAAGTCTGAAATCTTCTTCTTGAACAAGCTTTGAAGAGCCTTGACATAAGTTTGAAATCTTCTTCCTAAACCGGCTTTGAAGAGCCTTGACATAAGATTGACATCTTCTTCCTGAATAGGCCTTGAAGAGCTTTGGTATAATACCGAAATATTTCTCTTAAATCGGCAATGGAAGCCTTGGCCACAAGGCTGAAATCTTACAGAGGTCACAGTACCTTAATTTCAATCAACTTGTTATTGGTACAGAAACAAGCTTGATTTCTTGTTCTTCAGATATCAAGCAAGTGCCATTTTTTTTTTCAAAACTCTATACATATTTTGTCTCGATGTCGGCATAAGTGCAATTTCTTTAAAACATTGAAGTTTCTTGATGACGACCAAAGTGCCACTCTCAACTAACTCTTCCAAGGCCATAGAGCCGAGGTCGTATTTCAATAATGGACAAGGATCTCATTGAGCTATTTCAAAGCCATGAATCCCTCTAAGCCATCTTCATTAGGCCAGAAGAGCCTTGACTACAGATCTGAAATCTTCTTGTTAGGGCATCCATAGAGCCTTGGCCATGGAGCCGAAATCTAATTTCTTCAATAGGCCATCTATAGAGGCTTTTTTCATAGTACAGAAATCTATCTCTTGATTTGGTCTGAAGAGCCTTGGCTATGATGTCGGAATCTTCTTGAATTGCTTAAAACACCATTAAAGGCTTCTTTATTTTAAACTCATATTCTACAAATGTATGAAATTCATCAAAGAACCTTTCAACACATACGAATTTTTTTTAAAGTGTGACATTGAATATTCAAAATATTTTTGGTGAGTGTTAAGCCCCTTCCTCGTTTTTTATCTACTCTGGAAATTTGAAGATGAAAAAGGAGAGAAGGAAAAAATGATGTGATTGCCCAAGTGGGATTGACATATCTTGTCATAGTACAATTGAAATATTTCCCACTTGCCCACTTGACAACTTAACATTTAAATAATACTCACACACACACTTTCAATAATTTCAGGAATTTATGCCACTACAAAAATAAAAAACAGATCAGATGCAGAGCTGAGCTCAGCTCAAATACAGTAAGTACTAACCGGACTGAGCTGAAGACATGTATATATCTATTTCTGCTAACAACCTTGCACCAATGCAATCAGGTATATTCGATTAATTACTTGGAAAGGTAAACTCATTCTTAAATATCAGTGATTTTGACTACATGCTGGAAAAGTATATTCATTTCTGACTCTATTGCGTAGCAGTGCATCAGTTCAGAAATAATCATGCATCTAAACACCTAGAATTCAACACATTCATAAAATAAAAATTGTGTTCAATATGAACTAAGGTGAGCTAGTCCATAATTAGACTTTATGGCATCTATATACTTTATAATAGATTAAGATAACCTAGTGACCAGCAATAGTCTGTGCTGACCTGACCTGAAACTTGGAGTACACCACATTTAACCTTGATAAGATAAACTAAGAAACAATTGTGCCTACTAATGTGAATTATAACTACAATTCCTTAAATTACGAAAACCCTTATTCTTTAAATGTTTAGGCATGCAATTAAAAAAATGAGAATGCCTTAAAATTATTATTAAATGAAAAAGGATTTTCCACTGGCATCTAAGCAGACACTCTTGACGTTTGAATATTGTTCTAGGCATAACAAATTCATTTTTATAAAAAAAAAGGAGCACATTCATTCTGAACAGTATCTTGATGTTATTTTGCATTCATGTTGGCAATGGAAAAATTTGCATTCAATCAAGTTTAAGAATACTCTTTTTAGAAGACCCACATTCTTTTCGTTCATAAAGCAAATTGATGCATTAAACTAATGAACATTTCCAAGTTTTTTCCTTAAGTTTTTCCTTTAGATACCAATGAGAACAGCAAGCCAACCACGTTTAGAAGTAGAACAAGGAGAAGTCAATCTTGGTTGTATTCATGAATACACCAAGCTTCAAGGTACTCCTCCACCTAGTGTGCATGAACTTAGTAAGTCAAATAGAAATATTTCTCATACTCATATTGTTGATACATAAAATGTAGAAAATGCATCGTATATTCCGGAAAATAAGATTCGTTTGAATGATGAAGTTTCGTCACTTCCGGAAAGTGATCACGAGGAAGTTGGAGGAGATGTCTCCAACCTTCCTAGATCATTCAAGCACAAAAGTTCTCACCCACACGAGTTGGTCATAGGTGATTTGAATAGGGTATCACCACACGAAGGCAATATAGAGAGAATGCATTTGTCTCTCTTATAGAGCCTAAAAATGTCAAGGATGCACTTCTTGATGAAAATTGGATCTTGGCTGTGCAAGAAAAGTTAAACCAATTTGAAAGAAGTGATGTTTGGGAGTTGGTTCCCAAACCACATGATCATCCTATTGTTGGTACAAAATGGGTATTTCGTAACAAGATGGATGATCAAGGGAATATCACTAGAAACACAAGGCTAGATTAGTGCTCAAGGATATCGTCAAGAAGAAGGTATCGATTCTGATGAGACATTTGCACCCGTAGCATGACTTGAAGCTATTAGAATGTTATTGGCATATGCTTGCTATAGAGATTTTAAACTTTACCAAATGGATGTTAAATCCGTCTTCTTGAATGGTGTTATTCAAGAAAAGGTGTATGTGGCACAACCTCCCGGGTTTGAATGTCATGATTCGCCACATCATGTTTTCAAACATAAAAAGGCTCTTTATGGCCTTAAACAAGTTCCAAGAGCTTGGTACGAGAGGTTAAGTACTTTTCTTCTTAATAATGGATTCTCAAAGGGTAAAGTTGACACTACTTTGTTCATAGAAGAACACGGTAGAAATCAATTAATTGTACAAGTATATGTTGATGATATTATTTTTGGTACTACTAACAATTGTCTTTGTGAGCAATTTGCTAGTTTAATGCAAGGTGAATTCGATATGAGCATGATGGAAGAACTAAACTACTTCCTTGGATTACAAATCAAGCAAACCGAAGATGGCGTGTATATTTCTCAAACCAAATACACAAATGACTTGCTCAAGAAGTACAATTTTGGTGAAGGAAGAGAAGTAAACACACCAATCAGCACAAGTGTCAAGCTTGACAAGGATAAGAAAGAAAAGCATGTCGAGGTAACCTTGTATCGTGGCATTATAGATAGTCTACTTTACTTAACTACAAGTAGACCCGATATTTTACATGCAGTGTGCTTATGTACTAGATTTCAAAGTGATCCTAGGGAAATGCATCTAATTGCGGTAAAATGTATTCTTAGATAACTTAGATGAACTTTGAAATTTGAGCTATTTTATCCTAAAAATGCATGTTTTGATTTAATAGGATATTGTGACTCCGATTATGCGGGGAGTCTTGTTGATAAAAAGAGCACGTCCGGGAATTGTCAGTTTCTTAGAGATTGTATTGTTTCTTGGTTTTCTAAGAAACAAAACAATGTTTCTCTTTCTACGGCGGAATCCGAATATGTGTCGGCCGCCTCTTGTTGTGCACAATTGTTATGGATAACTAACACTTGAAATGATTATAACATTCACTTCTCCAAAGTGCCTATTTTGTGTGATAACACGTCTGCTATCAATATTGCACAAAATCTAGTGCGACACAGTCGGACTAAGCACATTGAAGTGAGATATCATTTCATCCTTGATTGTGTTCAAAAGAACTTGGTTAGTGTAGAATTTGTTCCTATGCGTGACCAATTAGCAGACATATTCACGAAACCCTTACCTAGTGATGTATTTGCATCAATAAGGAGTAGGTTGGGGTTGCTCAACATGGGTTAACGATAACCCATCTTGAGTTTTGACTAAGAAAATTTTCAAAATTTTCAAAGTCAATATACATAAGGCGCTTCATCACAGTTAGTTCAGGCGTTCAATGTAACATTAAACGCCTGATGCTAAGGATGTCACTCGTTCGAAGTGACATCAGGCGCCCTATGTTCCTTAACACAAGTGTTCGAAGCTGGATTGAGCGCTTTATCAAAAGTAGTTCACTTGTTCGAAGTGACATTAAGCGCTTAATCCAATCATCAACAACCGTTCCAAGTGACTTTAGGCGCTTCATCCTAGTTTATGAAGTCGTTCGAAGTCACATTAGGCGCCTAAACCCTAATTCTTCATTGTCAATCCAGGCGTCTTTTCAGCTTTTCACGCCAATCAAGAATCATCAATTCCTGCCGCCATTCCTCTTTCCCACTCTCTTCCGACGTTTCCCACTCTTCTCCAAATTCTCAAATACCTTCCTCATCTTCCTCTCCAAACTTTTCATCTTCCTCCATTATTCCACCATTTACTCCCACTCTTTCACTATCTTCCCCACAAATCGCCCAGATCCTTCCTCTTCCCTCTCCTCCTTTAAATTCTATCCTTTTCTTCACTAAATCCACCCTATTCCCTCTCTTCACATATATTTCCAAGTTCTTCACTTCTCAAACATTCAATCAAACAATCTCAAATGGCATCCGTAGGACTTTCTAAATGCCCCCAAAGCCATAAACGCAAGCAGACTGCGGGCGTTGTAGAACCGCACGAAATCATATCTATTCGTGAAAAGCTCTCCAAGGAAAATTTTCCTTGGATAAAGAAGTTTGATTTTGACATCAAAAAAGCACCTCATTATGCGGATAAAGGCGTGCATATGTCAATATACTCAAATCCACTTTATGAAGAATGGAGCAGCAACAACTGGCCTATCATGCCACTCAAATTGGTTCGCCTCAGTGATTTAACTGAGACTCGCAATGTAGACCAGATCATCTCATTGTTGGAACATCAAGGATGGACCTCTCTCTAGTCCAGACTTGACATGCAAAAGTTCTCTCGAGAACACACCAGGCTATTCTATGCCAACATATGGGTTACCTCACAATCTGAGTCTCAATCATTCTCCTTGCACACTGTCGTTGATGGTACACCTCTCAGCTTTTCTATTCCAGAAATCTGTGAAGTTCTTAGAATAAGAAACGAGGGGCTGAGTGAATTTTCTGTATTTGACTGGATTAGTAAATACAGAGTTTGTGAGCAGGACGTTAAATTCGATCTGGGGTATTTTCCCTCAAGGAAGACTCAGAATATGCCTCTGATGGACCGTATTTTGCTGGCTGTAATCACTTATTGCGTAAATGGCAAGTCGACTAGAAATCCAAGCAACATAGATTTCTATGTCACTTACCGAATCAAACATGAGACCCAGCTAAATCTTGTTTGGATCATTGTAGAAGTCATGTTTGCTGCTCTCCGAAAAGGTTCCAAAGCTTTACCTTTTGCCAATATTGTTACTATTCTGTTAAAGTCAAAAGGTATTTTCATTCCTGATGGAGAACTGACCCCAGTTGCTACGACATACTTCTATGATAACTACAACATTGCTCAAGCCATCGATTCTCAACGACGGAAAGCCACCACCATTCCTGACATTGCTGATGAAGTTGATGAAGGTCATCAGGAAGGTGAAGCTGCTTGCACGAATCCAGTCCTTGGAACAATCTGTTCAGCAACTGTAACTGAGAGATGCGCGACATGAATATCGATTTGGAGTCTTCAAAGCAGCCATTCTCAGTCAATTTCCCTGGGCCTACATCCCTCCTGATTTTGATGATTTAGGGGGAGAACATGCTGCTGGAGGTGCAGAGGTTGGCGTTGGTGGAAGTGGACATGCTGGCGGAAGTGGTCAGCAAATGAGTGGCTTTGCGGAGTTTGCAACAAGCGGATTTGGATTTGGTGATTTTACTCCTGGTGCAAGTGGTGCTGGTTCTAGTAGTGGACAGATGAACGATTAAAAATTTCTGATGGCTAACAAAGTGTTGTTTCTATCTGATCGCTAACAAATTATCATTTCTACCTGATTTTTTTTGTCTCCTTGAAATTGAAATCCTCTTGACTTTTGTTGATGGTATTTGAAACTTGGTGTAAATTTATTTTGTGCAATGTTATGTGCATCACAAATGTTGATTTCTTGTGTCTCTACTAAAAGAGTAAGTTATGCATAATGTGAGGGAGCATAAGTTAAGGGGTGCTAACTTTAAAAGTTTTGCATTTTGTGAAATCATCAAAAAGAGGGAGAATGTTAGAACATGTTAAGTTTTGATGATTTGCACAATTGGTACTTGGAACGACTGATTAGGCGCCTCATGTGAAGTGATTGGAGGTCAGTATACTTCGAACGTTTACATTAGGCGCTTCATGTGCCTTGGTGAAATCCAGTACACTTCGAATGCCTACATTAGGCGCTTCATGTGAAGTGTCTGGACACCCGAACACTTCGAATGCCTACATTAGGCGCTCTATGTGTCCTGGGAAAAAGACAATACACTTTGAACGCCTGCATTAGGTGCCTCATGTGTACCACTAAGTCAAAAGTACTTTCTCCTCAAAATGGGCACGTACATCAAGCTACTTTTTGATAAAGGTCAGAACTAATTCGAACAAGCATGAAGGCTGAGATTAGGCGCTTCATGTGACTTCAAACGCCTTAAATTGCCCACATAAGGCGCTTTATGTGACATCGAACGCCTGTTCATTTTCACATAAAGCGCTCCATGTCACATTGAACGCCTGTTCTATGAACAGATTAGGCACTTCATGTGGCCAACGTTACAAAAGTCTTATGCTTTACTTTCTAACATTATTTGACTCTTTGTGCCCTCCTCTTTTAGTGATATTTTCACAGGATCTCTCTCATTCTTGAAGAAGTCAGATTTTCTCTTCTAGCTTTCAATAAGAAGCTTCTCCAAGAAAGTTGCTACAAGCCAAGAGGAGATCTTCAATGAAGAAGACATGCCATCACAGGAAGACAAATCTCATTATTGGCTCTGCAGAAGCTTTCAAACGGGAAGAAATTCAAAGAGAAATAAAAGATGGGTTTCATCTCTTTCTTCTTCAACTTTCTACATTTTCAAGCTCTCAAGTTTTCTCTCAAAGTTCAAGCTCTCAAAATAGTTGTAAACACCGTATATGTTACTTTATTGTTGAGAGTTGTGTTTGTAAAAAGAAGAAGAGTCTTCTTCTTGGTGAGTAAAGATTGTAAGAAGTGAAGTAGAGTACACATGAACTGTAAGAAATATGGTAAAGACCATCCAAGAAACTCTGCGAAATAAAATGTACCAAGTAATTAACCAAGATTTAAGAAAATATTATACGAGATAAAACACTTGAATGAGATGTAAAATTTTGAGATTTGAAGTTCGTACGTTTGTTTGTTTTTTGCATATGAACGTAGACATAAATTTGAAGAAGAAAAAAAGGGAAGTTTTTTTTTTTTTTTTTTTAAAATAAGACGATTCATTCATTGAAATAATCATTCCGTATCTATATTCTTGTTTGATCCTGCATATCAGGGACAATACACAAAGGAGGGTTTCCTTAGAGACCGGATCTCCTCATCCTCTATACTCTCACCTCCTTGCTCACCGTCCGCCACGTGGCAGTAATGATGGATGGTGAGGTTAGATGTGGGTGACACTCATCTAGCCTCACCACCCCACCTTGCTGCCACGTGACGGCCGGTGGATAAGGGGGTGAGGGTGTGGGGATGAGGAGATCCCATCTCGTTTCCCAACCCAAAACCATCATTAAAAGAAAACTGTTGGAATTCAGAAGGGCAGCCAGTAAATGTAGAAGCGTGTATTTGGAGACTGAACAGTCAAATATTATTCAGAACCTCGGCTCGACCACTTCATTACTTCGGCACTACTCATTCCAGTTCGGTATTACATCACCTCGGCTTGAACACTTCATCACCTCAATAATACACACTCCAGCTCGACACTTCAGTACTTCAATGTACTTCATTTCTACGCTCGTCACCTAGGCTTGACACCTCGACTCAAAAGCTTACTCTGTATTTTATTCAAGCAGAGTATATTTCAATAAAAAAACATAACTGAAGAGGTGAGCTGGTGCGCGACCTCGTTGCTAGCCCTGGGAATCCACCTAGGGCTCCATTCATTATCCTTCATTAGCTGCACAACCTCCATTGCAATTCCTGCCACATACGATCTACCTTTAGACCTGCCTAAACAAAGATCCACAAGGCATTGGGCATCCGACTCAATGAGCAGCTAATGCGAAGCAAGTTCGCTAGTCTATTGACAGGCCGAACGAATGGCCATACAATCCATCAACTCAACACTATCTATATGAGAGAGACACATCCTCTTTGCCTGCAAAAATTAACCCAGCTCATCCCGAAGCACTATGGCTATTTTACCGCCAACTTGATGAAACGAAGAGGCATCCAGATTCATACGAAGCACAGGCAGATAAGAGACATCCCGCCCATGCTGCCCCGCAGGCTGAGGAGCCGTAAGTGTAGTAGCTGCCTTATTTCCGCCGAAAAAGAAGTGTGCCTTACAACCATTGTCCAGGCATACACACCCTTCCCCTCAGATTGGGCTGAGTTTCTATTGTTCCATAAGCTCCATAAAATTATCAAGAAAAAGCTCCATGAGCCCCTGCTCACCCAACAACTGAACCTGTTCAATCCATGAGGAGACATTTAACACTTCAGAATGTATTCTATATGAAGACAACTCGATTGAGAATCAAGAGTAAATACCAACCAAGTGAATAGAAATAATTTTATTCCTTCATAGAGGAAAATATCCTCTGTAACCTTTATATGAAGAAGAATGTCTAAAATATATACACTGCAAAAATTCTAACGGCTATATACTGCTACAGTTACACCTCACATCAAATGAACAGTAATGATGATTATTGTGGGTAGAAAACTAACGGTAATATTTGTAATAGTTTAACATTTTCTACACTCCCCCTCAAGCTTGGTGTATATATTTATACAGCCAAGCTTGGATAACAGTCTATGAAACAGTCCAGGTACAACAGACTTAGTTAGTATATCTGCAACTTGTTCTGAAGATGAAATATGCTGAATAAACAGAGATTGATCCTCAAGTTTTTCCCGGATAAAATGTCTATCAATCTCTACATGTTTGGATTTGTCATGATGAATAAGATTCTCAGCCATATGTATTGCAGATATATTATCACACAAGGCAGTAATAGGAGATGCAGGAACACCTTGACAAAGATCATTTAAAACCCTTTTGATCCACATGCCTTCACATAGTCCTAGAGCTAATGCTCTTAACTCAGTTTCAGCACTGCTTCTGGCCACAACACTTTGTTTTTTACTCCTCCAAGTTACCAAATTACCCCATACAAAAGTACAATATCCAGACGTTGATCTCATGTCCTTCTTTGATCCTCTCCAATCAGCATCAGTATAAACTTTAATTGTTCTATCCTCATTTTTCCTGAAAAACAGTCCTTGACCTGGAGCTCCCTTAAGGTACCTTAAAATCCTCATCACAGCTTGAAGATGTATATTAGTAGGAGAATGCATAAATTGACTCACATAGCTTACAGCATAGCATATATCAGGACGTGTATGAGAAAGATAAATAAGTTTGCCAACAAGTTTTTGATAGGAATTTATGTCTGATAATACAGTCCCAGTATTACTATCAGAAGATACTCCAGGAATAAGAGGTGTGGATGCATGCTTACATCCTAACATCCCAGTTTCCTTAAGAAGATCCAAAATATATTTTCGTTGTGATATGCACATGCCATTTTTATTTCTTCCTACCTCCATTCCAAGAAAATATCTAAGTGTTCCTAGATCTTTAACCTCAAAAATGATAGACAAATGACCTTTTACACTGTTAATACTACATGTACAATTACCAGTGACTATAATGTCATCAACATACACAATAAGAATAGTAACAATAGCACCAGATGTCAGCACAAATAAAGTATGATCACTTTGAGCATGTCTGAATCCATAATTGAGTAAGACTTGTGTAAACTTGGAGAACCAAGCTCTTGGTGATTGTTTTAGTCCATAAATTGCCCTTTTTAGTTTACAGACCTTACCTTTTGTAGAAAATATTAGTTTAATTTCACTCTTTCAATTGTACCGTTAGATAACTAGCCATTAGGTTTTGTTTGTCGTTTTGGGTTTATCTGTCTTGCCTTATAAAAGGGCTGGTTCTTCTTCTTTTTCTGGTAATGAACTATATTATTAGTTCTCCTGTATAATCCCGAGTTATTGAATAAGAGCACATTATTATCATTGGTTCCAATCTTTCTATATGGTATCAGAGACTAGAGCTCGATTCTGAAATTTGATACACTCGGTGTTTTGCACCGGAACAGATTCTGCTTCACTTCTGTGTTTGTCTGTGTATTCTGGAAGTGAAGGAAGAAGATATAAAAGTACAGCACCAAGACTGAGATGTTTTCGTGAATACCTGAAATATAAAGGTGCTGCAATCGACTGTAAAAGAGAGAAGGAAAAATTGACGAAGAATAAAGAAGGTTAGTTTTTATTTTTGCAGAAAAGGAGGTCAATTTTTTATTTTTTGCACGTGTGTGAGGAAAATATCCTTAAATGAGGATATAACATTTAAGCGGTGGTGCAAAAATTTGTGTCAAAAATTTTTGAACTTGTCATATACGTGTATACTATCTAAGAAGAGGAGGTTTACACGTGGGTTCCATCGGGCACAATAAATTGTGCATGTGATTCCTAGCTAGACACGTGTACTCCACTAAAGATTAAAAAGTTAAAGCTTCTCCGAGAAGCTTCTACCTTCTACATTGCAACGTTCCCCTCTTTTCTTCCATTCGTACACCTCTGTCTTCTCCAAAAGAAACTTCTATTCCAGAAAGTTTTTTCAAACAGTCTGTATTTCCTCTGTGTTTCTTAGTCAGTTACAGATATGTCTTCTGTTTCTACTCCTTCTTCTTCCACACGAAGGACTGGAGGTACTACAGAAGCTGCAGGAGACAGAGGTACTACACATGCTGCAGGAACTGCAGGAAATCCTACGGTAACTTCTAATATCACTCCTATAATGGATAGTACTCCTATAATGGTGACTAATCATAAACTGACTAGTCACAATTATCTATCCTGGAGCAAAGCTGTGGAGATGTTTGTTATGGGCCGTGGTAAAGATGATTATCTTTACGGACACATGCAAGTTCCATCAACAACAGATCCACAGTACAGACAGTGGAAAACTGAAAATGCCAATGATTATGTCATGGCTAATCAGTTCAATGTCTCCAGAAATTGGAGATAATTTTATTCTTTATCAAACAGCAAGTGATATCTGGAGAGCTGCAAGGGAATTGTACTCTCAAAAGGACAATGTTGCTGAAATTTATGAACTTGAAACTCAGATCTCGGAACTGAAACAGGGAGATCAACTGGTAAGTTCATATTATTCACAGCTGACTATGTTATGGCAACAAATAGACACATATGAAACACATAACTGGTCTTCCCCAGCTGATGACTCTGCATTTAGGAAATTTATTGAGAAAAAGAGAGTCTTTAGATTTCTACAAGGGTTGCACAAGGAATTTGATGGTGTACGAAGTAGATTACTAGGAATGAAACCATTTCCCTCCTTGAACACAGTTTTTTCTGGGGTCCATTTACGGGGCAGGGCCATAAAGGACTATATGTGGTTCCGGGTGTAGATAGGGTTAAATCTGCAGGGGTCGTGCAAATACATAGGCCCCTTCTCTTTTGGATGAATGGGTATCACATCCCGGATCTGATGAAATAGGATGAATTGAGACGGTATTTTGTAAATACGTAATTATCTTGAATATATTAACCATTTCTTTATTTTCCGATAAGAATGGAAGAGTCACGCATAAAGGTCTAGAAATTATTGGAAGCTTATGAAGGAAAGATTCATGTATTAAAAAACATATAAAGATCTTACATCTCAACTATCTCATCACAGTGAGAGTCCTTATTTATACTACTTACAAACAACCAAAGATAGGTTCCTAACGGCTAGTTCTGAATACCCAACGGCTATAATAAAGAAATATATACTCACTTATTTTCTACACTCCCCCTCAAGCTTGGTATATATATTTACACAGCCAAGCTTGGACATTAACTTATGGAACAAACTTGGAGCAACAGACTTAGTCAAAATATCAGCAATCTGTTCAGAAGATGGCACATGTACAATACTGAGTGTTTGGTCTTCAAGTCTTTCTCTAATGAAATGTCTATCAATATCCACATGTTTAGACTTGTCATGATGTATGAGATTTTCTGCCATGTGAATTGCAGAGACATTGTCACAGTATGCTTTAATTTGAGAGTCACTTTGATGTAAATCCCGTAAAACTCTTCTAATCCATAGTCCCTCACAAAGGCCAAGAGCAAGTGCACGCAGCTCCGCCTCAGCACTGCTTCTAGCAACCACTGATTGTTTTTTGCTCCTCCAGGTTACCAAGTTTCCCCAAAGAAACGTTCCATATCCAGATGTTGATCGCATGTCTTGTTTGGATCCCCCCCAATCAGCGTCGGTATAGACTTGGATATCTCTTCTTTCATGTTTCCTAAAAAATAGACCATGTCCTGGTGCGCCTTTAAGATATCTAAGAATATGCATAACGGCATTTAAATGTAAGTCAGTAGGAGAATGCATAAATTGGCTTACATAGCTAACTGCATAACAAATATCTGGCCTTGTATGAGATAAATAAATCAGCTTACCTACCAACCTTTGATAAGAGTGAATATCACTAAGAATCTTACCATCATGGACTTTGTGACGTAATGTGACGCAACCAGGTTCTAATGGTGTAGAAACAGGCTTACAACCAGTCATACCTGTTTCTTGAAGCAAGTCAAGGATATATTTTCTTTGTGAGATTACCAAACCAGCTTTGCTTCTCCCCACTTCCATTCCAAGGAAGTATCTTAAGGGTCCAAGATCTTTGACCTCAAATGCTGTTGCCAAATATTGTTTAACAAGTGTAATATTCATCTTGCAATTTCCAGTGATAATAATATCATCTACATAGACAATAAGAATAGTAACAATTTTCCCAGAACGATGAATAAACAAAGTATGATCACTTTGTGCCTGCTTAAAGCCATACTTAAGAAGTACTTCAGTGAATTTACTAAACCAAGCTCTAGGGGATTGTTTTAGGCCATAAATAGATCTTTTTAATTTGCATACTTTGCCATGTGTTGTAGTGGATTCAAACCCGGGTGGAATGTCCATGAAGACCTGTTCCTTTAATTCTCCGTTGAGAAAAGCATTTTTGATGTCAAGTTGGGCAAGATCCCAATCAAGATTGACAGCCAAAGAGAATATAATTCTAATTGTGTTTAATTTTGCAACTGGAGCAAAAGTTTCACCATAATCAATACCATATGATTGTGTGAAGCCTTTTGCCACAAGTCTAGCCTTATACTTATTCAGTGACCCATCAGAATTATATTTTACTGCAAAAACCCATTTACATCCCACTGTACTGGCATCCTTTGGTTTTGGAACTAGTTCCCAAGTGTTATTCTTGACCAGGGCTGACATTTCATCGTTAACAGCTAGTTTCCAATTTTTATGGCATAATGCATCAGTTATGGATGTAGGAATATACTGTGAATCTAGACTGACCGTAAATACCTTGAAAATTGTATTGAGTTTGTCATAGGAGACTACCTGATCCAGAGGATAAATTGAAGTGTACCCTTTGTTGCCAAGAAATTTGTGGTACTTGGTACATTCACGTGCTCCTTTTCTCACAGCAATGGGCAAGTCTTGTTGATCAGATTTCATAGGCACCTCCTTATTCATCTCAGATTCATAGATTAAATTGTCAGTAAAATTTTCAGACAGTTGGTCAGATTGAAATTGTGGTACCTGATTCTTCTTCCTTGAATAAACCTGAGTAATAGGCAAGTTGATTCTTTCTGGCATTGTGCTGTGTCCTGTCCCTGACTGAGAGGTGTCACTGTTGAAGCTGTGACGGTTGACCGCCTCACTAGCCTTACTATTACTTCCTGTTCCCTTATCAGTAGACTCATTAGAGCTACCTTCCACAGTTGAAATATCAATTATACTCCAATAATCCCCTTGATCAAGATTGACATTACTTGGTATAGGACAGGAATAATAGGCAGTTTTTTCATCAAAATAAACATCCAGTGTAGTGAAAAATTTGCGTGTGGTAGGACAGAAACATTTATAACCCTTTTGTGAGCTTGAATATCCTAAGAAAACACATTTCACAGATTTTCTGTCCAGTTTACTTCTAAAATGAGATTGAACATATACATAAGCTACACAACCAAATATTTTCAAAGGGAGTTCAGATAAGAGAAGGCAGTGAGGAAAAAATTCCAGAAGTTTATCTCTTGGGCTTGTGAACCCAAGAACCCTAGAGGGCATTCTATTTATGAGGTATGTAGCTGTGAGAACAGCCTCACCCCACAGAAATTTTGGTACACTCATAGAGAACATAATTGATCTGGCAACACTCATTATATGCCTATGTTTCCTCTCAGCAATCCCATTTTGCTGGGGAGTATAGACATTTGAGGTTTGATGATGAATACCTTTTTCAGTCAAAAAAGCCTTTAGTTCTTTTTCAAGGTATTCACTTCCATTATCTGAACGAAGATTTTTCACAGTAGCATTAAACTGATTTTGAACCAGCTGAACAAAATTCCTGAAAATATGAGACAGTTCAGACTTATGTTTCATCAAATAAATCCAAGTGACCCTTGTGTGGTCATCAACAAAAATAACAAACCATCTGCTGCCATTCACATTTAAGACTCTAGAGGGTCCCCAAATATCAGAATGTATCAAATTAAAAGGCTTGCTGTCTTGATATAACTTGGCTGGATATTGTACCCTAGATTGTTTTCCATACAAACAAGTCTCACACTTGAGACAGTCAAAAGAAACATCATGAAACAAGTCTGGCTTGAGCCTTTTTAAATACAGGAAATTAGGATGGCCCAACCTTTGATGCCATAGCAAAATACGAGCTATCCTAGGACTGTCTATTCTAGGAACATTACCACTGTTCATGCAAGAATATACTCTAGGACAACTCCCAAAAACTCCTGATCCATCAGTTCTAAACAAGTACAGTCCCTCCTGATGATTAGCACTGCCAATCATCTCCTTGCACACCTTCTCCATCATTGCATTCCCCTGGAAGCAAGAAGAGGATGTGGGCAAGAAATAGCATTCAGTGGGAGTAAAAACTGTCCAGCAACTATTGTTGTTCATTAGCTGTTTTACTGATATTAAATTACAGTCTAGTTTGGGAACATATAGGACTTGTTTCAAAGTTAGATTATGAGACAATTTAACATTCCCATATCCTAGTATATCAATGTTGTTTCCATTTGCTACTTTAACTTGCTTAGGGACACTAAATGATTCAAAATTATTAAGTAATGATTTATTAAAAGTCATGTGATTAGTGGCTCCAGAATCAACAACCCATACATAGGACATACCACTTATACCTGTACTGGCCATAGTTGTCCTGATTTGGTCCCTGTTAGACTGTGTTCGTTGACTGTCTAGCACCCTGAGCAGAGCATCCAGGTGGTCTTTAGTAAAGACTAGTTCTCCACTAGGTCCAGTCTCAGTAGTAGCAGCAGCAGCCCGTGGTTGCCTCCATGAGTCCGCATCAGACCTCCAGGAATTGTTGGAGTTGTTGGAGTCAGACCTGCTAGAACCAGTTTTCCCATTTCTCCTTTTAAAGAATGGAGGTGGTGTTACAGTAGATCCAGGTCTCCTATAACACTCCTCAATAACATGTCCTTCCCTCTGACAGTACCTACAATATTTTTTCACAAAACCCCTAGCAGAATCATTTGAACCAGATTTATGACCAGACTTTCTAACCATCAAACCAAACTCAGTGTTGTTGTCACTCTCTTTTGTCACTAAAGCAGAAGACTCAGAAGTTACAACTGTTGGACCCATCATAACCTTAATCCTACTTTCTTCTTGACGGACTTCAGAAAACACAGTATTCATGGACGGTAAAGTTTTCGTTCCTAAGATCCTTCCTCTAACTGCATCAAGATCTTTGTGCAGTCCAGACAGGAAACCAAACATTCTTCTGGTTTCCTTTATTTTTATATACAGTTGATTATCAGCAGCACATCCCCACTGATAGTCTTCTAATGCATCAATTTGTTGCCAAATTTGAGATAAATTACTGTAAAATTTACTTACAGTTTGGTCACCTTGTTTTAAATCCTTCAGCTGCGTCTCTAGTTCATACAGCTCAGAAAAATTGTCTCTTTTTGAGTACATTTCTTTGACAGCCTTCCATATAGCAGATGCAGTTGGATACAACATAAAAGTATTTCCAACTTCCGAGGTCATAGATCCTAAAAGCCAAGACATGATCATAGAGTTCTCAGCCTCCCAAGTAGAGAACTTAGCGTCTGTTTCAGAGGGACAAACGGAGTTTTCAGACAAATATTCCTTTTTTCCTTTTCCAGTGATGAATAATTCTACAGCACGACTCCATGGAAGATAATTTCTCCCATGCAGCTTTTGGTTGGTAATAGTGATGGTAGATGAATCAAGAAGAGATATGGTTGAGGGTGGTTTTTCACTCGTAACTGGAACAGAAGTAATTTCACTCCCTTGATCAGTCATTTTTGAGAGAGGATTTCAGATAGTTGAAAGAATTTTGAATTTTTGGTCTCTTCCTTGCAAGTAGATCAGCCAGAAGAATAACAGGATTATAAGGAGAGATGAAGTTTGGTGATGAAGAAGACGATAAGCGGTATAACCAAAGGCAATGATGAGGGAAGCGTACGAAAGAGAAAAAATAAGAGTGACAGCAGTACCGTGAAAGGGACAAGAGAGATAAAAATAAGCGTATGAAAGGGACAAGAGAGATAAAAGTCTGAGAGAGTTTTAATGCTCGGTGGGAAGTGTATCGATAAAAAATGTGAAGAAATCTTTGTGAATCTTTGGCATAGAAATTTCCGTCCTGATTGCATTAACGGGGGGCCCTCCCACGTCACAATCATGCAGACATTTACGTGGAGTAAATGGAGTAAATTATTTCTAGAACTTCTCCTTTTCTTTGACACGTGAACTGTTTTTTTTTAAACAAATGGATGACGGAACCGTTAATTATAACAGACGAAAAAAAAAGGTAACTGACGGAAGCAGAGTTTCTTTGTCTTCTTCAGGTGACTTTTCTGGCCCAGAATTTTTCTTTTGGAATCGTCGATGAAGATGGAGAAAAAACTTGTATACTTCCCTCCTAGAAAGATTAAAAGAAACCTGCTTCTATCTAGTGAACTTTTCTGGAGAAAGATTATGGAATGAACTATGGTTGCCTTTCACAGAGATTATCTGAATCGTTGCAAGGAAAGGGATGTATGTAGATTTAGCAGAAAGATTAAGATCAGAAAACTTGAGGCGTTGTACTCTCTTTAAGAAGTCTCTGATACCATCTAGAAATTATTGGAAGCTTATGAAGGAAAGATTCATGTATTAAAAAACATATAAAGATCTTACATCTCAACTATCTCATCACAGTGAGAGTCCTTATTTATACTACTTACAAACAACCAAAGATAGGTTCCTAACGGCTAGTTCTGAATACCCAACGGCTATAATAAAGAAATATATACTCACTTATTTTCTACAAAAGGTTATGATGGGAACTACCTCCACTATTTCATCATCCTTTTCTGATGGTTCAGCCTTAGCAGCTACTCCTACGAATTTAGACACTAATAATACCACTACTGCTTTTGTAACTTATAAAGGACCATCCCATAACAATAAGCCTAAGTTTTGCAAACGTTCTGGACATTCTTATGACAACTGTTACAGCCGTCCTGATGCTAAGGTACAAAGACCACCTAGATCCTTTGGAAATAACTGGCGGGTTAACTCATCAAATTGGAGAGGATCTGGGAATGATAATTGGAAAGGGGGAAGAAATCAGGGAAGTTCTAAAAATTCTATGGCTCATCTAGTTGGACAAGCTGAATCTGAGACCAATATATCATCTGAACACCAAGTTAATAACCCAATACAACAGCAACTTGATACCATTTTCAAGATTCTTGGTCAGCAACACCTTGACAACAGAACCTCACCAGGAACAACACCTATCATTTCTACTGCTACAATGGCTCATCAGACAGGTATCATTGCTTTATCTAATCAAACTAGACACATTACCTGGATTGTAGATTCAGGTGCATCTGATCACATGACTTATCAAAAACATCTACTGATGAATTTTGAAGTTTTCCTGTCCCCTAAATATGTTCAAGTTGCTACAGGTTTCAAAGTCTGTGTACTTGGAAAGGGGACAGTTAAACTTAGCAGTCAGTTACACTTAAATGATGTACTTTATATTCCTAGTCTGAGTTTTAACCTAATATCCGTTAGGAAATTAACTCTAGATAATCACTGCCATGCCTCCTTCTCACCCTCTGAAGTAATTTTTCAGGAGATTACTACGGGGGAGAGGATTGGCAATGCTAAATCTTCCAACGGTCTCTATATTTTTGGAATCACAGGATCTGATAGCAACATTTGCAGTGTGGCTGAGACAAGTGATGCTCTCAGACAGTCTAGACAAGACTGTGTTTTGTTATGGCATAAACGCCTAGGACATCCCAACTTTGTGTATCTTAGGAAGATTATGCCTCAATTGTTTTTGAATGTTGACTCAGATTGTATTATGTGTGAAACCTGTGAATTAGCTAAGAAGACTAAGTCCTCTTATCCAGCAAAACTGTATGTTCCCACTCATGCATTTAATTTGATCCATTCGGATATTTGGGGCCCATCAAGGGTGAGTAATATTAATGGTGCTAAGTGGTTTATCTCCTTTATTGATGATCATACTAGACTAACTTGGGTATTTCTTATGAAACATAAACGTGAAGCTGGTCAGATAATTCAGAATTTTGTAATCTTGATCAAAAATCAGTTCAATACTTGCATTAAAACGTTGAGAACTGACAATGGATTAGAATATTTAGATAAAGGAGTTCAAGCATTTCTTATAAGTCAAGGAATTCATCATCAAACTTCATGCACATATACACCCCAACAAAATGGGGTGGCAGAGAGGAAAAATCGTCATCTCCTTGAGGTAACTAGGTCTCTTATGATTGCTGGAAATGTACCTACGTTTTATTGGGGTGAGGCAGTTTTGACTGCAACTTACCTCATTAATCGAATGCCATCCAGAATTTTGGCTTTTAAGTCCCCAATTGACATGTTTCAAGGGATATATCCTTTTACTAATATTGTATCTGCACTGCCAGCTAAAATTTTTGGAAGTATAGCATATGTTTATCTTCCATCACATATGCGTAGTAAATTAGAAAACAGAGCAATAAAATGTATTTTTATTGGATACTCTAACACTCAAAAGGGTTATAAATGCTATGATCCTCATAGTAGGAAAATGTATGTTTCTTTAGATGTAAAAATTGATGAGCATCATAGTTATTATTCTCAATCCACTAGTGACATACGCCGGGCAGATTCAGATTTCTGGCATATTATTGACATATCTTCTAATACTAATAAATTACTTGAGTATCCTGCAGAGAACATCTTTCCTTCTCTGGTAAATGCAGAGTCTCAAAAGCAATCATCCAACACTGAGAGTTCTGAGCCTTCTAGGAAGATTACCAAGGTTTACTATAGAAGGAAAGACACTCAGGGAGCATCACAAACAGTTTATACTGATCAGGTTGCACCAACTGCTCACGAAGAAACAGTCCACTTACTAGAAGGTGATATAGGTAAGAAATCAGGTTTGCCTACTTATGTACCAGAAACAGAGCCTCATCACATGGATTCTATTCTGGATAATAGACCTATTGCTCTCCGGAAAGCTACAAGGACATGTACTAAATACTCACTTGATAAGTTTGTATCCTATGCATCTCTCACTCCACAATTTAGTGCTTTTACTACTGCCTTAGATTCGCATATAATTCCAAAAACTATCACTGAAGCATTAAGTCATCCGAAATGGTACAGTGCTGTTCAGGAAGAGATGACTGCACTACTTAATAATCAAACATGGGAATTAGTGGATAGACAGCAAGCTATGAAGGTTGTAGGATGTAAATGGGGTTTTTCCATTAAATATAACATAGATGGGTCCATAAATAGGTATAAAGCAAGGTTAGTTGCAAAAGGATTTACACAGACACATGATATTGATTATTTAGAGACATTTGCTCCGGTTGCTAAATTAAATACAATTAGAATCTTGTTCACATTAGCTGTTAATTTAAACTGGCAACTAGTACAACTTGATGTTAAAAATGCATTTTTGAATGGCAATCTTGATGAAGTCGTGTTCATGGCTATACCTCCTGGGTTTGTTAACTCTGAAAATCAGTATAAAGTATGCAAATTAAAAAGAGCTTTGCATGGTCTGAAACAGTCACCTAGGGAATGGTTTAAGAGATTTACTAGTGTAGTTGTCAATTATGGTTTTACTCAGACGCACAGTGATCACACACTCTTTATAAAAGGGTTAGGTTCTGGAAGAATAACTGTATTAATTGTTTATGTTGATGACATAATTCTCACTGGTAATGATAATCAAGGAATTGATGATATAAAAGGATACTTAGCAACTGTTTTTGACATAAAAGATCTTGGTCAACTTAGATATTTTCTAGGCATGGAAATTAGCAGAACTAAAGAGGGTATCAGTATTTCACAGCGAAAATATGTTCTAGATTTGTTGTCAGAAACCAATATGACCGAATGCAAACCATCAAGTACACCTGTAAATCCTAATATTAATTCTCAGACTAAGACTGCTGAACCTACAGATAAATTAAGATACCAACGATTGGTTGGAAAATTAATTTACCTTTCACATACTAGACCGGGTATTTGTTATGCCGTAAGTTATGTTAGTCAGTTTATGCATAATCCTACTTCTTATCATCTTACTGCTGCTATGAGAATACTCAGGTACCTAAAGAATGCTCCTGGTCAGGGTCTTCATTTTAGAAGAACTAAAGATAGAAGCTTAGTTGTTTTCATAGATGCTGATTGGGGAGGATCCTCTACTGATATGAGATCTACAACCGGATATGACACTTTTCTTTGGGGCAATCTTATTACTTGGCGTAGCAAAAAACAACAGGTTGTGTCACGCAGTAGTGCTGAAGCAGAATTACGGGCATTAGCGTTAGGATTATGTGAAGGACTTTGGGTAAATCGGGTTTTAAATGATTTGGGATTCCCTATTACTACTCCTATGCAGCTATATTGTGACAACATTTCTGCCATACATATGATTGAAAATCCAATACAACATGATAAGTCTAAGCACATTGAAATTGATCGCCACTTTATTCGAGAAAAGATTGAAGCCAAGGTTCTACAGATTCTACATGTATCTTCTCAACAACAACTTGCAGATATTTTTACCAAAGCAGTGTCTATCAGAACTTTTTACGATTTACTTGACAAGCTTGGTTGTATTAATTTATACACCAAGTTTGAGAGGGCGTGTAGAAAATATTAGTTTAATTTCACTCTTTCAATTGTACCGTTAGATAACTAGCCGTTAGGTTTTGTTTGTCTTTTTGGGTTTATCTGTCTTGCCTTATAAAAGGGCTGGTTCTTCATCTTTTTCTGGTAATGAACTATATTATTAGTTCTCATGTGTAATCCTGAGTTATTGAATAAGAGCACATTATTATCATTGGTTCCAATCTTTCTATACCTTTTGTATGTTCAGATTCATATCCAGGCGGAATGGCCATGAATACCTCTTCTTTCAAATCCCCATTAAGAAATGCATTCTTGATGTCTAACTGAAACAATTGCCAATCCAAATTAATAGCCACAGAAAAAATGATTCTAACAGTGTTTAATTTTACAACAGGAGCAAAAGTCTCCAAATAATCTATAATATAGGATTGAGAAAAACCCTTGGCAACTAACCTAGCTTTATACCTGTTTAGTGTGCCATCTGAGTTGTATTTGAGAGAGAAAACCCATTTGCATCCAACAGGTCTATGTCCAGGGGGTGCATGAACCAACTCCCAAGTATCATTTTTGATGAGTGCATTCATTTCTTCTGTTACTGCCTTCTTCCACTCAACATGGCAGAAGGCTTCATTAATTGACGTAGGAATATGTTAAGTTGTAAAAAGTTTTGATGATGAAAAGATGTTTTAAATGAGTTAAAATTATGCTTAATATTCGATGCAAGATGGGCAAAACACATTATGTCCAAAGATGGTTGAGATTGGAAGTCATTGGTTGACATCGATCTCTCAAAATGGGGACATCGATCGATCGATGTACTTCAGCCCCTGACATCGATCGATCGATGTCTGTCTGAGGACATCGAACCCTCAACCACAAGGACATCGATCGATCGATCGATGTCACTTCATCCCCTGACTTCGATCGATCGATGTTGAACTGAGTACTTCAGTCTCTAAACCAGGTGACATCGATCGATCGATGTCACTTTAGCCCCTGACATCGATCGATCGATGTCAGGCAGTGCAGGATTTTGAAAAATCTTCTGAGGACATCGATCTCTCCTTTCAGGGACTTCGATCGATCGATGTCCTCCAGAATTCAAATTTTTTGAACGTTAGAATAAAATCCAAGGTTGATTTTCAAGGTTTTCTCTTTCCAATCTTCTTCAAACTTCTTGTGGACTTTAACCCAACTTATTACATGCTTCCTTGACTATTGTAAACATGTCTAAGATTCTCTAGGGTGGCTATCCAAGATCAAATCACTCCATAGGGTGGCTAGAGACTATTTGGGCATTGTCTTGACATTTTTGAAGATGAAGACTTGGTGGAGAGCCTAAAAAACGTGGTGAAGTTCATCTATAAATAGAGGAGGCTTGGATGAAGCAAACACACACTTTCAACATCATCTAGCTTCATTTTACATTGTTGTATATTTCTCTCATACTTGTAAATTTGTTTAAAGCTTGTCTAGCTTTCTTTGATCTTCATTATTGTATATTGAGAGAAAGAGAGTCAAGCACAAGAGGAACCATAATTATTTGATCTCTAGCTTGTGCTTAGACTTGTGAGAAAGTGTGAACCTTACTATATCTCTTCAACCCACTGTGAGAAGTTCTTGAGAGAACTTTTGTTGAAGTTGTGAGGAAGCAAGAAGTTGTTCTTGCTAAGAGCTGCAGTTGTTGTAGTTGCACAAGTGTTTTGTGCAAGAAGTTGCTGTTGTTGTTGCTTACACTAAAGTGTTAGTGTAAGTATTGCTGTGGTTGTTCTTATTGTTCATAATAAGAAGAGTAGTTGTTGAAAATCCACTTTGGAAACAAAGTGGTAGTGGAGTAGAATCATTTACGATTCGAACCACTCTATATCCGGTGTACTCATTCATTATCTCTCATCTCCAATTCTTGCTCTGATTTTGAATATCCTTTGTGAGTTGAGAAAAACAAGAAAATTCCGCAAAAGAGCCAAACACTCTATTCACCCCCCCTCTAGAGTGTATTTCGGACCTAACAATTGGTATCAGAGCCTAACCTTGATTGCTTGGCCTATTTTTGCAAGTAGCAAGGTTAAAGATCATGGCAATGACAACCTCAACCTCGACCTCTTCATCCCCCAAGCCTACTGCACTATTTTCCGGATCAAACACTAAAGCTCCTATGTTTGATGCCCAAAACTATTCTTTATGGAAATTTCGAATGATCAATCATTTGAAAGGCTGTGGATTTGATATATGGAGAGCTGTTGTCAAAGGAATTGAAGTTCCTATGATTACCAACTCAAAAGGAGAATCAATGTTCAAAGATGAGGATGACTACACCGACGAAGAAAAGATAAATTTCGCCATCAATGGCAAAGCTTTTGACATTCTCTCAAGTGCTCTTACCACCACTGAGCTCATTAGACTCCAAGGTCTTGAAACAGCCCATGAGGCATGGAAAAGGCTTGAAATGATACATGAAGGAACTGAGCAAGTAAGAATGGCCAAAAGACTCATGCTCATGAAGGAGTATGAGATGTTCGGAATGAAAAGCGGTGAGAAGATTGAGGAGACAATCGATCGATTCACACGAATAGTGAATCAACTTTCCATGGTTGACAAGAAAATCTCAAATGAAGACTTTGTCTCAAAACTCCTAAATTCCTTGCCAAGAGAATGGACACCCAAAGTCACCGCCATCACCGAATCAAAGAATCTCAAGACTCTTACTCTTGATGAGCTGTCCGGTAATCTTCTTACTCATGAAATTCTTATTGATGAACAAAATAGGATGAATCCCATCAAGCCTACACAAACATCACACAAAGGATTGGTGGTAGAGTCCGATGAATCGGATGAGGAAGTTGCTCTTCTAGTAAGAAAATTTAGAAGAATGGCAACTAGAAACAAAGCTCAAGCAAGAAAGTTTTTCAAGAAACCATCTAAAGAAAAGGAAGCAAGTGAAAATTGCTATAGATGTGGTCGACCCGGTCACTTCATTGTCGATTGCCACGTAAAAGACCCGCAAAAGCAAGAGAAGAAGGTCTTTCCTCAAAAGAAGAAAGCCCTCAATGCGGAAGTAACCACGTAGGATGATCTCCTTTCGGAATCGGAAGGAGAAGAGAGTGAAGATCAAGGTGTTGGACTTGTAGCAATGATTGAAAAGCCAAAGGTTCAACATACTTGTCTTATGGCGATTGAGGATGACCTTGAGGTAAATTCTAATCCTTCAAATTTGCATGATGAAATAGGAGATTTGCAAGATGACTTTGAAAAATTAAATTTGAAATATAGGCATTTGAAGAAAGAATTCAAGAAATGCATTTTAGAAAATAAGAGCTTGCATGACAAAAATATTTTGATGTTTCAAGAGCATGATATCATACTTACTATGCATAAAACCGTAGCTCTTGAAAATGAAGAAATTAGAAAAGAATGTGAAAAACTAAAATTAGACTTACAAAGACTAACAAATGGCAAAAACAACTTAGACATACTTCTTGGAAATCAAAGAATTGAAAATGATAAATCCGGTTTAGGATTTAACTCATCATCTTCCTCTATTAAACCTAAGTCCTTAAAGAAAAAGGCAAACAATAGAAAATCACAACAAAATTTATCATCTTCTAAACCAAAGCTTGTACCTACTTGTTTTTATTGCAACAAGCTAGGACATGTAAAGAAAATATATAGAGCTCGATTTGAGAGCACATACGTTTGGAAGCCTAAGGGTCGAAGAACTAACCCTAAAAGACCCAACCATCAAAGGGTACCAATGCATACATCTTTTGGCTTTGTAGGCTCTCAAGATAAATGGAGTAGCCAAAGAAGAAGGAACCAAATGGCTTATGGACAGCGGATGTTCAACTCACATGACCGGAGACAAGACGTTGTTCACCAAGCTCAAGCTCCAAGATGGTGGAACGGTGCATTTTGGCAATGGGAGAGCCAAAATCCTTGGACACGAAGAAATTGGTAATTCTTCCTTTACTATTAATACTGTACTATATGTAGAAGGGCTTAAGTATAATTTGATAAGTGTTAGCCAACTATGTGATGCTAATTTTCAAATTGAGTTTGTGAAAAGAAAATGTGTTGTGAAAAAGAACGATAAGATTGTTTTCGAAGCTATTCGTAAAAATGATGTTTACAAATTTAGCACACATGATTTGATATCACAAAATGTTTCTTGCCTAGTTGCCAAAAATGATTTGACTCAACTATGGCATAGACGACTTGGACATATTAGTTTTAAGAATTTCAAAGAGATTTGCAAAAATGAAAAAGTCCAAGGTCTTCCAAAATTGAATTTCGAAAACCATGGCTTATGCGACACTTGTCAAAAGGCAAAACTTGTTAAAACAAGCTTCAAGCCCAAAAGTGAAATCTCCACCACCAAACCTCTACAATTGCTTCATATGGATTTGTATGGGGATATTGGTACAGCAAGTCTAAGTGGAAAACATTACACCTTTGTGGTGGTAGATGACTACTCTAGGTACACTTGGGTAATGTTCTTAGCTAAAAAGAATGATGCATGTCAAGAATTTATAAAGCTTTGTAAGAGATTAGAAAATCAAAGAGAAGACACAATTAAGGAAATTAGAAGTGATAGAGGTGGTGAGTTTGATGGAGAATTTCAAGAATTTTGTGTATCCAAAGGGTATGGACACAATTTTTCAGCTCCAAGAACTCCTCAACAAAATGGTGTTGCGGAAAGGAAAAATAGGACACTTCAAGAAATGAGTAGAGCCATGCTAAACGAATTTGAGCTACCCAAATATTTTTGGGCCGAAGCGGTAAATACCGCTTGTCATATGATCAATAGAGTTTATTTGAGACCATTTCTCAAAAAGACTCCTTATGAGCTTTGGAAAGGTAGAGTACCAAATATTGGTTATTTCAAGGTTTTTGGTTGTAAGTGTTTTATACTTAACACCAAAGACAACTTGGATAAACTCGACTTCAAAGCGGATGAAGGAATCTTTATGGGCTATGCTCAAAATAGCAAGGCATTTAGAGTATATAATAAAAGAAGTATGAAAGTTGAAGAATCAATTCATGTCAAGTTTAGTGAACTCATTGATGATAAATCAAACGTTAATAATGATGATGATGAAGATGAAATAATTGAAGTAAGTCATATAGAAAAATTTGAGAATCCAAGAGGTAATATTGTCATTGATCTTAGGATTGATCCACTTGAACCTAAGGTTGAAGATGAAGAATTAGGAGGGGATACCTCAAATTTACCGGATTCATATAAATATAGGAAAGATCACCCTAAAGAATTGATACTAGGTGAACCTAGCCAAGGCGTAATGACAAGGAGAAAATTCAATGAAAATGCCTTAATTTCACAAGTTGAGCCTAAAAATATAAAGGAAGCAATAAATGATGAAGATTGGGTATTAGCTATGCAAGAAGAATTAAATCAATTTGAAAGAAGTGATGTTTGGGAATTAGTTGCTAAACCGAGTGATCATCCCGTAATTGGCACTAAATGGGTATTTAGAAACAAAATGGATGATAAAGGAAACATCACTAGAAACAAAGCTAGGTTAGTAGCCCAAGGCTATAGGCAAGAGGAAGGCATAGACTATGATGAGACTTTTGCCCCCGTAGCTAGGTTAGAAGCTATTAGGATATTATTAGCATATGCATGCTATAAGGATTTCAAACTATATCAAATGGATGTGAAATCAGCATTCTTGAATGGAATAATTCAAGAAGAGGTCTATGTAGCTCAACCTCCGGGGTTTGAAAATCATGATTATCCAAATCATGTTTTTAGACTCAAAAAGGCCCTTTATGGACTTAAACAAGCTCCTAGGGCTTGGTATGATAGATTAAGTAACTTTCTACTTGAAAACGAGTTTTCAAGAGGAAAAGTCGACACTACTCTTTTTATTAAAGAACAAGGAAACCATCAATTGCTTGTTCAAATTTATGTGGATGATATCATATTTGGTGCTACTAATGATTCTCTTTGTAAGCATTTTGCTAAATTGATGGAAGGAGAATTTGAAATGAGCATGATGGGTGAACTCAACTACTTTCTTGGTCTACAAATCAAGCAAACTCAAGATGGAGTGTACATATCTCAAACAAAGTATACGAAGGATTTGCTCAAGAAGCACAAATTCGAGGATGGAAGAAATGTGAGTACTCCGATGAACACAAGTATAAAGCTTGACAAAGACGAAAAAGGAAAGCCAGTTGAGGTAACAAAATATAGGGGTATGATTGGTAGTTTACTTTATTTGACTGCTAGTAGGCCGGATATTTTGCATGCTGTGTGCTTATGTGCTAGGTTTCAAAGTATGCCTAAGGAATCGCATTTAGTTGCCATTAAACGAATCTTTAGGTATTTAAAAGGAACTTTAAACTTCGGATTGTTTTATCCCAAAAATGGTTGTTTTGATCTAAGAGGATATAGTGACTCCGACTATGCCGGAAATCTTGTTGATAGGAAAAGCACCTCCGGGACATGTCAATTCCTTGGAGATTGCTTAGTTTCTTGGTTTTCCAAGAAACAAAATAGTGTGTCACTTTCCACGGCAGAATCCGAATATGTATCGGCCGCTTCATGTTGTGCACAACTACTTTGGATGATCAACACCTTGAACGATTATAATGTTAAGTTTGAAAAAGTTCCCATCCTATGTGATAATACCTCAGCCATAAGTATAGCACAAAACCCGGTTCATCATAGTAGAACAAAACACATTGAAGTGAGGCATCACTTCATAAGAGATTGTATTCAAAAAGGATTGGTATGTGTTGAGTTCGTTCCAACAAATGACCAACTGGCGGATATCTTTACCAAATCCCTTCCCACCGAGACATTCGAATCAATTAGAACAAGATTAGGAATGATAAACATTGGTTAAAGGGTTAGAAATGTCAAAATTGCAGAAATCTGCATACATAGATCGATCCATGTTAAAATTTCAGAGACTGATGTCACTTACGACATCGATCGATCGATGTTCAGGACATCGATCGATCGAAGTCCCTGACATCGATCGATCGATGTCTTCGGGACAAGGTCTATTTAAACTGCAAAAACGCCTCATTCTTCCATCTTTTCACTTCGAACCCTAACCCCCCCTCCTGCGAAAAAAAAACATCTGAACTTCAACCAAATTTTCAATCTTTCTCTCAAGATCATTTTCTTCATCAATCCCATCCAAATCTACATCAATCTTCAATTTCCAAACAATTCATCTACAAAATTCGTGCCCTAATTCTCTCAAATGGCTCCAAGAACCAAAAATCATCCCAAGAGGAAGAGGACATCTCAAGGAGACAATCAACCACATGTTCCAACTGGCTCAAGGACAGCAGGATTGCGGAAGCAACCAGAGCCATCTCAAGAACATCTAATCCGTGAGGTAAGAGAAAGTCTTCACATTCGAAATTTCCCTTGGCTTAAAACGGGAGAATATGAGAATGCATTGACTACACCTCTAGGATCAGGTATATACACTCATATATCTCAGAGAGCCCAATTGTTATTCACAGAATGGGAAAATAGCAATAGGTCTACTATTCCATCGAAACTGCTCAAAATTGAGGACATTTTGAGCAATGCAGAATTGAGACCTATAATTGATTTGTTGTATGCTCAAAACTGGATGTTTTTATGGGATTCATCTGAGATGGGGTCAATGTCTACTCGTTATACCCGGTTGTTCTATGCCAACTTTTGGATTGACTATCTAAATGGAAATCCATTTTCTCTGGATTCAGTTATTGATGGTCAAGTGGTCTCTTTTCACACTGCACAAATTAATGCTATTCTTGGTACACCAAATGAGGGATTCAAGGATTTCGATCCTTGGAAGTGGGATTTTAACAAATACCAAGTGACTGAAAATGAAGTCAAAACCTTTCTTGGATTTCACCCGACAAAGAACACAAATGATATGCCTTTGATGTATAGAGTTTTGCTTGCGATAGTTACTTTTTGTGTAAATGGAAAATCAGCCAAACTTCCCAGCAACCTAGACTTCTACATCACATACCGCATAGCCATGAGAGAGCAGGTAAACTTTGGGGAAGTATTCTTTGAAAATGTGTTGGAGGCAGTTACCAAAAAGTCAAAGGCACTTCCTTACAGTAATCTGATCTATAGATTATTGAGAAAAGCAAATTTGGTACTGGATGACGACTACGAAGAGACAATCACAAATAAGGACTATTACTCCAAGTCTAACATCCATCAGATTCTTAAGTCAAGAAAGGAAGCGCAACGACGAGGTGGTGGTCAAGATCCGGAGGAAGATGAAGCTGAGAATGAGCCGGAGATACCACCACACCCCATTGAGCCAACCGTTGAACCCCAACCTAACCCTCAAAGTCCTACATCCCGAGTAGACAAAGGCAAAGCTCCAATGGATGAAGACAGTGATTCCGGAGATGATTTCGATGTTGAAGCCGAGATACATGACATTCAACGCACTCTTGGTCAATGGGGTGAAGAATTGACCACGGAGGCTGTTCGTATAGATGATTTGGAGAAAGGCTATACGACGTTCCAAAACCGCTTGAAATCGCTGGAAACAAGAGTGGACACTGAAGTCAAGACACTCCAAACTGAGCTGAACGTGCAAAAGACCAAGTACCAGAAGTTGAAAACAAAGCTCAAAGCCGCTCTCTCCGGACTATGTTTCTCCTCCGATGAGGAGTAGTACTTGATGATTCCTCATTCCTCGTACTTATGCTAGTTTTTGCAAGTTTGAGTTTACATCTGTATCTCAAAACTTGATATTTTCTTCCCGACCTTTATATTTTCGTGTTGGTATTTTTTGATGCTTTCAAAAAGGGGGAGAAGTTTTTGGTAGTTTTTGGTATTATTGGCATGCATGTTTTGGTATCATCATGACATTGTTAGCATGTTTTGGTATCGTTAGCATGATAACGTAAGCATGAATCGTTTTGTCTTAGCTTGATATAGCCTTGGATGCTAGTTGATGATATGTTTTGGCATGATGAATTGTTGGGAAGCATAATTGGATATTAACATGGCTTGTGTTGGTATATCTAGTTGGACATGTTAGCATGATTTGGATAGGCATGGGTATTCAAAATGACTAAACTTAAACTGGTCGTTTCTTTCATCACATAATTTTGCTTGAGAAGTTGAATTTGGTATACCATGACATAAAGTCTCTTGATATGCTTTACATATTGAAATGATGAAGATACAAAACTTGATGCATAATTTGAGGGAGAGCATGTTGGGTAGATTGATAAGAGAGCATGAACTAAGGGGGAGTTGTAGAATATAATTTAGTTGAAAAATCATCATGTAAAAACATCTTTTGGATTGTGGTTTTGAAATCATCAAAAAGGGGGAGAATGTTAAGTTGTAAAAAGTTTTGATGATGAAAAGATGTTTTAAATGAGTTAAAATTATGCTTAATATTCGATGCAAGATGGGCAAAACACATTATGTCCAAAGATGGTTGAGATTGGAAGTCATTGGTTGACATCGATCTCTCAAA
>AP025063.1:3263830-3281104 GCA_036186865.1 Eustoma russellianum
ACAAGAAAATTCCGCAAAAGAGCCAAACACTCTATTCACCCCCCTCTAGAGTGTATTTTGGACCTAACAATTGGTATCAGAGCCTAACTTTGATTGCTTGGCCTATTTTTGCAAGTAGCAAGGTTAAAGATCATGGCAATGACAACCTCAACCTCGACCTCTTCATCCCCCAAGCCTACTGCACTATTTTCCGGATCAAACACTAAAGCTCCTATGTTTGATGCCCAAAACTATTCTTTATGGAAATTTCGAATGATCAATCATTTGAAAGGCTGTGGATTTGATATATGGAGAGCTGTTGTCAAAGGAATTGAAGTTCCTATGATTACCAACTCAAAAGGAGAATCAATGTTCAAAGATGAGGATGACTACACCGACGAAGAGAAGATAAATTTCGCCATCAATGGCAAAGCTTTTGACATTCTCTCAAGTGCTCTTACCACCACTGAGCTCATTAGACTCCAAGGTCTTGAAACAGCCCATGAGGCATGGAAAAGGCTTGAAATGATACATGAAGGAACTGAGCAAGTAAGAATGGCCAAAAGACTCATGCTCATGAAGGAGTATGAGATGTTCGGAATGAAAAGCGGTGAGAAGATTGAGGAGACAATCGATCGATTCACACGAATAGTGAATCAACTTTCCATGGTTGACAAGAAAATCTCAAATGAAGACCTTTGTCTCAAAACTCCTAAATTCCTTGCCAAGAGAATGGACACCCAAAGTCACCGCCATCACCGAATCAAAGAATCTCAAGACTCTTACTCTTGATGAGCTGTCCGGTAATCTTCTTACTCATGAAATTCTTATTGATGAACAAAATAGGATGAATCCCATCAAGCCTACACAAACATCACACAAAGGATTGGTGGTAGAGTCCGATGAATCGGATGAGGAAGTTGCTCTTCTAGTAAGAAAATTTAGAAGAATGGCAACTAGAAACAAAGCTCAAGCAAGAAAGTTTTTCAAGAAACCATCTAAAGAAAAGGAAGCAAGTGAAAATTGCTATAGATGTGGTCGACCCGGTCACTTCATTGCCGATTGCCACGTAAAAGACCCGCAAAAGCAAGAGAAGAAGGTCTTTCCTCAAAAGAAGAAAGCCCTCAATGCGGAAGTAACCACGTGGGATGATCTCCTTTCGGAATCGGAAGGAGAAGAGAGTGAAGATCAAGGTGTTGGACTTGTAGCAATGATTGAAAATCCAAAGGTTCAACATACTTGTCTTATGGCGATTGAGGATGACCTTGAGGTAAATTCTAATCCTTCAAATTTGCATGATGAAATAGGAGATTTGCAAGATGACTTTGAAAAATTAAATTTGAAATATAGGCATTTGAAGAAAGAATTCAAGAAATGCATTTTAGAAAATAAGAGCTTGCATGACAAAAATATTTTGATGTTTCAAGAGCATGATATCATACTTACTATGCATAAAACCGTAGCTCTTGAAAATGAAGAAATTAGAAAAGAATGTGAAAAACTAAAATTAGACTTACAAAGACTAACAAATGGCAAAAACAACTTAGACATACTTCTTGGAAATCAAAGAATTGGAAATGATAAATCCGGTTTAGGATTTAACTCATCATCTTCCTCTATTAAACCTAAGTCCTTAAAGAAAAAGGCAAACAATAGAAAATCACAACAAAATTTATCATCTTCTAAACCAAAGCTTGTACCTACTTGTTTTTATTGCAACAAGCTAGGACATGTAAAGAAAATATGTAGAGCTCGATTTGAGAGCACATACGTTTGGAAGCCTAAGGGTCGAAGAACTAACCCTAAAGGACCCAACCATCAAAGGGTACCAATGCATACATCTTTTGGCTTTGTAGGCTCTCAAGATAAATGGAGTAGCCAAAGAAGAAGGAACCAAATGGCTTATGGACAGCGGATGTTCAACTCACATGACCGGAGACAAGACGTTGTTCACCAAGCTCAAGCTCCAAGATGGTGGAACGGTGTATTTTGGCAATGGGAGAGCCAAAATCCTTGGACACGGAGAAATTGGTAATTCTTCCTTTACTATTAATAATGTACTATATGTAGAAGGGCTTAAGTATAATTTGATAAGTGTTAGCCAACTATGTGATGCTAATTTTCAAATTGAGTTTGTGAAAAGAAAATGTGTTGTGAAAAAGAACGATAAGATTGTTTTCGAAGCTATTCGTAAAAATGATGTTTACAAATTTAGCACACATGATTTGATATCACAAAATGTTTCTTGCCTAGTTGCCAAAAATGATTTGACTCAACTATGGCATAGACGACTTGGACATATTAGTTTTAAGAATTTCAAAGAGATTTGCAAAAATGAAAAAGTCCAAGGTCTTCCAAAATTGAATTTCGAAAACCATGGCTTATGCGACACTTGTCAAAAGGCAAAACTTGTTAAAACAAGCTTCAAGCCCAAAAGTGAAATCTCCACCACCAAACCTCTACAATTGCTTCATATGGATTTGTATGGGGATATTGGTACAGCAAGTCTAAGTGGAAAACATTACACCTTTGTGGTGGTAGATGACTACTCTAGGTACACTTGGGTAATGTTCTTAGCTAAAAAGAATGATGCATGTCAAGAATTTATAAAGCTTTGTAAGAGATTAGAAAATCAAAGAGAAGACACAATTAAGGAAATTAGAAGTGATAGAGGTGGTGAGTTTGATGGAGAATTTCAAGAATTTTGTGTATCCAAAGGGTATGGACACAATTTTTCAGCTCCAAGAACTCCTCAACAAAATGGTGTTGCGGAAAGGAAAAATAGGACACTTCAAGAAATGAGTAGAGCCATGCTAAACGAATTTGAGCTACCCAAATATTTTTGGGCCGAAGCGGTAAATACCGCTTGTCATATGATCAATAGAGTTTATTTGAGACCATTTCTCAAAAAGACTCCTTATGAGCTTTGGAAAGGTAGAGTACCAAATATTGGTTATTTCAAGGTTTTTGGTTGTAAGTGTTTTATACTTAACACCAAAGACAACTTGGATAAACTCGACTTCAAAGCGGATGAAGGAATCTTTATGGGCTATGCTCAAAATAGCAAGGCATTTAGAGTATATAATAAAAGAAGTATGAAAGTTGAAGAATCAATTCATGTCAAGTTTAGTGAACTCATTGATGATAAATCAAACGTTAATAATGATGATGATGAAGATGAAATAATTGAAGTAAGTCATATAGAAAAATTTGAGAATCCAAGAGGTAATATTGTCATTGATCTTAGGATTGATCCACTTGAACCTAAGGTTGAAGATGAAGAATTAGGAGGGGATACCTCAAATTTACCGGATTCATATAAATATAGGAAAGATCACCCTAAAGAATTGATACTAGGTGAACCTAGCCAAGGCGTAATGACAAGGAGAAAATTCAATGAAAATGCCTTAATTTCACAAGTTGAGCCTAAAAATATAAAGGAAGCAATAAATGATGAAGATTGGGTATTAGCTATGCAAGAAGAATTAAATCAATTTGAAAGAAGTGATGTTTGGGAATTAGTTGCTAAACCGAGTGATCATCCCGTAATTGGCACTAAATGGGTATTTAGAAACAAAATGGATGATAAAGGAAACATCACTAGAAACAAAGCTAGGTTAGTAGCCCAAGGCTATAGGCAAGAGGAAGGCATAGACTATGATGAGACTTTTGCCCCCGTAGCTAGGTTAGAAGCTATTAGGATATTATTAGCATATGCATGCTATAAGGATTTCAAACTATATCAAATGGATGTGAAATCAGCATTCTTGAATGGAATAATTCAAGAAGAGGTCTATGTAGCTCAACCTCCTGGGTTTGAAAATCATGATTATCCAAATCATGTTTTTAGACTCAAAAAGGCCCTTTATGGACTTAAACAAGCTCCTAGGGCTTGGTATGATAGATTAAGTAACTTTCTACTTGAAAACGAGTTTTCAAGAGGAAAAGTCGACACTACTCTTTTTATTAAAGAACAAGGAAACCATCAATTGCTTGTTCAAATTTATGTGGATGATATCATATTTGGTGCTACTAATGATTCTCTTTGTAAGCATTTTGCTAAATTGATGGAAGGAGAATTTGAAATGAGCATGATGGGTGAACTCAACTACTTTCTTGGTCTACAAATCAAGCAAACTCAAGATGGAGTGTACATATCTCAAACAAAGTATACGAAGGATTTGCTCAAGAAGTACAAATTCGAGGATGGAAGAAGTGTGAGTACTCCGATGAACACAAGTACAAAGCTTGACAAAGACGAAGAAGGAAAGCCAGTTGAGGTAACAAAATATAGGGGTATGATTGGTAGTTTACTTTATTTGACTGCTAGTAGGCCGGATATTTTGCATGCTGTGTGCTTATGTGCTAGGTTTCAAAGTATGCCTAAGGAATCGCATTTAGTTGCCATTAAACGAATCTTTAGGTATTTAAAAGGAACTTTAAACTTCGGATTGTTTTATCCCAAAAATGGTTGTTTTGATCTAAGAGGATATAGTGACTCCGACTATGCCGGAAATCTTGTTGATAGGAAAAGCACCTCCGGGACATGTCAATTCCTTGGAGATTGCTTAGTTTCTTGGTTTTCCAAGAAACAAAATAGTGTGTCACTTTCCACGGCAGAATCCGAATATGTATCGGCCGCTTCATGTTGTGCACAACTACTTTGGATGATCAACACCTTGAACGATTATAATGTTAAGTTTGAAAAAGTTCCCATCCTATGTGATAATACCTCAGCCATAAGTATAGCACAAAACCCGGTTCATCATAGTAGAACAAAACACATTGAAGTGAGGCATCACTTCATAAGAGATTGTATTCAAAAAGGATTGGTATGTGTTGAGTTCGTTCCAACAAATGACCAACTGGCGGATATCTTTACCAAATCCCTTCCCACCGAGACATTCGAATCAATTAGAACAAGATTAGGAATGATAAACATTGGTTAAAGGGTTAGAAATGTCAAAATTGCAGAAATCTGCATACATAGATCGATCCATGTTAAAATTTCAGAGACTGATGTCACTTACGACATCGATCGATCGATGTTCAGGACATCGATCGATCGAAGTCCCTGACATCGATCGATCGATGTCTTCGGGACAAGGTCTATTTAAACTGCAAAAACGCCTCATTCTTCCATCTTTTCACTTCGAACCCTAACCCCCCCTCCTGCGAAAAAAAAAACATCTGAACTTCAACCAAATTTTCAATCTTTCTCTCAAGATCATTTTCTTCATCAATCCCATCCAAATCTACATCAATCTTCAATTTCCAAACAATTCATCTACAAAATTCGTGCCCTAATTCTCTCAAATGGCTCCAAGAACCAAAAATCATCCCAAGAGGAAGAGGACATCTCAAGGAGACAATCAACCACATGTTCCAACTGGCTCAAGGACAGCAGGATTGCGGAAGCAACCAGAGCCATCTCAAGAACATCTAATCCGTGAGGTAAGAGAAAGTCTTCACATTCGAAATTTCCCTTGGCTTAAAACGGGAGAATATGAGAATGCATTGGCTACACCTCTAGGATCAGGTATATACACTCATATATCTCAGAGAGCCCAATTGTTATTCACAGAATGGGAAAATAGCAATAGGTCTACTATTCCATCGAAACTGCTCAAAATTGAGGACATTTTGAGCAATGCAGAATTGAGACCTATAATTGATTTGTTGTATGCTCAAAACTGGATGTTTTTATGGGATTCATCTGAGATGGGGTCAATGTCTACTCGTTATACCCGGTTGTTCTATGCCAACTTTTGGATTGACTATCTAAATGGAAATCCATTTTCTCTGAATTCAGTTATTGATGGTCAAGTGGTCTCTTTTCACACTGCACAAATTAATGCTATTCTTGGTACACCAAATGAGGGATTCAAGGATTTCGATCCTTGGAAGTGGGATTTTAACAAATACCAAGTGACTGAAAATGAAGTCAAAACCTTTCTTGGATTTCACCCGACAAAGAACACAAATGATATGCCTTTGATGTATAGAGTTTTGCTTGCGATAGTTACTTTTTGTGTAAATGGAAAATCAGCCAAACTTCCCAGCAACCTAGACTTCTACATCACATACCGCATAGCCATGAGAGAGCAGGTAAACTTTGGGGAAGTATTCTTTGAAAATGTGTTGGAGGCAGTTACCAAAAAGTCAAAGGCACTTCCTTACAGTAATCTGATCTATAGATTATTGAGAAAAGCAAATTTGGTACTGGATGACGACTACGAAGAGACAATCACAAATAAGGACTATTACTCCAAGTCTAACATCCAGCAGATTCTTAAGTCAAGAAAGGAAGCGCAACGACGAGGTGGTGGTCAAGATCCGGAGGAAGATGAAGCTGAGAATGAGCCGGAGATACCACCACACCCCATTGAGCCAACCGTTGAACCCCAACCTAACCCTCAAAGTCCTACATCCCGAGTAGACAAAGGCAAAGCTCCAATGGAGGAAGACAGTGATTCCGGAGATGATTTCGATGTTGAAGCCGAGATACATGACATTCAACGCACTCTTGGTCAATGGGGTGAAGAATTGACCACGGAGGCTGTTCGTATAGATGATTTGGAGAAAGGCTATACGACGTTCCAAAACCGCTTGAAATCGCTGGAAACAAGAGTGGACACTGAAGTCAAGACACTCCAAACTGAGCTGAACGTGCAAAAGACCAAGTACCAGAAGTTGAAAACAAAGCTCAAAGCCGCTCTCTCCGGACTATGTTTCTCCTCCGATGAGGAGTAGTACTTGATGATTCCTCATTCCCTCGTACTTATGCTAGTTTTTTGCAAGTTTGAGTTTACATCTGTATCTCAAAACTTGATATTTTCTTCCCGACCTTTATATTTTCGTGTTGGTATTTTTTTGATGCTTTCAAAAAGGGGGAGAAGTTTTTGGTAGTTTTTGGTATTATTGGCATGCATGTTTTGGTATCATCATGACATTGTTAGCATGTTTTGGTATCGTTAGCATGATAACGTAAGCATGAATCAGTTTTGTCTTAGCTTGATATAGCCTTGGATGCTAGTTGATGATATGTTTTGGCATGATGAATTGTTGGGAAGCATAATTGGATATTAACATGGCTTGTGTTGGTATATCTAGTTGGACATGTTAGCATGATTTGGATAGGCATGGGTATTCAAAATGACTAAACTTAAACTGGTCGTTTCTTTCATCACATAATTTTGCTTGAGAAGTTGAATTTGGTATACCATGACATAAAGTCTCTTGATATGCTTTACATATTGAAATGATGAAGATACAAAACTTGATGCATAATTTGAGGGAGAGCATGTTGGGTAGATTGATAAGAGAGCATGAACTAAGGGGGAGTTGTAGAATATCAATTTAGTTGAAAAATCATCATGTAAAAACATCTTTTGGATTGTGGTTTTGAAATCATCAAAAAGGGGGAGAATGTTAAGTTGTAAAAAGTTTTGATGATGAAAAGATGTTTTAAATGAGTTAAATTATGCTTAATATTCGATGCAAGATGGGCAAAACACATTATGTCCAAAGATGGTTGAGATTGGAAGTCACTGGTTGACATCGATCTCTCAAAATGGGGACATCGATCGATCGATGTACTTCAGCCCCTGACATCGATCGATCGATGTCTGTCTGAGGACATCGAACCCTCAACCACAAGGACATCGATCGATCGATGTCACTTCATCCCCTGACTTCGATCGATCGATGTTGAACTGAGTACTTCAGTCTCTAAACCAGGTGACATCGATCGATCGATGTCACTTCAGCCCCTGACATCGATCGATCGATGTCAGGCAGTGCAGGATTTTGAAAAATCTTCTGAGGACATCGATCTCTCCTTTCAGGGACTTCGATCGATCGATGTCCTCCAGAATTCAAATTTTTTGAACGTTAGAATAAAATCCAAGGTTGATTTTCAAGGTTTTCTCTTTCCAATCTTCTTCAAACTTCTTGTGGACTTTAACCCAACTTATTACATGCTTCCTTGACTATTGTAAACATGTCTAAGATTCTCTAGGGTGGCTATCCAAGATCAAATCACTCCATAGGGTGGCTAGAGACTATTTGGGCATTGTCTTGACATTTTTGAAGATGAAGACTTGGTAGGAGAGCCTCAAAAACGTGGTGAAGTTCATCTATAAATAGAGGAGGCTTGGATGAAGCAAACACACACTTTCAACATCATCTAGCTTCATTTTACATTGTTGTATATTTCTCTCATACTTGTAAATTTGTTTAAAGCTTGTCTAGCTTTCTTTGATCTTCATTATTGTATATTGAGAGAAAGAGAGTCAAGCACAAGAGGAACCATAATTATTTGATCTCTAGCTTGTGCTTAGACTTGTGAGAAAGTGTGAACCTTACTATATCTCTTCAACCCACTGTGAGAAGTTCTTGAGAGAACTTTTGTTGAAGTTGTGAGGAAGCAAGAAGTTGTTCTTGCTAAGAGCTGCAGTTGTTGTAGTTGCACAAGTGTTTTGTGCAAGAAGTTGCTGTTGTTGTTGCTTACAATAAAGTGTTAGTGTAAGTATTGCTGTGGTTGTTCTTATTGTTCATAATAAGAAGAGTAGTTGTTGAAAATCCACTTTGGAAACAAAGTGGTAGTGGAGTAGAATCATTTACGATTCGAATCCACTCTATATCCGGTGTACTCATTCATTATCTCTCATCTCCAATTCTTGCTCTGATTTTGAATATCCTTTGTGAGTTGAGAAAAACAAGAAAATTCCGCAAAAGAGCCAAACACTCTATTCACCCCCCCCCCTCTAGAGTGTATTTCGGACCTAACAGAATAGACTGTGTATCTAAACTTATAGTAAATGTCTTGAACTTGGTACACAGGTTGTTATAAGACATGAAAGCATTCAAAGGATGACTTGTAGAACATACTTCTGAATTCAGAAGTTGATAGTCATTGAATTTAGGAGTCATATATTTAGTACACTCCCCGGAACCCTTTCGTAATGCAATAGGCAATTCAAGACTTTCATTATGATATTGTCCAGAAAAGTCAGTTGAAGAGTCATTTTGAACAGAACTTGAATTATCAGTTATAGGTCTTGTAGTGGATACCTGATTTTTTCTCCTAGTGTAGACTTGAGTAATAGGTGGCTGACCTCTGATTAGTGATTCCGTGATATGCTGTAGTTCTCTTGAGGATGTCTTTTCTTGTGGCTCAGTTGGCACTGAATCAGTTTGTTCACCCTCGTGAGAATCCCCGGAATCAGTGACTCTTTCAGATGAGTGTAACCCTGTGTGGGAAATATCAATAATACTCCAATAGTTTATGTGTTCAGATCCTTGCAAACTCATGAGATCATTAGTACCATAAAAAGGAGTACTTTCATCAAAATGAATATCAAGAGTAGTATAAATTCTTCTAGATTTTGGACAGAAACATTTATAGCCTTTTTGTGTACCTGCATACCCAATGAACATACACTTGATAGACCTTTTATCTAGCTTTCCCCTGTTATTTTCTTGAAGGAACACATACACAACACAGCCAAAAATTCTAAAAGGCAGCTCAGATAACAGTAAGCAATGCGGATATATACTGAGTAACTTCTGTTTAGGACTTATAAAGCCCAGTACCCTGGAAGGGGTCCTGTTAATGAGGTATGTAGCAGTCAAAACTGCTTCCCCCCACATATGTTTGGGCACCCTCATAGAAAACATCAGAGATCTGGCAATACCCAGAATATGTCTGTGTTTTCTCTCAGCAATACCATTTTGCTGAGGTGTATAAACATTGGAAGTCTGGTGATGTATTCCTCTCTCAGTTAAAAAGGACTTGACATCACTGCTCAAATATTCACTTCCATTGTCCGTCCTGAAATTCTTGATCATTTCATTGAACTGATTGAAAATAAGATTCACAAACCCTTTAAGCACAGAACATAAATCAGACTTATGTTTCATAAGATAAATCCACGTAATCCTTGTATGGTCATCCGCAAAAATAACAAACCACCTACTACCATTGACATTGAGGACCCTAGAAGGTCACCAGATATCTGAGTGTATTAAGTTGAAGGGTTTACTTTCCTTGTAACCTTTAGGAGGATAACATATTCTGGATTGTTTTGCATACAAACACGTTTCAAACTTAAGCCATTCAAGTTGAACATTAGTAAATAGCTCAGGTTTGATCTTCCTGAGATACAAAAAATTTGGATGTCCCAAACGTTTGTGCCAAAGCAAAATAAGGTCTATTCTAGGTTGCATATTATCTATTCTAGAAACAGAAGTCCTGTTTACACAAGAATAAATCCTAGAACAGCCTTCAAAACAGTCCTCAGAACCTGGTTTTTTGGTGTGCAGCAAAAACAAACCATTATGAACACTAGCAGAACCAATCTTCTCCTTCAACAGCTCCTCCTTCATAGCTTTCCCCTGGAAACATGAGGAGGGTAAGAAGAGACATCTAGATGGTGTGAAGAAGGTTAAACATGCATTATCAATCATAAGTTTCCTTACAGAAATAAGATTACAGTCTAAGGTTGGAACATTATAATACATGCTCTAGTTTCAGTGTTTCAGTTAACTCAATGTCTCCATATCCCAGAATATCAGTAAAATAGCCATTAGCAACTTTGACCTTCTTGATAACAGGAAACAATGTAAAGGATTTTAGTAGCCGTTTGTTAAAGGTCATGTGATGGGTAGCCTCTGAATCAACCACCCAGTAATTAGACTTACCGTTACCTTTACTTGTGCTAGCCATAGTTGCTCTGATTTGTCCAGAATCAACTTGGGCCTTCTGACTTTCTAGTATCCTCAGCATAGCATTCAACTGAGTCTGAGTGAAGATTGACTCTTGATTTTTCACTTGTGAACCCTCAACAGATGCTCCCTCAGATGGAGCATCAGCAACTGCTGCCTTTGGTGGTGACCTCCAAGAATTACTGTCTAACCTCCACGACTCATTATTAGATCTTTCAGACGAAGCATGTCTAAAATTATTGTTCTGTTTATAAAATGAGGGAGGAGGTCTTGCCTTTGACCCAGGCCTACGATAACAATCCTCCACAACATGTCCTACTTTGTGACAGAATTTACAGTACTTTTTGTGATATACACTGTTTCCAGATTTCTTTGACACAAAGAACACACTTTTATCTTTGTCATTAGTACTAGCATTGGAGACCAAAACAGAAGACTCAGTAGTTAATGAAGAGCTAGTCCCCATCATGAATTTTAACCTGCTCTCTTCCTGCCTAACTTCTGAGAACACTGTGTTCATTTGGGGTAATAGTTTTGTTCCAAGGATTCGACTTCTGACTGCGTCAAAATCCTTATGTAACCCACACAGAAAACCAAAGACGCATTTAGTGTCTTTGATAGTCTTGTACAGTTGATCATTGGTAGTTTGTGGCCACTGATATGACTCCAAAGAGTCAATCTGTTGCCAGATTTGAGAAACTCTACTGAAAAACTTACTAATTGTTTGATCACCCTGTTTTATGTCCTTTATCTGTGCTTCTAGCTCATACAACTCAGAGACATTGTCTCTTTTGGAGTACATTTCTTTAGTGGCTTTCCAGATTTCTGTTGCAGTCTGGTATAACATGAACGTGTTACTCACTTCTGGAACCATAGAACCTAAGAGCCACGACATTATCATTGAATTTTCAGCTTCCCAGCTAGGATATTTGTCACTAGTTTCACTAGGAATTACCATCTTTTCGGAGAGGTATTCCTTTTTTCCCCTTCCTATAATGAACAGTTCTACTGCCCGACTCCATGGCAGATAGTTGGCTCCAGTCAATTTCTGGTTGGTTATGGTAACTGGATGAGAATCAACAATGGATCCGGATCCAGCAGTTGTTCCTGATCCAGACCCAGAAGTTTTCTCCCCCAGATGAAACTTCACTACCTAAATCTGCCATGCAAGATTACTAGAAGGAATGGAGATTTCAAGTGACAGAGGTTCTGGATGTCTGTGGAAGAAGCAGGAAGGTGATGAATATATGGTGCTGGATGGTACGATTTGAACATAAAGAAGAAAAGATTGTTGAGTGTTGTTAAGAGGTAAAACTGCAGAATGTCAAATAGGAGATGACAAAAGGATGCGGTGGGAAGCGGTGGAAAACCAAAGTGGGACAGCTGTACCTTTTTCATTGGATGAAGGTTCGGCGTCTTAATATCCACGTACGGTGGAAATCCGAGATTTGAGAAAAGAAAGGCACACTTTGTTAAAACCAATAAATTAATATTCAAAAGCAATAATTTATTTTTGCTAAAAACAATAATGCCTTTTGTGAAATATAATATATATGCAATATATGCAATAATTGAAGGCAAAACAATCGAGAATTTTTTTTTTCTTCCCTTGAGAGTAAAACGTCGTCGTCTGACACTTCTTTCTCGTCTGCGCCGAATGTTCTTTTTCGTTTTTGGATTTCGTCTGCAACCTTTGGAGCAGGACAAGAAATGTAATTCTCAGAGAGAATATATCTGCTTTTTACCAACCAATTTGCAATAACATTCCTTTGATGTTGGATCAACAGTTTTAGGCCACAGATAGAATTGCTATCTTTCGTTTAATGTCGGCAAAGAACAGATATCTGATGAAGCTTTGTTCTCCGCAGAACAAAGACTCGCTTATACAAAAGAAGATGATGAGCAACCTTGTTCTGATACCATGAAGACAACTCAATTGAGAATCAAGAGTAAATACCAACCAAGTGAATAGAAATAATTTTATTCCTTCATAGAGGAAAATATCCTCTGTAACCTTTACATGAAGAAGAATGTCTAAAATATATACACTGCAAAAATTCTAACGGCTATACACTGCTACAGTTACACCTCACATCAAATGAACAGTAATGATGATTATTGTGGGTAGAAAACTAACGGTAATATTTGTAATAGTTTAACATTTTCTACACTATAAATGGAGCTAAGTGTCCAAACATCCCTTGCTGCCAGACATAGGACTAACGTGTGCAACGCATCTCCGTTCTCATGGTAGCAAACTGGGCAAACATCATCCATCACAATGCCCTTTGCATTAAGGTTAGGGGGAGTTGGAAGACAGTTTTGCCACAGGCTCTGTACAAAATGCTTCACCTTATTTGCTACAGGAAGGGACCAAAAACATGACCACCACATTGTAGGGTCTGAAAGAGAAAAGTTGGTAGACGTACCTGAAACCTGATCAAAGCCAAGTTTGCAGAATAAAATGGTAAGCTGAGCTAACAGTAAACCCGGCCTGGCCCTAGAGAGATGCTAAGAACATCTGCCACCTATTCTGGAGAAAAAAGATGACTAGGTGAACCAAACTACCATGTCATCGAACCTGCCTCAATTAGACTAGCCACCCTCTGATTTGCATCAGGGACACAAAAAGCCTTCTTTTGCTATGTCAAACCCCTCTTCTCCTGAGTAAGTCATCTATCCTGCCAAATTCGAATCGGCTGACCATCTCCCACTCTTCATGCCTTGCTAAAGACAAGCCAGCGCCTCAAGAATAGAGTGCCAGGAGTATGAGCCCCCACGCCCACTAGGGACATCTAAGATGGACTGATCAGGAAAATATGAAGTCTTGTACACCTTACCCAATAGCATATGCGGTTGAGTTACAATACGCCAGGCTTGCTTCACCAAAAGGGCCAAATTAAAGGCTCTAAATGCTGGAAGCCAGCCCCCAGCTTGCTTGACACAGTAAGCTTATCCATCCAATCCAATGTATTGAATTGGGATTGGTAACCGCCTGCCATCAAAAATTGGCTTCCGCACTTTGAATATGTCTAAGGTGGTGTTTGGTTGGGAGTTTAGGGATAAGGGAATGTGTTTGGATTCCTCCAAACCCATTGAAGTTGTTTGTTTGGGGAAATGTGGGTATGAGTTTCATTTTGATATCCAAGTATTTGGTAATGAATATCGTTTTTTTGATATACTAGCCCTTTGTCTATCAATACGGGGAATGAGAGAGAATGAGGGTATAACTGGTCAACGTTGCCGGTCCGCCGGTCACTATTCCGGCCGATCAAATTTTTCCGGCCGGTCACATTCGATACTTATTTCAATTCCGATACGTTCCAAACACCATCAATGTCTATCATACTCATTCCCATTTCAATACAAAAAAACTATCACTTTTAGGTCCAAACCTATATCCTCAAAACTCATACCCTGTCATACCCATTCCGATTCTGATTCCAATACCCGAGTGCGAATAAAACGCCACCTAAGGAACACATTCGGCATCCAGAAGCACGACCTTGCATAAGATGGCATAGCTTGGACGACGGCTTAATCAGGAAATCCCTTCCAGACCGAGACAATTTTTGTTCCTCCACCCCTGCAGCTTGATAAAATTCCAGTCCTTCAACTCCTCAAAAGCTCTAGACCGAGACCTGCCCACCACAGATGGTAAGTCTAAATATTTGGCATGATCCGAGACCTCTGGGATGCCCAAAATGCTAGTAATCTGACCCCTTCAGGAAGTAGCAACGTTGGGACTGACGTCAAATAAGTAAACCTTGGACCCCTCCTTCCCAACGGTGATACCTGTAATCTGGCCACATAGCAGATCTGAGAGCAAGTCGGATAAGGCCTCAGCACACAATAAAAATAGGCAGGGGGATATAGGGTTCCGTGTCGAATTCCCCTTATGTCAATTTTTGATTAACCAACAAACGAAGCAACCAAACATTCTATATAAAATGAACAGAGCTGCAAAGGAGGAAGAAGATAACCAAGCTAGAGAGGAGAGAATTGAAGTAACCGCTCTAATTGAAAAATTGGGGAAAACCACCTTCACTGGCGGTTATAACCAACACCAGGAAGGGGAAAACAGTTACAAGAAGACGATATTACAAATATGCCCCTCCTGCTAAGCTATTACATTTTTCTAACTCAAGGGCATATTAGTCATTTCAACATATTTAAAAAACTCCCGCTAAGTTCCCGTCTTCTTCTTCTTCAACCCACGAACGCAGCACCATTCCTCTGTTGCACAAAACACCATTGCCTCTATTCTCCAGCAGCCTCTTCGCTTTGGCCTCTCTTCAACTCATCAAGCTGCTTTTCTCAAGATTCCCGCTATCTAGCAACTCTGGTCTTACGCCTTCTTCACACTTCGATTCTTCACTCACAACACTACTACCTTCAACACCTTATAGGCTTTATTGTCCTGAATTGGGATCCGTTCAACTTGAAAGAAAATTGAACGGAAGAGATACACTCATAAATCAGTTCCAGGAAGCATTGTCCAAAGCCTGCCTGACTAAGAACTTGCATCAAGAGGCGCCATTCCACACAGTCGAATGCCTTAGCCATGTCAAGTTTAATAGACATCAAACCCTCCTTCCCAAACCTTCTGCGCTCGAGTAGATGGTGAAACTCCTGCGCTATAAGGAGATTGTCCGTAATAAGCCAGTCGGATATGAATGCCGCTTCAAATCCAGAAATGGGTGAAGGTATAACACGCCGGAGCCTGTCAGTAATTGCTTTCGCCATAATACTATAGAGTACTTGGCACAAACTAATAGGCCTAAACTGAGAAATCTGCTCAGGTTCATCACATTTTGGCACCAGCACAATGTTAGTGCTGCCCACAGCAGCCTGCCCTTCTCTTTGGTTAAAACATAGACAACAAGCCCTCTGCCAGAAGGTCTTCAATAACCATTTAGTACTTCTGAAAAAAAAGGAGGCCGAAGCTATCGGCCCCGGGGGCCTTTAGGGGGTATATTATATATAGCTTGATGGCATCTTCAACTTCCTGCCTAGTATGCGGAAGGTCCATGAAGACCACCGCTAGGGCTGTAAATGAACCAAGTCGTTCGGTTGTTCGGCTCGAGCTCGAGCTCCGCTCGGATAAAAGGTTAATGAACAAAACTTGAACACCGTTTTTCTGTTCGAACTCGGTAAGTGACACCGTTCGTTTAAGGTGTTCGGTTCGTTAATGTTGTTCGTGAGTTAAATGAACCAAGCTTGAACAATTTAATATGTTCGTTTAAATAAACGAACAAGCTTGGTTTGTTTGTTAAGTTAAATGAACCGAGGTTGAACAACGCAATGCTCGGTTCGTTCGGTTCGTTTACAGCCCTAGCAACCGCGTCCCATGACAAGCGGCGAAACCAAGCGCAATCCTCGACACATTTTGAAAGAAGCCTGACGGATGTAAACAAAACAGAAAGAACTCAGTGTTGGGTTGCGGAATAGCAGAAACAATCACGACGATTGTTAAAAAGAATGCACAATCACGGTGTTGCGATACAAACGTAATCAACAATAATTAAAGAAAAACAGTAAACGAAAAACACACGATTTTAAGCGGAAAAACCTTCAAGGGGAACAAAAAGCCACGGAGGCAGCTAGCCAGAAAATTCACTATCAACCAACTGAGATTTCAATTACATCAATCCTGCGTCTAACAGGGGATTTTATATGGTGAAAAGGATCAACAGGATTTATGAAATTCTCCTCTTACAACGCTACATCACAAACTCTATCAAGTATTCATTATAAAAGATAAATATGGAGAGTTTGACTCAGACCAGGATTCCCTTCAATCAAATCTCCAATCAAAGAATATTCCATTCCGTAAACTTCTGATATTCTGCCGAGCTGATGCACTGCCGAGCTGAGATCAATGCCCAACTCAGCTCGGCGGTGCTGGTGTCTAGCTCAGCATGGCAATGATGCTGTCCAAGAGATCCTTTGCTGTAAAGGTCAGCTCGGCATTGTCCAGCTCGGCACGATCATCTGTTCACTTTTCCAAATTCTGTCCAGGTTAGCTTAAGTTCAGCACGACAGCAAAGCTTGGCTGTTGACTTTAGTTCCACCAAACTTAACACTTAGAGATAAGGTGCTGAATACCTGGCGGGTCAAGCACCCACTGTCCCTCAACTGTTCTGAAAGCCGTGATAGTGTTGGCCCTCCAGCGTTGAGTAGCCTTACGATGATAAAACCGGGTGTTCTTATCTCCCCCACAAAGCCATAGTTCTTTGCTTCGCTGCTTCCGGAGCAAGTCCTCTTGAGTAATTTTTCGGTCCAATTGCTGTTAAAGCTCAAACAACTTCCCTCCAACCTCCTCCGTCACTCTGTCATACTTGACATCATGGATCTTAAACTTAAGCGCATTGATATCCCGGGTAATATTACCCAATGAATCTTTGCTCCGGGTGATCAATCTGTACTTGCACTCCTGAAGCTGAGCAAGCATGTCTGAGCCCAGACACTACCCAACATACACCTCCCAATGCCGCTGAATCAATTCTTCTAACTCCCCCTAAATAGCCCCACATAGCCTAAAAGGCAAAGGGTTTCTGCTTAGGC
>AP025063.1:3283139-3308107 GCA_036186865.1 Eustoma russellianum
CACCAGCACCACCACTGTCTCCCCCTAAATCATCAAAATTAGGGGGAAGAGTCCACGGACCGATCTGCAAGAATGCATTTCTGAATGCATTCATGCGCAGTTCATTTCGCACATGCCGAGCTTCATTTTGCACATGCCGAGCTTTATGCTCAGCATCACGAAGATGCAACTGTTGAACAGTCTGTTCAAGCGCAGCAATGCGAGATAGCAACTCAAATGAATTGCTACCACCAGCAGCTTCTTGAGGTCCCTCCTCGACCTCTTCATCATCAGGAATGGTAGTGGCCTTCCGTTTTTGCGAGTCAATGGCTTGGGCGATATTGTAGTGATCATAGACGTCATATTTAGCAACCGGGGTCAAATCATCATCAGAAATTTCTACACCTTTTGACTCTAACAAGATTGTGATAATATTGGCAAAAGGTAAGGCTTTGGAACCTTTTCGGAGAGCTGCAAACATGACTTCTATGAAGATCCAGGCAAGATTCAACTGGGTCAGATGTTTGAGACGGTAAGAGACATAGAAATCCATGTTGCTTGGATTTCTCGTAGCCTTACCGTTGATGCAGTACATGACCACAGCCAGCAGAATGCGATCCACCAATGGCAAGTTCTGAGTCTTCTTTAAGGGTAAATACCCTAGATCAAATTTTACGTCCTGCTCACGGACGCCGTATTTGCTACTCCAGTCAAATACAGAGAAATCACTTAATCCATCATTCCAGATTCTCAAATCTTCACAGATTTCAGGGACAGTGAAGCTGAGAGGAGTACCGTCAATAACCGTGTTAAGGAAAAAAGGTTGAGACTCAGATTGTGGTGTGACCCACAAGTTTGAATAGAACAGTCTGGTGTGCTCGCGAAAGAATTTCTGCATATCAAGTCTGGACCAAAGAGAGATCCATCCTTGATGTTCCAGCAAAGAAACAATCTGAAAAGCGCGGCTCGTCTCAGGAAGATTACTGAGATTGAGCAGTTTCAGAGGGATGAGGAGACGATTGTTTGCTACCCATTTTTCGAATAGCATATTGGAGTAGAAAGAAACATAGGCACCTTTGTCAATGTGACGTGGTGGTTTCTTTATTTCGGGTTCAAACTTCTTTAACCAAGGAAAATTTTCTTTGGTGAGCCCTTCACGAATGGACTTTATTTCGGCAGGTTCAAGAATCCCATGTCCAGCTGTTTGTTTTCGCTTTTGGGAGTGGGGGCGTTTAGAAGGACCAACAGAAAACCATTTGAAGGGAATGTGAGTGAGGTTTTTGAAAGGAAGGAGCTTTTTGGAATAGTTGCAGGGACGATTTGGAGATGGGAAGCGAAGGGAGGAAAGATTTGGCTTTTAAAGATACAGAGGAAGATGAAGGGATAGAGGAGAGTAATAGAGGAAAGATGAGGATTATGGGAAAATGGGATAGTGGGAGAGAGGAATTGAGGAAGAAGGTGGGAAGATGAAGTGAATGCAGAAGAGGAAGAGGCAGATGTGGGAAAGAGAGAAGAAGAAAAATGGGCGGCAGGGAATTGATGGTCCTTGAATGGTGCGAAAACTGAAGAGACAGCGGAAAAGACAGTGAAGAAATAGGGTTGAAGCGCCTAAAGTGACTTCGAACGACTTCACAGAATAAGATGAAGCGCTTAAAGTCACATTGAACGATTGTGGAGATGCAGATTGAGCGCTTAATGTCACTTTGAACAAGTGAACTTATTTAGATAAAGCGCTTAATCCAACATCGAACGCGAGTGTAAAGAAACATAAAGCGCCAGATGTCACTTCGAACGAGTGACATCCTTAACATCAGGCTCCTGATGTGACATAGAACGCCTGGAGCAAGTGTTGATGAAGCGCCTTATGTATACTGACCTTGAAAATTTTAAAATTTTCTTGCTCAAAACTCAAGATGGGTTTTATCAACCCATGTTGAGCAACCCCAACCTACTTCTTATAGATGCAAAAACATCACTAGGTAAGGGTTTCGTGAAAATGTCCGCTAATTGGTCTCGTGTAGGAACGAATTCCACACTTACTAAGTTCTTTTGTACACAATCACGGATGAAATGATACCTCACTTCAATATGCTTAGTCCGACTATGTTGGACGGGATTTTGTGTAATATTGATGGCGGACGTGTTATAACACAAAATTGGCACCTTTGAGAAGTGAATGTTATAATCATTTAACGTGTTAGTCATCCATAATAATTGTGCACAACAAGAGGCGGCTGACACGTATTCGGATTCCGCCGTAAAAAGAGACACACTGTTTTATTTCTTGGAAAACCAAGAAACGAGACAATCTCCAAGAAACTGACAAGTTCCGGAGGTGCTCTTCCTATCAACTAGAATCCCCGCATAATGGGAGTCACAATATCCTCTTAAATCAAAACATGCATTTTTAGGATAAAATAAACCAAATCTCAAAGTACTTCTAAGGTATCTAAGGATGCGTTTTACCGCAATAAAATGTATCTCCTAGGATCACTTTGAAATCTAGCACATAAACATACTGCAGGCAAAATATCGGGTCTACTAGCCGTCAAATAAAGTAGACTACCTATAATGCCACGATACAAGGTTACCTCGACATGCTTTCCTTTTTCATCCTTGTCAAGCTTGGCACTTGTGGTCATAGGGGTGTTTACCTCTCTTCCTTCACCAAAATTCTACTTTTTGAGCAAATCCCTTGTGTATTTGGTTTGAGAAATGTACACGCCTTCTTCGGTTTGCTTGATTTGTAATCCAAGGAAATATTTAAGTTCTCCCATCATGCTCATCTCGAACTCACTTTGCATAAGACTAGCAAATTGCTCACAAAGAAAATTGTTAGTAGCGCCAAAAATAATATCATCTACATATACTTGAACAATTAAATGATTTCTACCTTGTTCCTTTATGAACAAAGTAGTGTCAACTTTACCTCTTGAAAAACTATTATTAAGAAGAAAAGTACTTAACCTCTCGTACCAAGCTCTTGGAGCTTGTTTGAGGCCATAAAGAGCCTTTTTAAGTTTGAAGACATGATGTGGTGAATCATGACATTCAAACCCAGGAGGTTGTGCAACATACACTTCTTCTTGAATAACACCATTCAAGAAGGCGGATTTAACATCCATTTGGTAAAGTTTAAAATCCCTATAAAAAGCATATGCTAACAACATCCTAATAGCCTCAAGCCGTGCTACGGGTGCAAATGTCTCATCAAAATCAATACCTTCTTCTTGACGGTATCCTTGAGCAACTAACCTAGCATTGTTTCTAGTGACATTACCTTGATCATCCATCTTGTTACGAAAAACCCATTTCATACCAATAATAGGATGATCATGTGGTTTGGGAACTAACTCCCAAACATCACTTCTTTCAAATTGGTTTAACTCTTCTTGCATAGCCAAGATCCAAGTTTCATCAAGAAGTGCATCTTTAATATTCTTAGGCTCTATAAGAGAGACAAATGCATCTCTCTATATTGCCTTCGTGTGGTGATACCCCTATTTGGATCACCTATGACTAACTCTTGAGGGTGAGAACTTTTGTGTTTAAATGATCTCGGAAGATTGGAGACATCTCCTCCAACTTCCTCATGATCATGTTCCGGAAGTGATGATCCTTCATCATTCGCATGAATCTCAAATTCCAGAATGTGTGATGCATTATCTACATTTTGTGTATCAACATGAGTATGAGAAATATTTCTATTTGACTCACTAAGTTCATGCACACAAGGTGGAGGAGTACCTTCAATAGGTTCAACTCTCAAGTCAATAAAGAGGTTTCCATTTGGAGGATCATCAACAATCTCTTGTTGAGGAACAACCATAGGAATATCCTCAAGAATTTCTTCTTGAGGAGTCACAACTTCATCTTCTTCGCAATCCTCATTAAGTTTAGGTTCGTCACTAAGTGACTCATTAAACTTAACATGGATTGATTCTTCCACCTTTTGACTCCTTTTGTTGAAAACACGAAATGCCTTACTATTTGAGGCATAACCTAAAAAGATACCTTCATCCGCTTTGAGGTCAAGTTTGTCCAAAGTATCCTTGGTATTAAGTATAAAACACTTGCAACCAAAGACTTTGAAATACCCAATATTGGGAACTTTTCCATTCCAAAGCTCATAGGGTGTCACATTTAGGTATGGTCTCAAATAGACACGATTGATCACATGGCAAGCGGCATTTACCGCTTCGGCCCAAAAATATTTGGGCAAACCGAACTCATTCAACATTGCTCTACACATTTCTTGTAGAGTTCTATTCTTTCGTTCGGCCACACCATTTTGTTGAGGATTTCTAGGTGCCGAAAGGTCATGAGAGTATCCTTTGGATACACAAAACCGTTTGAAATCACCATCAAACTCACCACCACGATCACTACGGATGGTCTTAATGGTGTCACCCACATGATTTTCCAATCGTTTACTTAGACTCATAAACTCACTACATGCATCACTTTTTTAGCTAGAAACATCACCCACGTATAACGAGTATAGTCATCTACTACCACGAAGGTATAATGTTTACCACCCAAACTTTTTGTTCCAACATCCCCATACAAATCCATATGAAGCAATTGTAGGGGCTTGGAGGTGGAAATATTTGTCTTGGGTTTGAAGCTTGTTTTCACAAGCTTCGCCTTTGACAAGTGTCACATAAGTCATGGTTTTCGAAATTCATTTTTGGAAGGCCTCGGACTTTACCATTTTCACAAATAAACTTAAATGTTTTGAAACATACATGTCCGAGACGTCTATGCCATAGTTGCGTCAAATCATTCTTAGCAACTAGGCAAGATATATTTTAAGAAACCAAATCGTTGATGCTAAGCTTGTAAATATTTTTGAAACGCAAAGCCTCAAATAAGATATTATCACCCTTTTTCACAACACACTTTGTTTTTAAAAACGTTACCTCATAATTAGCATCACATAGTTGACTGACACTTATCAAGTTAAACTTAAGACCTACAACATATAAGACATCACTAAGAGAGAAGGAATCGTTATCCACAATACCATGTCCTTTGATTTGGCCTTTGCTACCGCCAAAGTGGACAACTCCTCCATCTTGCATAGTGAGTCTATGGAAGAGACGTTTGTCTCCCGTCATATGGTTGGAACACCCACTGTCCACGACCCATTTGACCTTCTTGTCTTCGCTTTCTCCATTGAGTGCTAGGGCCTACAAAAGAACCATATGAAGTTGGTACCCTTTTTGTTTTGGGTCCTTGAAGGTTAGTTACCTTCATCTCGCCTTTCGGCACCCACACAAGACTCTTGTTATTTTTAGCCCTACATACTCTTTCTACATGACCTTTCCTATTGCAATAAAAACATGTAAGAGTATGCTTGTGAGTTTGCATATGCTTGTGCGAATGCTTGTGCGTAGGCACATGTCGTGTTTCCTTTTTAGGAACAACCTTCTTTGGAATCGAATAAGGTTTTTGTCTCACGACATGAACCAAAGGTTGTGATGCCTTTGGTGCATTAGCCTTTTGCTTATGCATGTGCCTTTGTTTCTTCAAGGAGGTTTTAGACTCCTTGACAACTTGTGCTTGTTCCTTTTTATTTCCCTTCTTAGATGCATACATGGCACTAGGTTTGATTTTAGTTTTCATGTTCGGCCTAGATGCATCCTTAACCTCTATCTTTGTAGCACTTACCCTTGAATCATTTTTCTTCTCATCAAGGGATTGAGCACATGATTTCATCAAATCATGTTTCTCTTCAAGTGCAATCACATGCATGGTCAAAAATATATCATGCTCAAGTTGCAATGTAATGTGATCTTCTAACGTGTCATTATATTCATTTAAGCATGCTCTAAATTCTTTCTTGACACGTTTATATTTCAAGTCTAAGAGGTCATTTTGTTGCACTAAATCATCTCTTTCATCAATTAATCTATAGTGAGATGAGATATTGCATACCTCCATGTCATCATCAATGGCCATGAGTGCAAAAAATTCCTTGTCAAGATCATCTTGAACCACACCCGTGAGTGCAAGATCATCATGGTCGCCATTGTCGCTATCGGACCCGGAAAGAATGCTCTCTCAATGGGCTACTTCCGCTTGCAAGGCCTTCTTCCTTTGGTAGATGGCCTTCTTGTCCTTGAGTTGCGGCTCCTTTACCCGACAATCCTTCATGAAGTGACCAAGCTTTCCACACTTATAGCATTTATTCTCTTGGTCCTTCACCTTGTCCTTGGAGAATTTTTCCTTGATAAATCTTTTAGCTTCATCTCCATTCTTTCTAGCAAAACGTCGGAATCTTTTAACAAGAAGTCCGACTTCATCATCCGAGTCCTCCGACTCGCATACTAGCGCTTTAGTGGAGTGGCGAATAGGGTCGTTCTTCTCTTGCGCATCTAGATGAATCTCATAAGTGATGAGATTCCCATATAACTCATCCAAGGTAATGGTCTCCAAATCCTTGGACTCCTCAATGGCCGTAACCTTTGCGTTTCATTCTCTTCCTAAACTGTTTAGGAAGCAATGGTTTAGATCCTCTTGTTCGATTTTCTTGCCAACCGCAGTGAGAAGGTTGACAAGTTTGGTAAATCTTTGAATGGACTCTTCGATCTTTTCACCTTTGGGGACAGTAAAATTGTAGAACTGTTTGATTAACTGTCTCCTCTTGGCCTTCCTTACTTGAGATGTTCCTTCATGGATCATCTCAAGCTTTGTTCAAGCCTCGTGAGCGGATTGGACTCCTTGAATCTGAGCTCTCTCATTTGGAGTAAGAGAGCTGTTTAAAATAGCAAGAGCCTTGCTATTTATGGCCAACTGTAACTCCTCTTCAAGAGTAGGATCATCAATATCAATAGGAATCATGGAGCCTCTTGAAACTTCTCTCCAGATTCTGTGCCCACAAGAACGTAAATATGTTTCCATGTTGGACTTCCATAGTGGGTAGTTGAGAGGATCAAACATTGGAACTTTGACATGTACACTGGAGATAGAAGGGAGTAGTGATTATTGCCTCCTTCTTCTTGAGGCATCACCACTAGGGGAACTCACATCATCAAAAACAAAGGGATCCATACTCTAATGATCAGATCTTGTATTTGGACTCAAATGAACAAGATGTGGCTTGGATACCAATTGTTAGGTCCCTTAGAACACACTAGAAGGGGGGTTGAATAGTGTGTTCACCAAGTGTGGATATTTTATGGATATTTTTTATTTTGGAGTGCAACCAATACTTGGATGTGTTCTTTGAAAGAATAAAAACTTGCAAGGAAGTAAAGAACACAAGTATGTATAGAGGTTCAAGTCAAATGATTCTACTCCTCTACTTTCTTGATTTTTCACAAGAAGGATTTTGAAAAGGGGGATTGTTATTTCAATGGGGGAAACAAAAATCAAAAACAAAATCCAAACAATGAAAAACTAGGCAACACGCCTAGACCACAACCGAGAGATCTAACCCTTTGAAGTCTAGCCTTCAAAGATCTTCTTTGCCCTCAAAGAAATCTTGTAGGCAGAATAGTGCACCACACACTATCAACTAACCCTTCAAAGTCTAGAAATCTCAAACAAGAAGCACCCTTGCTCCTTGACCAACAATGTACAATCTCTCACAATAATAACTCACCAAGAAGAAGACTCTTCTTCTTCTTACAGAAATCACTCTCAATAATAAAGCAAAATATACAATGTTTACAAGTATTTTGAGAGCTTGAGCTTGAGAGAAAATCTGAGAGCATCAATGGTAGAAAGTTAGAGAAGATGAGAAGAAACCCTTGCTTTTATCATTCTTCAAACTTCTTCCCGTTTGAAACCCTCTGCACAAACAATAATGGGTTTTAGCATCTTGTGTTGGTGTGTCCTCATTATTGGAGATCTTCCTTTGGCATGTAGCAACATTCTTGGAGAGATTTCAAAAAAAATGCCAACAAAGGAAACCTGAAATCTTCAGCAGAGAAGGACCTGTGAAAAAAGACACTAAAAGAGGAGGGTACAAAGAGTCAACTGATGTTAAAAAATGAAGTCTAGGACCTTTGTAACGTTGGTCACATGAAGCGCCTAATGTGCTTAAAGCACAGGCGTTCAAAGTGACATAGAGCGCTTAATGTGAAAGTGAACTGTCGTTCGAAGTCACATTAAGCGCCTAATGTGGGCAGCTTAAGGCGTTCGAAGTCACATGAAGCGCCTAATGTTGCCCTTCATGCTTGTTCGAACTAAATCTGACATTTTCTCAGAGAGAGTACTTAAGAGTACGTGCTCATTCAGGGAAAAAGTACTTTTGACTTGGTGGACCACTTGAAGCGCCTAATGTAGGCGTTCGAAGTGTTCACACTTTTCATCAGGACACATAAAGCGCCTAATGTAGGCGTTCGAAGTGTCCTGACTTCCATACACTTCACATGAAGCGCCTAATGTAGGCGTTCGAAGTGTACGCACATCCAGACACTTCACATGAAGTGCCTAATGTAGGCGTTCGAAGTGTACTGGACTCCACCAAGGTACATTAAGCGCCTGATGTAAGCGTTCGAAGTATACGGACTTTCAACATCACATATGAAGCACCTAATCTACTTGTTCGAAGTACACCATTGTGCAAATCATCAAAACTCAACATATTCTAACAGACGTTACTGTTACATAATTAATGCATGTTCCAAAACTTTAGCAACTACGAGTGACAACATTCATCTCACAATAGTCATTTTTTTGAGCGGCAAAATAGTCATTTAGGAAAAGGTGTCTTGGTAATAAATACCTTTCTATTTCCAACATAGTCACGGACACACTTTTTCTTAACTTTCAAATATGATGAAATAAATTAAAATGACTCACTAAATTAGTTGTGCTTGTTATATTGTGAAGTATCAGTTGATCGATGCAACTTGACTCAATTTTCATTATGGGTCATCAGAAAACAACCTCTATATGTTTCTAACACATGAGTATGGTTGCGTACATCCGACCCTCTATACCCCGCCATAGACGGGAACATCTAAAACAATAGAGTAATGTTGTTGTTATTGTTGTTTTGGTAATAAATACGAAGCTGTTGTGTATAACCTTTGCCTAATTACCTAGCATTATACCTCTTAGCCAAATCATATCATATTGAAGCTAGTCCTTGGACATCCATCTAATAACCAATTCATGTCTTTTTTGGCTAAAATGTAAAAATTTCATTTAACCAAAGATCAAAATAGGGTCATCTTATATACAATTCCACTGGGCATACCTAGGATGCAGCTCATACAATCAGCAAAAATCTACAGAAGGAGGCAAAGATCTATACACATGAGTAATAATTCTATGAACCACATCCGAAGCATTCGAAAGTTGACCCTCAAAAATTTTTAAGTTCCTAGCACTCCATAAGTAGTAGATGGTAGCAGCAAATGAAGCCTTAATGACTTTTGTCCGTGAACTTTTCCTTCTTGCGTTCTTAAGAGTCCAACTTACCAATTTTTAGAAGGAGTCAAAAACAACCTGGATATGCAACCAACTTAGTACCGTGCGTCAAACATCACTGACCAATGGGCAGGAGAACCGCAAGTGATCTTGTGTTTCAGTCGAATGTCCACAGGATGGGCAAGAAGTATCATTAACCACAAAGTGCAGCTTATCTCTTGTGGGAAGTCTGTCCCTAGCGACCAACCAAAAAGTGAAATAATGTTTGGGAGTATTTGCAGGAGCCCAAATAATAGAAGACCATTTCTGTCAATTTCCTTTGCGTCTAAGTGTATCATACGCCATTGAGGAAAAGGATCCCTTTGCATTCACCCAACGCCATAGTTCCTGCTCAAAAAGAACGCTACTACCAAAGTGTTGAAGAAGCAAATCTTTCACATGCAAAATTTTCTTAATAAAGACTGAGAAATGGGCCGTTGGGCGTTTATCCCAAATCCCATTTTGAAATTTGTAATAATGTTGTATCCATCTGACCCAAAGTGTGTTTTTTTTACAATGATTATTCCATAAGTACTTTAGCAGCAAAGCATGATTCCAAGCAGTCAGGTCAAATAAACCCAATCCTCCCTCATTCTTAGGCAGACATATGTCTTTCCATGCAACCCAAGCCTTCTTATGTTGGGCCTCCTTATTTCCCCAAAGGAAGTTCCTATCAATCTTCAAAACCTGTTGTTGAACACCAGTCGGAATAGGCAAGATGCCCAACCAAAAGGCATAGATACCTTGCAGGACACCTCTGATTAATTCAATCCTACCCGCATAAGACAGAGACTTGACATTCCAAAGAGTTGTGCAAGTTACGATACGCTTGATGTAACCTCCAAAATGCACAGTTTTGAGGGCAGAACCCGCAATAGGTATCCCTAGGTACCGAAAGGGAAATTACCCCAGGCGAAAACCAGTTAATGCAATCAACTCCTCTTGTTCATCATTGTTCAGTCCAACCAAGTAAATGTCAGACTTGGCAACATTCCGTTTCAGTCCAGAAGTAACTCCGAACCCATGCAGAATTTCCATAATAGCACGTACAGAGTTGTAATCCCCTCTTGAAAAGAGAAGCAAGTCGTCCGTAAAAGCAAGATGTGTAATCTTATGGAGTCCACATCTAGCATGGTACTTGTAGCTTTGGTTCTCATCAAGTGTTCTAAGCATACAAGAAAGATACTCCATGCCTAACACAAAAAGAAAAGGAGATATAGGATCCCCTTGGCGAAGCCCTTTTTCACCCTTAAATTATCCTTCCAGAGAACCATTAATCACAATAGAATAGGAAGTGGTGGATACACATTCCATTAACCAATTAATAAACTTACAAGGGAACTTGAGCCCGTTGAGAACCACAGCCAGGAAGTCCCACGAGATCGAATCAAATTCCTTTTTGATGTCAACTTTTATAAGACATTTAGGGACTGTCTTTTTCCTTTCATACTGCCGAAGCAACTCTTGTACCAACAGAATATTCTCAGCCATCGACCTACCATGCACGAACCCAGCTTGTGCTTCATCAATCAAAAATGGCAAAGTTTTGGCCAATCTATCCGCTAAAATCTTTGAAATGACTTTGTACAGGACATTGCACAATGAAATTGGCCGGTAATCACTCACAGTCCTGGCGTTGGTTGACTTGGGAATGAGAACAATGACAGAGTGGTTTAATTGCTTTAACAGCCGTCCATTTTCAAAGAACTCCATAACAGCCTCCGTAAATTCAGTGCCAACAATAGGCCAAGCTTTGATAAAGAATAGTGAAGTGTATCCATCTGGCCCAGATGATTTTTCTTTTCCAGTTGAAAACATTGCTCGTTTAACTTCCTCCGGCTCAACAGGCAAAATCAATGTTTCAGCTGCAGTTTGGTCAAGTCTGAGACCAAGCTCGAAAACACTTGGATCAACTGGAAGGCAATTATCACGATCCCCCAAGAGGTTCTTGTAGAACCGTAGGAACTCATCAGCAATTTCGTTGGGCTTAGTAACAAACGTGCCATCTTCTCTTTCCACAAATAGAATTCTTCCCTTTGCTCTACTCCTTTTCACCCAAGAGTAGAAAAATTTGGTACTGCGATCAGTGAGACGAATGAATAATCCCTTAGCCTGCTGCGAATAAAATGCATTCTCCCACTTCAACAGTTGTCTTGTGTAAATTTCTTGGTGCTTAAGGGACTCTATTAGTTGATCATTCTCATGATCCGTTTGTAGCTGCATCTGTAAGCCCTCCAAGATACCCTTAGCTCAGGTCACTCTTTCAGAGATATGCGAAAAGTCCCTTTCATTAAGCCTCTTAAGACTACCTTTAAGCGCTTTCAGTTTCCTGCAGATTGTATACATTTCCTTCCATAAAAGGGTGACTCCCAAATATCCTTCACAATTCTCATAAAGTCCGGATGACTAGCCCACATATTAAGGAACTAGAAGTTGACCTTGGATCTAAAGATCATTTGATCCACATACAGAATACCAGGAGAATGATCCGACACACATCCAGCGGTAGGAAAATGCACGTTAGAGGAAGCAAAAAATTCCAACCAAGCTGCATTTACCAAAACTCTATCCAGTTTGGTTTTAACTCTACCATTTGTCCAAGTAGATTTACATCCCGAATAAGGCATTTCAACCATTTTTCATCTCAAACAAAATTCAATAGGGTCCCTTAGCTCATGTGAAGTCACCTCTCTACCATTAATTCTTTCATCCTCTGCAAAAACAGAGTTAAAGTCCCCCAGGATCGTCCAAGGAAGGGAGACACTATGGCTAAACTGCTCTAAATAACTCCACAAGTACCTCCTTTCAATCACACTATTATGTCCATAAATAAATGAGAGACTAACTTGCCTCCCATCAGCCAAGGAGGTGATCTTGCAGTTAATAATTTGTTCTTGTTCGCCTAATCCAGCAACCTGCACAGTGGCTGGATTCTAAAATACCAAGATCCTACTACCCGTATGTACATCAAAATTGTTAATATAGCTCCAACCAGTGAACACATTTCGAACCAAGTATTGAAAATTTTTATGTATGAGCTTAGTTTCAAGAAGTCCTATCACATCTATGCTATTCTTCTTTGCGAACTAAAAAACTTCCCTTTGCTTCTGGGGGGAAGCTAACCCCCTAATATTCCAAAAGCGAAAATCATTGAGAACAATTTGGTGAGGAAACCTTGTCCTTGAACTTAGAAGGATGATCCTTCAAAGCCTTCGACAATTTACGCCTTTCCTTCTTTGATATGACTTTGATGAATCCTTCAGCTTGTTGGACTCCTTTATCAATCTTCTCCTCAGTTTGCTGTAGAATTTGATCCTCCTTCTCCATTTGTTCCAGACTTTGCGCACCTTGTTCTGAAGGCTCCTCTCCTCTAATTCCTTTGTACGCTTGCGTTAAATATGCTTCAATATTCTCCTGAGAATGGGCTTGGATATATACTTCAGCCTGCTTGGAGCATGTTCACTGAAGCTGCATCTCCGCAATAGAAGCGTCCAGTGCCAGACAACCTCCATCGTCCTTATTCTGGTTCTTTCGTAGGGAACCAGCTGATTTCCCCAAAGATCCTTTTTTATTAGTCTTTCTCCTGAACTTCTCATCCTTCATAAACAAGTGATGTCCTTTTGTAGTGTGACCAATTCTTCCACACGTGATGCAATACATAGGCACCTTTTCATATTGAATCTCTTGCTGATGAACTCTGTCCGGAAGGGTGATATCTATTGTTTTTGGGATTTCCTTCGACACATCAACCTCTATTAAGAGCCTAGCATAGTTAAAGGTACCTCTCCTAGCAGTAATTTGATCTGTACTTATTGGAGTTCCCAAATAGGAACCAATCTGACTTAAAAACCTATCTTTCCAAAGAATCAAAGGTAGATTCACCAACCTCACCCATATTGGGACTACATGCATGTTCTCATGCCCAACAATAGAGGTTTACGACTGATAAAATAGGGACCCTCCATCAAGATATCAAGCATTTCTTCAACATTTTCAAACTGAAAAATAATCCATCCTGAGTCATGCAACTGGAGTTTGTGTTTAGCCCTCCACTGTTTCGTAACTTGCTTCAGATGACCAAGCCCAGGAAATGTGCCACCAACACATCCAATCAGACAGAGTTTCCATTTCTTTTCCTCCTCAAAGTCAGCTTCAACAAAGGAAGGCCCATCCAAATATGTTTCCATTTTGGAAAGCTTAAGGCCTTCCTTACAATTGTCCTTGAAAAACGAGGTCCAAGGAGTTCTTGTATGCAGTTTATCCTGCACCCTTCCAGTTTTTATTTTGTGCTGCACCCTTCGTCCCAACCCAGCATCTTCAAGAAGAGATATATCTCCCTCCAGCTCCTTCCTAATATCATTTCCTTCCTCTCCCCCAGATCTTTTCAGATCTACAGGCCCAGAAGTCCTTGCATGCAACTCATCCTGCACTCTTGCATCATATCTTTCTCCTTGCACCTTTTGTCTCACATCAGAACCTTCAGACTGGGAGTTACCTACCCTTTGCTCCTTTCCAATGAAATCAACAGAAACTTCACCAGATCTGTTCGGATCTACACCTTTCTGCTGCTTCGCATCTTCCAGCACACACTTTCCAACTCTGCTTACATTCTAAGGCGAGACCAAGTCCTCTTCTAAAATACAAAAGGGACCAGAGACATATCCATGGACCACCTTATCAACATTTTTGCAACTCATCTTGTTCATTTATTGCGGATAAAATGCATAGAATTGTATAGAAAAGCTTGAAGAAATGGAGAAAATGAGTTAAATCCCAGAGAGCGTCTCTCTCTTCTTTCTCTCACATCTTCAAATTCATGTCTTACCACATGGTAGAGAAACAAGATCTCATGTATGATTATCTTGCTTTATACTTCTTTCTTTCTTTTTACTTTTTCTTTTTTTTTGGGTGTGTGATTCAATTTAGATTAATTCTGGTTCAGAATTCTGAATCATTCTTTAAAACTGCAAATTGGTCTTGCTTTTTCCCCCTTTGTTCATTTATTTGGAAAGGATGGCAGTTAATTTGTCAATTTAGAATTATTTAAGGGCCAATGGTATTACATTATCTCTTTTTTAATGTGATATAGACAAGTATCAATTAGAAGGATGTGTTTCTGTAAAAAAAAAAAAAAAACCTTACCTACTATTACTGTTTTAACATTATAAAATTTACCTTGCTTCATGGACATCTCATGCAAAATTCCTTATCAACCAGATAAATTGGTGAAAGATAATCAAATTATGCATGTGATAAACTCCTCTTTTAATAAATCTCACAGGAAAACCTATGTAAACTTTCTTTCCTTTTGTCAACAAAATACCGCAGACTCAAAGATGCCATCAAGTCATGCATACGCTAAACTCTTCTTGAACAATTCTAGATGGTCTAGAAGTTACTATAAAGTAACTAATAGTTATTTATTAACTAATCTCACAGGACTATCCTCACATATATATTTCTTGTTAGTCTCTGTCTAACTACTTCGATATACCATACTATTTTAAAATGAGTAATGTTTTGAAATACTCTACTAGAATATTATTTTTGGAATACACCTTAGGTGAATTGATAAGGTGAAGAGAGAAGGTATAAATTCTTTTTCCTGTATATTCTCTCATCTTCTTATTGATCCATCAGTAGTTCCAAAATAATGTTCTAAATGGCGTTTTTATTTAGCAATACTCTCTCAATATTCATTTACTCATATGTAACATGTTTTCAAAACAATTAGGCAATATAGGACAAAAGAGAATCTCTCATCTGGGGTGTTAAACGAACCAAACAGTTCGTGAACTGTTCGAGTTCGACTTGTATTTGTTTCGAGTTTGTACGTTAATTTTACTTAAACAAGCCAAATTCGAACACCTAATTAGGTTCGTTTACTAAAACAAGGCGAACTATTCGCGAACTATTCGGCTCGTTTAAACAGTTATAGTGTTATCGAGTCGAACAAGAACAAAATTTGAAGTTCGTTATAGTAAACAAACCGAACCGTACAGTTCGTTTAACTAAACGAATCCGAATTCGAAAACCTGATATTCAGCTCCGATCGTTGGTTAACACCCATACTCTCATCTTATTTGTCGGTTACTAGAGTAAAAACCACGCATTCCCCTTGCCACTCCACATGCAACACGAAAAAAATTATCATTAAAACAAAATCTTTCATTAACTTCACCAAGTAATGCTTAAAACTATTACAATTAAATTCCAAATCGACCACTAGCAAAGCACCTGAACTATAGGAACTAGTTCTGCAATCACTCTCCATTCTCCTTATTTCTGAAATAACTCCTTAATTATTATAAGAAAAATTCTTCAACAATAGAATCTTCATCAATTCATGGCCCTGCAGTTCTTTCTGATCTCTCCATTAGACCCAGTGAGAGGATTAACGTTACCCATTCTCACCATTGCCGCAGTAAAATCACTGCTAAAAGTAGGATAATTATTGCTATAACTCCTCACTAGAGCATCTTGTGACCCACCATTAAACAGTTCTTGATCAGAATGTAACAGCCCACGTTTAGCAACAAGATTCATGTAATACTTATTATCGAATGTGACCGGAGTCTGTAAATCCAAGGGGGCCAAGTTGTTGTCACCGGTGCCGGAGGCCGCAGGGCAATTAGCTTTTCTTGTGGTGGCGAAACTTGGGTCGATGTTTGTGTCGTTATATATGTGTGATCGGAAAACGGTGCATCTAGCTTGGCCGATGGTGTGGGCCCCGGAGAGGGCGGTCATGTCGCGAGCGCTAAGGCCTTTGGCGGAGAATAAAGAGGTGAGATTTGAAAGACTTGAAAATGGAGATGGGATTTGGCTGTTGGCGGCGGAGAGGCTTGCGGTTCTTGAATCTCTCCGGCCCAGTAATACTGTCCATGTTGGTCCTCCCAGCTGCAAAAAAATGCATGACATTTGTTTGTTAGATATTATCTCGAATTCTAAAAAAAAAAAAAAATTGAAATAAAAATCTTAAGAATCGGAGTGGCAGGAGGAGTTCTTAACCCTTTATTCAATCACATAGTTTCGAGTCTTAGAATATGATACTCTGTTTAGAATATTGTTCCAACACGGACAATTAGAGATAAAATAAATAGGTTATATGAGGATGAAGTACTACCACCTGTTTCTTTATAGTTTTGAGTGGATATGATTCTCACCTCATGTAACCACAAGTTTCAACATGGTATCAGAACCAGTTTAAAATGTTGGTTCACGCCTTCCCTGACCCATGATTGACCATTTATTGTTTTTCCTCATCCAAGTCCAAGGTTGGCTTGTGGCTTGTGATTGAAAGCGGGTTCTAAGGCATGTGTGTATGTCTAGCCGCGTTGCCACGTGAGAACGGGTGTTGTGAATATTGTCTGTTGGCTTGTGGTTTGTGATTGAAAGTGGATTCTAAGGCACGTGTGTATGTCTAGCCACGTTGCCACGTGAATGCGGATTTTGAGAATATTGTCTCACATCGGACAATTTGAGATAAAATACATGAGTTATAAGAGGATGAAGTACCATCACTCATTCTGTTAAGATTTTAAATGCATATGAGTCTGATCTCATGTAAGCCCAAGTTTAAACACGCCCTTAGGTCTTACTTTAGGATTGCTTCTTAGCCCATAGCAAGACAGAAGTATGTGATCAGAATGAGCTTTCTATTCTAAGCATGACCATCTATGGTGGCATTTTTTTTTATTTGTATGTATCTTATTAGTTAATAAGTAAAGTATTTAAAATTACCTGGTTGACGCCTTCCTTTGCAGCAAGGGCAAGAATATCAGCGCATGAAACGGTGGCGTTGCAAGCTGCTTCCACAGCAGTTTTGATGCTGTCTATGACTTCGAACCCTCTTGCCGAGTTTTTGTTTGGTCCGGCGTTCTTTTCACCGGTGAATGTTGACGTGTCATCAAGCAGAATCGATCCATCGCAACCCTGAATATTATAAGAAACTATCATTATATTATTACATTTGTTATCTAATAATGAGAAACAACGGCATCTATCTATCATTCTGTTTTATTTAATTTGGAAAAAAAAATATCCAAAGGTAAGGTCTTGCCTTTTATATGTGTAGTTATCTTATGAAAATGTGTAAACGGACAAAACTTGGTAGGAAGTTAGATTTACCGGAGGAAATACCACGACAGTGTTTTTTTATATTAGTTTTGATTGGACTTTGTACGGTGTTTCATTTGTGAATAATATATACACCGATATTTAAAAAAAAAATTGTGTAAACCGACAAAACTTTGAGTCTTTGACCGTTTGGGTCTTCATGTTCACAGGTAGCAAGGAACAATCTTTTTAACTATAAAGACAAAATGCGGAGGACAAAGTTAGAATGAAATGATTATTACTATTAAATGTTCACTTTGTTTTTTAATTTTTTTCCTTCCAACAACATTGTCAATATTCCAAAAATAACAAAAAAAATGTCGTTAAATTACTCATTTGTCCTACATATTTTAAAACCAAAGGTTGTTTTTTAACAGTAATAACTATTCAATTACTTCTTTTTCCTCTAAAACTATGTATAAGTCAAACATAAACAGCAATTATAACAAAGTTAGAGGAATAGCTCCCAAGCAAAAGCCTTGGTTAGGTTTCCTATCTTATTCGGATTAGTTGGAGGAAAGTCATTCTGGAAGGCTTCACGTATTCTGTTGTGCCGGTCCATTTAAACTCCAGGCAAAAAATGATACACGGAGAAGTTTACACTCTTATTCCTCTGAAACTTTACAAAAATCTATATATTCATGTCATAAAGAAATCTATATATTCACGTACACAATATACCACATATATCATTTATATGATACACGAATTTAAGTTATACGCTTTTTCCCCGTAGAAAGCTATACAAATGTATGTGTTCACATGCATATGATACCGTAGATATCAATCACATGGTATACAAAGTTAAGTTATATGCTTTTTTTTTCCGTAGAAATCTTACACATATCTATATGTTCACATGCACATGGTACCATATATTTAAAAAAAATACTAACATCTAGAATTAAGTCTTCTATTCCGACCGCAATATATTTCTGTAATGAAAATTCTCTATAAAATTAAAAATTTTGGCAAGTACTTTAAATAGATATAGCTTTGTAATCTTTAGAGACCTTGTAGTATACAAACGGTCAGATTCAGATTGCATTATTATCAAAGTGTGAGTAACACAACAATAACATGGCCGATTCCAAATTAAAATATCTGGACGATGTCGGGATATTGTGATTTTTCACATCTCCATAGTTATACGATAAGTATAGCACAACATTGAAATTTGTATCATATTATAACATGAAATTGAAAACATAAGTAATAATATCCATGCCTATTTAGAAAATTAAAAATCACGATAAATACAACAAAACATCAACATCACTCCATTGCTTCCCGCCTATGGCGGAGTAGGGAGGGTCAGATGTATGTAACCGTACTTATGTGTTAGAAATACAGAGAGGTTGTTCCCGATGACCCATAATGAAAATTGCGTCAAGTTTCGTCGATCAACCGCTAATTCACAATATAAGAAGCGCAACCAATTTAATGATTTATTTTGCTTTATTCCATCATACTCCAAAGTTAAGGAAAAATGTGCCATTAACTTCATTGACAATGGAAACTAAAAGGATAAATGCGGATTTTAAGAAATACGATAAACTAAAAAATACGATAAATACAACAACAACATCGCATATTGCCTTAGAAGCTTCCGTCTATGACGGGGTATAGGGGCCGGATGTACTCAAACATACACATGCGTTGGCAACGTAGGGAGATTGTTTCTGATGAGCCATAATGAAAATTGTGTCAAGATGTGTCGATCAACTACTACTTCACAATACAAGAAGCGCAACCAATTTAGTAATTCATTTTTCTTTATTCTATCACATTCCAAAGTAAAAAAAAAAAGTGTATCTTTGACTCCATTGGAAATGGAAACTAAAATGATAAACGTGGATTTCAAAAAATACGATAAATGCGGAGTTTAAAAGGATATATATATAGGGAAATCTTACACCAACAAAGCAATCATGGAAGAACAATCGAAGGATGGATGCTCCCATCCTGGCTTCTTTTTGGATTGCTTGCTGCATACCATTATGCACAATGGATGCCAACTTTGGGCAGGAGGAAGCATAGAAGTTTGCAGAGAGCTGTCCATTGGCAAAGCACACAACAATTGATGCAATTACCATACTCACTAAGCAGCTATTGCTAAAACAACTCATGATTACTAAGCTTAGTTTGATACGATACCAAGAAATAAGTACTCAGATTTTGGTGGGTTGTGAGATTTTTCATGCATGCAATTACCCTTTTTATACTAACAGACGAGGTGGAGAATCTTTCTGTGTTTGCATCAAAATTCAAACTTTGCTGCTCGGTAACGCGTCCTCCGAAATGTCGGTTTTGGTTGGAGGGATCACAACGAAGAAAAAAAACATTAAAGAGTGTTCTCTAGCCTAACGTATTTGCACAGGGTTCCAGAAGGAGCCGGATCACGAATATACGCAGCTTTATCATACACTTTGTGTAAGAGGCTGTTTTCGTGGTTTGAACATGTGATTTCAAAGTCATAAAACATCAATCTTATCGGTTGTTCTAAGGACCGTCATCATCACAACGAAAACATTAACAACAAAAAATAAAGGATTTTTTTTTCTCGAAAAGACTAGGTAAAAAGAGGATATTAGATGTGAATCATGGTTGACTTGTGCGTCTTGGTCGTCCATGCAGGCATGGCTAGACAAAGGTGTTTGATGGTGAATGCCTCTATCTATCAAGAAGGATTTCACTTCCTTATCCATATATTCACTACCATTGTCAGATCTAAAATTTTTGATAATGGTATTGAACTGATTTTGAACAAGACATACAAAATTCTTGAATACCTGATAAAGTTCAGACTTGTGTTTCATGAGATAAACCCATGTAACACGGGTGTGATCATCAACAAAGATCACAAACCACCTACTGCCATTTATGCTTGGAACTTTTGAAGGTCCCCATATATCTGAGTGAACCAGATTGAAAGGCTGACTTTCTGAGTATGACTTTGCAGGATAAGTCATTCGGGTTTGTTTAGCAAACATACATGTTTCACACTTCAATTGTTCAAGAGAAATACCATTAAAAAGCTCAGGTTTAACCTTCCTGTGATACAAAAAATTTGGATGTCCCAAACGCTTGTGCCACAACAAAACAAGATCTATTCTAGATTGTATACAATTCATTCTAGGAACAGAGATTCTATTCATATAAGAATGAACTCTAGAACAGCCTTCAAAATGACCTCTAAAACCTAATTTCAGAGAGTCCAAAACAAACAAACCATCATGGAATTTAGCACAGCCAATCTTCTCCCTCATAGCCTTCTCCTTCATGATTGCGTCCTGAGAGCAAGAGGAAAAAGGAAAGAAGAAGCATTTAGTAGGTGAAAAAATGGTTATGCAGTTATCATCAGTCATTAGCTTGCTCACAGAGATAAGATTACAGTCTAGTTGTGGAACATATAACACATTTTTCAAAAATATTGTTTCAGATAGGATAACATTCCCTTCACCTACAATGTCAACATAGTGTCCATTAGCAATCTTGACCTTTCGTGAGTCATGAATAGGTATAAATACATCTAACAGAGTTTTATCAAATGTCATATGATGAGTTGCTCCTGAATCAACAACCCAAAGATTAGACTTACCACCTTTACCTGTACTTGCAACAGTAACCTGTATTTGCTCTTGACCCTCTGGTGCTCTCTGACTCTCAAGCACTCTCAGCATAGCATTCAGGTGAGCTTGTGTAAAAATAGGCTGTTCAGACACTTCCCCTTGAGGTACATCTGCAACTGCTGCTCTAGGAGAAGATCTCCAAGAATCAGCATCAGAGGACCTCCATGACCCACTAGAATCCGACTTACTAGAGAAATTCTGTCTAGGATGGTTGTTGGTTTTATAGAATAATGGAGGTTTAGCCTTGGATCCAGGCCGTCTGTAACAGTCTTCCACAATATGACCAATCCTGTGACAGAACTTACAGTATTTCTTGAAGTACTCACTGTTATTGTTTTTTCTTGAAGCAAAGAGGGCATTTTTATCAGGAAATGACACATTTTTCTCTTTTCCATTATCACTAGCCTGAGAAACAAGAGCAGATGATTCAGTAAACACAGAGACAGAAGAGCCCATCATGACTTTCAGTCTACTCTCTTCCTGCCTAACCTCAGAGAACACAGAGTTCATTGGTGGTAATAGTTTTGTTCCTAAAACACGACTCCTAACAGCATCAAAATCTTTATGAAGGCCAGATAAGAAACCAAACACACGTTTAGTTTCCTTAATAGTTTTAAACAGTTGGTTATCAGTGGTGCATGCCCACTGATATGGCTCTAGTGCATCAATCTGTTGCCATAGCTGAGACAAGCAACTAAAAAACTTACTTACAGACTGATCCCCCTGTTTGATATCCCTTAACTGTGCTTCCAGTTCATATAGCTCCGAAATGTTATCTTGTTTAGAATACATTTCCTTAGTGGCTTTCCAAATCTCTGCTGCAGTTTGTTATAGCATGAAAGTATTACTAACCTCTGGTGTCATGGAACCAAGAAGCCAAGACATTATCATAGAATTCTCAGCTTCTCAAGTAGCAAACTTTTCATTGGTTTCGCTAGGAGGTGTCATTTTATCAGACAAGTACTCCTTTTTCCCTCTTCCTTTTATGAAGAGTTCAACTGCCCTACTCCAAGGCAAGAAATTGTTCCCATTTAACGTCTGGTTCGTAATTGTGACTGGAGTTGAGTCAACAATAGAACCAGATGTAAGGGACATAGAGGATGAGGATGTTTTGTCTCCTCCTCCGGAAGAAACTTCACTGCTTTCAGCCATGCAGATGAAGCTAGATCGTTACAGTAAACTAGAGGTATAAGATGAAGATGAAGGGACATAGAGGATGAGGATAAGTTGAGTCAACAATAGAACCAGATGTAAGGGACATAAAGGATGAGGATGTTTTGTCTCCTCCTCCGGAAGAACCTTCACTGCTTTGAGCCATGCAGATGAAGCTAGATCGTTACAGTAAACTAGAGGTATAAGATGAAGATGAAAAGAATTTAGGAAGGCACAAGACGTTTGTTTCCAGAATGTCCCTTCTGTCTGAAAGAAGGTGAAAAGCTAAGTGAGGAAGAAAAAAAAACTTTACACGGTACCTTTGGTAAGAAATACGTGGGCACTTGTTAGTGGGTAAAGGTTCAGCGCATTTAATGTGCCAGAGAACCTTCTGGGTATTAATGAATTTTAACACAATTCAGCAAAAATTTTGAACACAAGAAAAAATGTGCGCAAATAAATGTGCCAGAATTTCGTAAATAATAAATGGTAAAAGGAACGCTTTTAAGGCTGGACACGTTACACCTTTACCAGCCGTTTCTAATCTGCTATTGCTTTCCAGCTGTATCCCGTTTTTCTTTCCGTCAATGTGTTGTAACGGCACAAACATTTTTTTTCTCCGTTAAGCTTCGTCTTCTTCACTCAGAAGAGAGAGAAACGAAAAACAACATACTTCTTGTTGTTGAACAGTTCTTTTCCACAGATCAAACACAGATTTTCAACAGCAACTTGGTGAACCACCATAATTGATTTTCTTTCCGGTTTTTCAAACGTGTGGTAACTCAAGCCCGAGGAATAATGAAGAATTTCAATACTTCTGATGTTGCCCAAAGAAAAACACAGTATGATTAACAGAGAGATTTTTCCTCTTGTTTAAACACTTTGTTTTGTTTCAAAGAAGAAGCTCTGATGCCATGTAGAAAATCTTAAGCATAGTAAGTAAAGATCATGAACATTTGGAGGCCAATATTTGGGCTTTCATATAAATCAAAAGTATAGGTGAAATACACCCTTACACCAACTCCTACATTCTAACAGCAAATATATACCTCATGATCCTGACATAGCCAACGGCTATAAATCTTAGTGATGTCACTAATATGTAATATCTACAATGTCTAATATCTACAGTACAATACACACTTAATCTACTGTACACTGTACAACACCAACTTTTCTACACTGCCCACAGTAGCCTGCCCTTCTCTTTGGTTAAAACATAGACAACAAGCCCTCTGCCAGAAGGTCTTCAATAACCATTTAGTACTTCTGATAAAAAAGGAGGGCGAAGCTATCGGCCCCGGGCGCCTTTAGGGGGTATATAGCTTGATGGCATCTTCAACTTCCTGCCTAGTATGCGGAAGGTCCATGAAGGCCACCTCGTCCCATGACAAGCGGCGAAACCAAGCGCAATCCTCGACACACTTCTGAAAGAGGTCTCATGGATGTAAACAAAACAGAAAAGAACTCAGATATACTACTACTACAACAACAACAACAATAACAACATTATCTCATTGCCTTAAGTCTCGTGCCTATAGAAGGGTATGGGGGATTCGGATGTACCCAACCATACCCATGTGTTAGAAACACACAGAGGTTGTTTCACAATGATCTATAATAAAAATTGCGTTCGATCAACTGCTACTTCATAATATAAGGTGCTGAATACCTGGCGGGTCAGGCACTCACTGTCCCTCAACTGTTCTCAAAGCCGTGATGGTGTTGGCCCTCCAGCGTTGAGTAGCCTTACGATGATATAACCGGGTGTTCTTATCTCCCCCAAAAAGCCATAGTTCTTTGCTTCGGTCCAATTGCTGTTAAAGCTCAACCAACTTCCCTCCAACCTCCTCCGTCACTCTGTCATACTTGACATCATGGATCTTAGCCTTAAGCGCATTGATATCCCGGGTAATAATACCCAATGAATCTTTGCTCCGGGTGATCAATCTGTACTTCCACTCCTGAAGCTGAGCAAGCATGTCTGAGGCCAGACACTACCCAACATACACCTCCCAATGCCGCTGAATCAATTCTTCTAACTCCCCCTAAATAGCCCCACATAGCCTAAAAGGCAAAGGGTTTCTGCTTAGGCACCCAACACAGTCTGAGCTCCCCTCCCTTTTGACGCCATAACAAATTCCATAGGCAGATGGTCTGACAAAATCACATCCAAGTGCCGCAGCTTGACATCAGGCCAATGTTGGGATTAATTCGAGATACGTGTGATGCGCAGCACGTTGATAAGGTTTATACGAATTAATCATAAGGTGGACGTTATGTATGATAATATTATATGTCACATATGTCACGTAATAATATTAATTGTTACGTAAAACATCCACATGTTAAGTGATCATCGGGTATACTCCTGGATGTATAGTGTGGTCTAAATGGAAACCCCGAATATGTAGACAGTCATATGGTCAGAGACCGCGATGGATGGGCTCAAAGTGCAATGACCATAAAGTTACGACATCTGGTCCCCGAGGGGCGACAACCCACGTGTGGCTTGTAGATAATTATTGGTACGATAATTAAATATTGGATAATATTTAATAGGAAGATAAGGTTGAGTTTTAAATTTAAGATTAAATTTAAAACTTTATACCTATCAGATCCTTCCATCCCCTCTATATGAAGAACGCTTCACCTCCTCATATT
>AP025063.1:3308117-3368748 GCA_036186865.1 Eustoma russellianum
ATTCTTCATCAGCCGGACAGTTGCAGTGTACGTGGTCAGATTAACAACGACAATGGAGCAAGGTATATTTTCCGCATTTTGTTACTTTGTCCATTGATTCGATTAAAAGGTCCTATTCAGGGGTTTATTAAATTAAATCCACAGCCAAAGGCCAAACAACTCGTCAGTCGAATCCTTGATGGGTGCCAGGAAGGCATCAGACATCGGAGAGCAGCGTAATGGACAGGCTCCCAACACTAATTCCGTAGGTCCTCCAAACATACTGCTGCTCAAAGCTCCCAAGTTGGACATGAAAATCGATGCACAGAGCTTCGACACATCAGAAAACATTCGAGGTAACCTCAGAATCCGTACGAAGAAGATCACAACTTAGGAACCAAATGCATGTTCTAACACATCACAACCTATAGTGCTAGAAGACAAAAGACCCAGGTGCTGTCGTAAATGAATAGACTTTCTGTCGGTCTGCACCTCAATGATCTCTCACACATGTCACAATCAATGAGAGCGAAGTACAATATCCATTTGGTTTAGGTCCATCTTCAGCTGTAACCTGGATCATTTCTTGTTCTCTAAGATGGTCTCCCTCCATTGCCTATAAATATTGCCTTTCCGTCAATAGATAGAGGATCTGGACCTAATTTCATATTTACGGATCTTGAAGCTTTTACGAGATCTGCTCTTCATAAATCCCTTAACTGAATTCAGCATCCGAAGATTCTCTTGGAGGAAAACTCTAGAGACTTCTAACTTTCGTCTGTTTTGCAAGATTGATTCAATAAACAGGTCCATTCATGCATATATCAAGTCCATTTCTTACGACCCGTAGCTTCAAAGCTTAAGTGTTTACACATTTCATCGTTCAAAGTCCACTATGAGCCCAATTCTTTGAAGCATTAAGTGTTTCTTCCTTCAAGTTCAATGTTGTCTTATAAGTCCATTACGAAAAGTGAACAAACCCTTCATTCAAGTTGTACATAGTTTCGTCATCTGGTGCTAAAAAGAGTGCATTCTAAGTGCTGAGATTGATTCTTGTTTACTAATCTGACGTTTTCCTCAAGAATCATGATGGGAACACAGAGTGTGCGAGAGAGGCTTGGTAAAACTCAAGACAATGAGGATGAAAGGTTCCAAGATCAGCTAGAGCCATCTTATCGTCCTCCTCTGGAGAAGGACAATGTGCTTGATCTTTTCCCAAAAAGACCACCTTATATTGATGAGCAATACTAAAGATGCAACATCACATGATTGAGAATTATGAGTTGTCCAAAATCACAACACAAAAACCTCCAAGGATTATTTCCAAATGAAGTTGAGCCTTCTAATAATTCCCTGCAAAAAAAAGACCACTACACGTCTTGCTGCCTATCCTACTGTTTTCATGGAAGAATCTTCTTATCACTCTCATTGGGTTTGAGAGTCTACCAAAACTAGGAGGGAAGAAAATTTTACAACCGTTTTTTTTAAAAAGAATAATAAAGGATTGTTTTTATAAAAAAAATTTATTAATTACAAAAAAAAGTAGTAACCGTTAGAAGTGGGGGGCAACAACTTCCCCCACTAACAGCCAAGATTGTTGCCTCAATCTCTTCCCCTTTGACCCAAATCTTATTCCCCTCTGTTTATATAAAAAAAATCCACCAATTTTTCCCCTGCCATTTCCTCTGTCGTTCCTTTCTACCTTAACATTCAACAACAACAAAATATTCTTTCCCAAATAGATGCAGCCGAGAATCACTCAAGGCACACACACAAAAGTTCTTTTTCAACGGTACCGAGAGGAAGAGGAAGAGAGGAAAAGGGAAATGATGAAAAGGAAAGGAAGAAGAAAGGTGGCATATTCCGACACCGAACCTAAGTAGTCGTGGAGATAGCATAATCGGAGGTAAGTACCAATTTGTATATTCTATGCATTTTCTTTAATTGGCCTTATTTTCTTATGTATTTTGGATCATATATCTCTATTTTTGATTGTTATAGATATGTGTATATAATATATGGTAAATGTGTAAATGTATGTGTACATATACGGTTGGTGTATAGATATGTATAGGGTGTGTTATGCATCCATTTATTTTGTTTTGTACCATATATATGATGTATGACTATAATCATGAATATTTAAGTATGTAAGAAAAAAAGGGTTTAATGACCGAAACTTACTATGTCCATGTATATACTGTTGATCTTTTGGAGATATATATATATATATATATATATATATATATCACTTATTTTTCCACTGCTCCCAGATAAGTCCTGTTCGCTCTTACTTTAATGATCTCCTTGATATATGTGCGTATCAAGCTACTGGATGGCGCAGCTTTCTTGTATCGGTATGGTTGGAATCTTCAGGGGGGTTTCTCGGACATATGCAGCGCATTTACATTGGTGTTCTTAATTGGAATATCTGGAAGATGTATGCAGAGATAGTGTTTGGTGAGGGGTCTTGGTCACAAAGAATGCTTCTCAAAAGTATACGGCTCGACATGTTTTTGTGGGCTAAGTCTCAAACTGGTACAAAAATTGTGTCAAATATCCCAAGATTAATCAGTGCTGGGCTGTCACCACCTCTTCGCTCGTCTAGGCTTCGGATTGTTCGATGGTGCCCGCCGCCAGCAGGAAGGTTGAAGTTAAATACGGATGCTTCTGTTGGTCATACAACAGCAGGTGGTGGCGCAGTCTTACGTGATGCACAAGGCTCTCTTCTACATGCAATCTCTTTTCCCTTACGACATGATTATCCGGTTCGAGTGGAGGCGCAAGCAGTTTTACTTTCTCTCCTATACTATCTCCCAAGATACGGTATTGTTGACGTTGAGGTAGATTGTCAGCAGTTGCTTTCCCTCATCCACGCTACGACTCCGTTGGCTCCAGATCTTGCACGTCTTCGGGCATTCTTTGCAGCATCATCGCTTAATATATATTATGCTCCCCGGGAGGTAAATCAGGCAGCGCATTTCTTGTCTCAAGAAGGATCACGGGCCACAAATCTTACATCCTACGCCTCACTGATGTCATTACCACCACACGTTCGAGGAATAATCCTGACTGACTTCACGCTCCCAGCATTTCGCACATCAGACAATGGTGAACACTAGCTTCATATTTTGGAGTATCAGCCTCCTGCCTCTAGCGTCTTTTGCAGTATTTCATACCTCATTATACGTTATAAGTGGGATTGTACAGTGTCAGTTTTGCAACAATATAAATATGCACGCTTTTTCCTTCGCCATGGTTTTATCCACAAGGGTGGTTTTACATGGCAAGGTTTTAATGCGACATATCATATATTGTTGCACTTTCACTATTCACATGTATCTCTATTATTTGTTTTCATATGATGACTTCATACACATGGTTGTAATAAGGCTTTCTCCTCCGCCATAAGTGAGGCTATTTAATAAAAATATATATTCAACAAAAAAAAAAAAAAATGTAGTGGGTTTTTTTTGGAGTTATATATGTACATGGTGTTTACTTGAATTATATATACGTAAGAATATTTGCTTTGATTTTTGGTTTTAAAATTTGTTCAGTTTTAAACATGACATTGGAAAATATGTGCATACATTTACTGATATCGAAATTTGTACATGCTGACAACTTTCTTTTTGGGATTCTTTTTGTATAATATTTAATCTTTATGGAATTCTATATTTTATATATACACATATATATATGGTTCTTGTAGATAATATCCTTGAATAACTTCAGAATTTGTTTGAGCAAATTTGAGCAAATATTTATATACTTTTTTTTTTTGTATTTTCCGATTTAGTTATATATGGATACAGTTTTAACTGCAGCTTTATATATATATATATAAATATATGTATATATGTATATATAATGTTATGGGTTGCTGATTTACAAATATCTATATATAAATATAATATCTTCAAATTTAGACCTTGTTGCCGTTGTTTTTTTTTCGGATTCAAGGTTTTAAAGTAGACATGCACAGTTTTTGATAATTAATATAAGAATACATTTTATAAACTGTTTGAAATGGAATTAGAAGTGTATCAATATGGTGAACTGCATGATCACTAAATTCAATTAAGTAAACTGTTTGGGACATGATATATATATGTGTTTATATTTTCTCAAACTATACATATATGAAATTGTAGGAACTATTTTCGGATAGGATTTTACTTAGTTATAAAACTTGCGGATTTTATAGCATAAGTGATTATATAAATGGTCTCAGAAGCAATTATATTTTATTATTAATTTTGGTTTAAGGAAAAAAAAATGGAAAGTTATGACCTAATTATTTTAAGTAAGTCAAATTAATCTTTATTATTAGGTATTGATTTTTATACTATAATTGTTTAGATTCGAGCCTAGAAGAGAAGAAAGTGAATACCGGATTCAAGGTAAGTGGTCTATCTATGCTTGTTATGTTGTCATGCATCAGATGTAAGTGGTCTATCTATGCTTGTTATGTTGTCATGCATCAGATGTAAGTGGTCTATCTATGCTCATTATACTGTCATGCATCAGAGCTAAATAGTCTATATGTCCTCGTTAGGTTGTCATGCATCAGATGTAAGCCATATATTTGTGTTTGTTATGTTATCATGCATCAATGTGTTACTTGTTGCATATATGTAATTGGTTTTCCTCTATATGTGAATTGTGTGCATATGTGATGTATGTGAACTGTGTGTATGTGTGAGTGTGGATGCACCAGATTAAAGAAAGATGAGAAAAACATAAGTGAGAATGAAAATAAAAATGAGATGAAAAAAAGAGAGAGTCGGGTCAGGCAGACCATCGAGCTGGGCCGAATGGCCAACGGGCCGGTTGCGGTGGCAGGCCTCGACCCAGAACCTGATATAAATGTTATTTAATTAATAGTAATAATTATAGAAAAATATAAATAAATATCAGAAAATTAGAGCTAAATTCCAGAAATAACTGAACCTAGATTCGAGTGCCTGAGGATGGTGAGGATGGGCCAGGGGTCTCAGGCGATTGTGTTGTTTGCATTCATGGCACGTGCATTGCATTGATGGTGGGTCGTGACGTACGGGTCACGGGCGCTCAGGATGGTGTACGGTGCCGGGGCCAAGTACACTCAGGATGGTGACTGTGGGTGGGTACGACCCACAGTCACTCAGTTAGGACCCGGGTTCATGCATTGCATGGTGGAGATATCGGCATTCCGTGTGACATGACTTCGTTGCGTGTGACATGCATAATAGGACATGCATCATGAAGTTGCGCATTATTATGTGGAGTGACCTACTTTCTGCGGCTTATCTACTTCGTTGGTATACATTGTCTTTTTCTTTGTTTATGTGATTATTTGTCTGTTGTGTATGTCATACTTGAGAAGAGCATGCATCACAGTAAGGTAGATTGGGCTGATGAGTTATTTATTTTGTATTTATTTTCGAAGTCCTAACTGTTAAAGATAATCGAGTGAAATTATTGTGGACTAAGGACATGTATGTTAACTGTAAATGTTATTTGTATTTGCTTCTGCATGTATGATTCCTATAACAAGTATAAGTAGGTTGCTTACTGAGCCCGTTGATTTTGGCTCACACCACCATTCACCAGTTTTGCAGGCATGAAAAATTAGGGTATGTTTACACAGGAGTTGGTATACCGTGGAAGATCGAGACGAGAGGTTTTGAAACTAAGGATATTCAGAAAAGACTTTCGAGAATTGGATGAGACAGTTATTTCGATATTCGAGGTTATGTATCTTCGAGATTAGTGTTTACATACATTTGACTATTGTATTGATTAGAAATTCTTAGACATTGTATTAATGATGATGATCATCTTATCGAGGACTTTAGCAATGACTTCCGCTGACATCAATTTGCGTTATTATGATGGCGTGTAGTTGATTTGTATCGACGCCTTGTATTCTCCTTAGTGAGATACGGCGGGTGCACTGTTCTCGATGCTAGGGCTCGGGAGCGGGGCGCTACAGTTGGTATCAGAGCATGGTTCTAGATCCACGGCGGAAACGTAGATTTAGGCCATGATCTTAGAAGTTAAGCTACGATTTTGCCCTAAGTTAATATCTTAGGCTTAAGCTGGATACTAAATATTTACTTTAGAATTAAGTTTCGGACATTAGAAGTTAAGTGATGATCTTGCCCATAAGTTATGATCTTAGTGCTACGAGGCGATTGTTACTAAGATTTAATCTTGGTTATAGGTACTAATCTTAGTCATAAGCGCTGATTAGATGCTAAACATGATTTTGGAAATAAGACATGATCTTATAATTAAAAAAAATTGATGATACCAAGAACGACTCTAGGAATAAATTATGACTATAGACTTAAGGGGACGATCGGTTAAGGGGCCCGTATACTTAGAGAGTACCATATGATTTTATTGCTTGCCTGACTTAAGTTTTGATCATAACCCTTTACACATCTCCGTAGCCGTGATCATAGTAACCCCGATTGAATCATATATAATTAAATTATATAAATTGCAATGTTAACCAGGATGCCCCATCATATGTGTCGGTTGATACATAAATTTAGATGGGCCATGCGGTTATTTGGGTTGCCTTACCATAGCAGCAGATTGAGACCCGGTATCATTAGGGTAACTGAAGCAGATTCATGTCTCTACTTTGACAGTAGTGTTAGAACATATTGTTGCAAGTGAGGAGCTGGAGGGATAACATTGAGAGTGATATAGGAGAACTCCATAGGTGAATATAAGAACACGTAAGTATTGTCGAATCTGGTAGGCTTAAATCGGGATAGAGTAAGCATGAACAAATAGTAGTTGCTATCCATGTGAGACTTAATCGGATTAAAAATATCGGTTGCGATAACCAAATAGGGAAGTAATGTGGATCAAAGTGTCGCGCGGAAGCGTGGTGGATTAGTATGCCTAAGATGGTTAAGTTAGCAATGAATTAAGTTGAATCTTATAATATAGAACAAGCAGAGCTAAGCTATGATTGCCTCAATAAGTTGTGATATCGGTGCTAAGCATAACAATCTATAGAGACAAGTAGGTTTGAACACACATAATGGCATATGGAAAATTCTAATAACTACGGGAGAAGTAAATTGAGGATTGAACCCTATAAGGACTAAATCATCTTGTAGGGTACTAGTGATGACTATACTGAATCATATTAGAATAAAACGTGTTCTGAAGGTATATACGGTTTAAGTGATTAGTTCTGGGACGTTAAGTCAAAATCTTAATATACGTAAGCACTGATTATAAAAGATTTCTGATGTTAGCAGATATAAATATGATATAGACCGACGATTTGGCTCCGATATGGTGACGATACCTTAAAGTTGAATCGCGAACCATAGATAAATTAAGTTATGATTTGACAAATAGAGATCAATGAATTAGAAATTACCTTGCGGGTATACAAAGAATGATTTTAAAAACTTAAACTTGTGACGAAGAAGTGAGATGGGTAGCATATCGAAACATATGGAGGATACCTAGCTCGGTCATTATCTAGGTAAATTGATTATGCAGAGCCATACTAAGTTGTGATTGCGCAAAATGCAAGTTTCGCGGACGAAACATTTTGTAAGAGGGGTAGATTGTTACAACCGTTTTTTTTAAAAAGAATAATAAAGGATTGTTTTTATAAAAAAATTTATTAATTACAAAAAAAAAGTAGTAACCGTTAGAAGTGGGGGGCAACAACTTCCCCCACTAACAGCCAAGATTGTTGCCTCAATCTCTTCCCCTTTGACCCAAATCTTATTCCCCTCTGTTTATATAAAAAAAATCCACCAATTTTTCCCCTACCATTTCCTCTGTCGTTCCTTTCTACCTTAACATTCAACAACAACAAAATATTCTTTCCCAAATAGATGCAGCCGAGAATCACTCAAGGCACACACACAAAAGTTCTTTTTCAACGGTACCGAGAGGAAGAGGAAGAGAGGAAAAGGGAAATGATGAAAAGGAAAGGAAGAAGAAAGGTGGCATATTCCGACACCGAACCTAAGTAGTCGTAGAGATAGCATAATTGGAGGTAAGTACCAATTTGTATATTCTATGCATTTTCTTTAATTTGCCTTATTTTCTTATGTATTTTGGATCATATATCTCTATTTTTGATTGTTATAGATATGTGTATATAATATATGGTAAATGTGTAAATGTATGTGTACATATACGGTTGGTGTATAGATATGTATAGGGTGTGTTATGCATCCATTTATTTTGTTTTGTACCATATATATGATGTATGACTATAATCATGAATATTTAAGTATGTAAGAAAAAAAAGGGTTTAATGACCGAAACTTACTATGCCCATGTATATATACTGTTGATCTTTTGGAGATATATATATATATATATATATATATATATATATATATATATATATATATAAATGTAGTGGTTTTTTTTGGAGTTATATATGTACATGGTGTTTACTTGAATTATGTATACGTAAGAATATTTGCTTTGATTTTTGGTCTTAAAATTTGTTCAGTTTTAAACATGACATTGGAAAATATGTGCATACATTTACTGATATCGAAATTTGTACATGCTGACAACTTTCTTTTTGGGATTCTTTTTGTATAATATTTAATCTTTATGGAATTCTATATTTTATATATACACATATATATATATGGTTCTTGTAGATAATATCCTTGAATAACTTCAGAATTTGTTTGAGCAAATTTGAGCAAATATTTATATACTTTTTTTTTGTATTTTCCGATTTAGTTATATATGGATACAGTTTTAACTGCAGCTTTATATATATATATATATATAAATATATGTATATATGTATATATAATGTTATGGGTTGCTGATTTGCAAATATCTATATATAAATATAATATCTTCAAATTTAGACCTTGTTGCCGTTGTTTTTTTTTTCGGATTCAAGGTTTTAAAGTAGACATGCACAGTTTTTGATAATTAATATAAGAATACATTTTATAAACTGTTTGAAATGGAATTAGAAGTGTATCAATATGGTGAACTGCATGATCACTAAATTCAATTAAGTAAACTGTTTGGGACATGATATATATATGTGTTTATATTTTCTCAAACTATACATATATGAAATTGTAGGAACTATTTTCGGATAGGATTTTACTTAGTTATAAAACTTGCGGATTTTATAGCATAAGTGATTATTTAAATGGTTTCAGAAGCAATTATATTTTATTATTAATTTTGGTTTAAGGAAAAAAAAAGGAAAGTTATGACCTAATTATTTTAAGTAAGTCAAATTAATCTTTATTATTAGGTATTGATTTTTATACTATAATTGTTTAGATTCAAGCCTAGAAGAGAAGAAAGTGAATACCGGATTCAAGGTAAGTGGTCTATCTATGCTTGTTATGTTGTCATGCATCAGATGTAAGTGGTCTATCTATGCTTGTTATGTTGTCATGCATCAGATGTAAGTGGTCTATCTATGCTCGTTATACTGTCATGCATCAGAGCTAAATAGTCGATATGTGCTCGTTATGTTGTCATGCATCAGATGTAAGCCATATATTTGTGTTTGTTATGTTTATCATGCATCAATGTGTTACTTGTTGCGTATATGTAATTGGTTTTCCTCTATATGTGAATTGTGTGCATATGTGATGTATGTGAACTGTGTGTATGTGTGAGTGTGGATGCACCAGATTAAAGAAAGATGAGAAAAACATAAGTGAGAATGAAAATGAAAATGAGATGAAAAAAAGAGAGAGTCGGGTCAGGCAGACCATCGAGCTGGGCCGAATGGCCAACGGGCCGGTTGCGGTGGCAGGCCTCGACCCAGAACCTGATATAAATGTTATTTAATTAATAGTAATAATTATAGAAAAATATAAATAAATATCAGAAAATTAGAGCTAAATTCCAGAAATAACTGAACCTAGATTCGAGTGCCGGAGGATGGTGAGGATGGGCCAGGGGCCTCAGGCGATTGTGTTGTTTGCATTCATGGCACGTGCATTGCATTGATGGTGGGTCGTGACGTACGGGTCACGGGCGCTCAGGATGGTGTACGGTGGCGGGCCAAGTACACTCAGGATGGTGACTGTGGGTGGGTACGACCCACAGTCACTCAGTTAGGACCCGGGTTCATGCATTGCATTGTGGAGATATCGGCATTCCGTGTGACATGACTTCGTTGCGTGTGACATGCATAATAGGACATGCATCATGAAGTTGCGCATTATTATGTGGAGTGACCTACTTTCTGCGGCTTATCTACTTCGTTGGTATACATTGTCTTTTTCTTTGTTTATGTGATTATTTGTCTATTGTGTATGTCATACTTGAGAAGAGCATGCATCACGGTAAGGTAGATTGGGCTGATGAGTTATTTATTTTGTATTTATTTTCGAAGTCCTAACTGTTAAAGATAATCGAGTGAAATTATTGTGGACTAAGGACATGTATATTAACTGTAAATGTTATTTGTATTTGCTTCTGCATGTATGATTCATATAACAAGTATAAGTAGGTTGCTTACTGAGCCCGTTGATTTTGGCTCACACCACCATTCACCAGTTTTGCAGGCATGAAAAATTAGGGTATGCTTACACAGGAGTTGGTATACCGTGGAAGATCGAGACGAGAGGTTTCGAAACTAAGGATATTCAGAAAAGACTTTCGAGAATTGGATGAGACAGTTATTTCGATATTCGAGGTTATGTATCTTCGAGATTAGTGTTTACATACATTTGACTATTGTATTGATTAGAAATTCTTAGACATTGTATTAATGATGATGATCATCTTATCGAGGACTTTAGCAATGACTTCCGCTGACATCAATTTGCGTTATTATGATGGCGTGTAGTTGATTTGTATCGACGCCTTGTATTCTCCTTAGTGAGATACGGCGGGTGCACTGTTCTCGATGCTAGGGCTCGGGAGCGGGGCGCTACAGAAAATGAGAAAAGGGCAAAAACTGCCTGATGAACAATTGCGGTACAAAGATCCTCCATCCATGGCTAGCCCTGATAGGGAGAAACAAAACAAGACACGTTATGTTTGAGATGAATTTGAGTAGGATCAATGTTGAAAATATGGAAGGATATGGTAACCAAACAGGAAATATAAGGGAATAGAAAAGCCAAGACACAACGTTACTTGTTCTCCTTAATGCTAAAATGCCTCCACCACGAATGAGGTGAACTATACGGCACAAGCCTCCCAGGATATAACGGCTTCTTCCTTTCGTTCGCTCTACGAGAGCAAGATGAACTTGCACAATAGAAGTATTTGATAGTGGAAGAAGAATAGAGGATAGCGGAAGAGAGAATATTGCTGAAAATTCTCAGATTTTGCAAAAGTATTAGTTATTGTTTAAGATAGCAAGGGCTACTATTTATAGGCCTTGGATAGTGTAAAACTACTTTTGAAACACCATTTCAACAGTAAACATAACCTCCATGCAATTACATAATGTTTATGTATGTTGAGAGACTATTCTTGGACCAAAAGTTGCAACTTCAAGTGAAGAGTTTTGACTTTTGGCATATCGATCGATCAATGTCATCAATTGATGTTGGACAGTGAACTCCAACTTTGCACCCTGACCACATCGACTGATCGATGTACCAATCGATCTATGTGATCGATCTATGTTGGACAGTGTACTCTAACTTTGCATCCAGACCACATCGATCGATGTCTAACAGAATACTCAGCTTCATTTTCCATCTTTTGAATTTTCATTTGGTTCGATCCAACTAGCACTTAGATCGATTCAAGTGAGTTCATTCAAGCTCAAAATGTTCTAAACATCTTTCAATCTCTCAAGAAACATCTTATATGCTTTTATATAAGTTTAGAACAAATTCTAAAATATTTTAAACGTATTTTTCTTGACAATCAAAACAAGATAACATGACCAGGAGAGCTCATTATGCATGAGAAGTCCATGTACTGCCGCCAAATGTTCTTCAATGGGAACATATCGGAATTGCCTCAACTGTTGCACATCAAAAGTTATATCAGACTCAGTAATGTTAAGTATAGCAGTTTACCGATTAGATAGCCTCCTGTAAGCATATGAATCTTGAAACAATGAATAATTATTATTTGCCAACCTCATATTAAGCTCCCTGGGATTTTTATCAGGTTTGGAATCTAGTTTACCATTATCTTGCAACAGCTTCAATGTAAACGCCTTTTTTGAGACCTAGTTACTTTTATACCCAAAAAGTACTTAAGGCCGTCAAAATTCTTGATTAAAAAATTATCTTGAAACAAATTCAATGCAAACGCCCTTTTTCGAGACCGAGTTAGTTTTATACCCAAGAAGTAGTTAAGGCGATCAAGATTCTTGATTAGAAAATTAGAATGAAGAAAGTCTTTGAACTATTCATTCTCATCTACCTCACTCTACTTCGATTTGAATAAGATAAAGTCTTCATTAGTTTCTTTTTCATTTAACTCACTCTGCAAAGATTGAAGTTGATGAAGTAGATTCAGTTTAAGCATATATGACAAAAAACTCAGGACTAGCCACAGCAATATCATCTGCATACACAAACTACTATGAAACAATCAGTAGTACGGAAAGTAAACATGCTATGTAGTCATGTTTAGATTGATGGAAACCTCTGGAAAGCAAGGTCTCACTTAGCATTCATATGCCTACTAATTTTCTTGAGGCTTAAAAACTTTTCTCAAGCTTGCAACACAGGGTTGATATCAAAGGAGGTCTCAAATGAGACAAAATATATGAGGTATCTAATCACGTGATGCCACGTGTACAAAATGACTCACGATTTACTTTCTTTTTTTAAAAAAGAACCATTTTGTACACGTGGCGTCGCGTGATTGGAGATCTCATATTTTGCCTCATTTGAGGCCTCCTCTGATATCAACCGTGCAACACATATTAGAGAAAGAAAAGGAAAATCAGGACGAAGTTGCAAACAAATTTCTTCAAGAAGGGCCCTAAGAAGGAAGACGTTGTTAGGTCCCTTAGAACACACTAGAAGGGGGGTTGAATAGTGTGTTCACCAAGTATGGATATTTTATGGATATTTTTCGTTTTGGAGTGCAACCAATACTTAGATGTGTTCTTTAGAAAGAATAAAAACTTGCAAGGAAGTAAAGAACACAAGTATGTATAGAGATTCAAGTCAAATGACTCTACTCCTCTACCTTCTTGATTTTTCACAAGAAGGATTTTGAGAAGAGGATTGTTATTTCAATGGGGGAAACAACAATCAAAAACAAAATCTAAACATTGAAAAACTAGGCAACACGCCTAGACCACAACAGAGAGATCTAACCCTTTGAAGTCTAGCCTCCAAAGATCTTCTTTGCCCTCAAAGAAATCTTGTAGGGAGAATAATGCACCACACACTATCAACTAACCCTTCAAAGTCTAGAAATCTCAAACAAGAAGCACCATTGCTCCTTGACCAACAATCTACACAATCTCTCACAATAATAACACACCAAGAAGAAGACTCTTCTTCTTCTTACAGAAAGCACTCTCAACAATAAAGTAAAATATACAATGTTTACAAGTATTTTGAGAGCTTGAGCTTGAGAGAAAACTTGAGAGCATCAATGGTAGAAAGTTAAAGAAGATGAGAAGAAACCCTTGCTTTTATCATTCTTCAAACTTCTTCCCGTTTGAAACCCTCTGCATAAACAATAATGGGTTTTGACATCTTGTGTTGGTGTGTCCTCATCATTGGAGATCTTCCTTTGGCATGTAACATTCTTGGAGAGATTTCAAAAAGAATGCCAACAAAGGAAACCTGAAATCTTCAGCAGAGAAGGACCTGTGAAAAAAGACACTAAAAGAGGAGAGTACAAAGAGTCAACTGATGTTAAAAAGTGAAGTCTAGGACCTTTGTAACGTTGGTCACATGAAGCGCCTAATGTGCTTAAAGCACAGGCGTTCGAAGTGACATAGAGCGCTTAATGTGAAAGTGAACTGTCGTTCGAAGTCACATTAAGCGCCTAATGTGGGCAGCTTAAGGCGTTCGAAGTCACATGAAGCGCCTAATGTTGCCCTTCATGCTTGTTCGAACTAAATCTGACATTTTCACAGAGAGAGTACTTAAGAGTACGTGCCCATTCAGGGGAAAAGTACTTTTGACTTGGTGGACCACTTGAAGCGCCTAATGTAGGCGTTCGAAGTGTTCGCACTTTTCATCAGGACACATAAAGTGCCTAATGTAGGCGTTCGAAGTGTTCGCACTTTTCATCAGGACACATAAAGTGCCTAATGTAGGCGTTCGAAGTGTCCTGACTTTCATACACTTCACATGAAGCGCCTAATGTAGGCGTTCGAACTGTCCTGAATTTCATACACTTCACATGAAGCGCCTAATGTAGGCGTTCGAAGTGTACTGGACTCCACCAAGGTACATTAAGTGCCTAATGTAAGCGTTCGAAGTATACGGACTTCCAACATCACATATGAAGCGCCTAATCTACTTGTTCGAAGTACACCATTGTGCAAATCATCAAAACTCAACATATTCTAACATTCTCCCTCTTTTTGATGATTTCACAACATGCATAACTTATCAAAGTTAGCTCCCCCTCAATTTATGCTCCCCTTACCAGGTGCAAGAAAAAATAACTTGGAAAGAACACGATGATGAGACAATTCAATAAACACCAAAAAAAATACCAAGTCAAATTTTCTTTTGCAATAACTTAAATTTTTCACATAACAACACAAAAAAAATTACATAGCACCACCACTTGGTGGTGTGAAACCGCTGAAGCCAAAACCTATGCTAGCCGCAAAATCAGTGAATCCACCCATGGATCCTCCAACATCTCCAGAGCCACCAGCATCACCGCCACCGCCAGCACTGCCACCAGCACCAGCACTGTCTCCCCCTAAATCATCAAAATTAGGGGGAAGAGTCCACGGACCGATCTGCATGAATGCATTTCTGAATGCATTCATGCGCAGTTCATTTCGCACATGCCGAGCTTCATTTCGCACATGCCGAGCTTCATGCTCAGCATCACAAAGATGCAACTGTTGAACAGTCTGTTCAAGCGCAGCAATGCGAGATAGCAACTCAAATGAATTGCTACCACCAGCAGCTTCTTGAGGTCCCTCCTCGACCTCTTCATCATCAGGAATGGTAGTGGCCTTCCGTTTTTGCGAGTCAATGGCTTGGGCGATATTGTAGTGATCATAGACGTCATATTTAGCAACCGGAGTCAAATCATCATCAGAAATTTCTATACCTTTTTACTTTAACAAGATTGTGATAATATTGGCAAAAGGTAAGGCTTTGGACCCTTTTTGGAGAGCTGCAAACATGACTTCTATGAAGATCCAGGCAAGATTCAACTGGGTCGGATGTTTGAGACAGTAAGAGACATAGAAATCCATGTTGCTTGGATTTCTCGTAGCCTTACCGTTGATGCAGTACATGACCACAGCCATCAGAATGCGATCCACCAATGGCATGTTCTGAGTCTTCTTTGAGGGTAAATACCCCAGATCAAATTTTACGTCCTGCTCACGGATGCCGTATTTGCTACTCTAGTCAAATACGGAGAAATCACTTAATCTCTCATTCCGGATTCTCAAAACTTCACAGATTTCAGGGACAGTGAAGCTGAGAGGAGTACCGTCAATAACTGTGTTAAGGGAAAAAGGTTGAGACTCAGATTGTGGTGTGACCCACAAGTTTGAATAGAACAGTCTGGTGTGCTCGCGGGAGAATTTCTGCATATCAAGTCTGGACCAAAGAGAGATCCATCCTTGATGTTCCAGCAAAGGAACAATCTCAAAAGCGCTGCTCGTCTCAGGAAGATTACTGAGATTGAGTAGTTTTAGAGGGATGATGAGACGATTGTTTGCTACCCATTTTTCAAAAAGCATATTGGAGTAGAAAGAAACATAGGCACCTTTGTCAATGTGACGTGGTGGTTTCTTTATTTCGGGTTCAAACTTCTTTAACCAAGGAAAATTTTCCTTGGTGAGCCCCTCACGAATGGAATTTATTTCGGCAGGTTCAAGAATCCCATGTCCAGCTGTTTGTTTTCGCTTTTGGGAGAGGGGGCGTTTAGAAGGACGAGCAGAAGCCATTTGAAGGGAATGTGAGTGAAGTTTTTGAAAGGAAGGAGCTTTTTGGAATAGTTGCAGGGACGATTTGGAGATGGGAAGAGAAGGGAGGAAAGATTTGGCTTTTAAAGATACAGAGGAAGATGAAGGGATAGAGGAGAGTAATGGAGGAAAGATGAGGATTATGGAAAAATGGATAGTGGGAGAGAGAATTGAGGAAGAAGGTGGGAAGATGAAGTGAATGGGGAAGAGGAAGAGGCAGACGTGGGAAAGAGAGAAGAAGAAAAATGGCGGCAGGGAATTGATGGTCCTTGAATGGCGCGAAAACTGAAGAGATGGCGGAAAAGACAGTGAAGAAATAGGGTTGAAGCGCCTAAAGTGACTTCGAACGACTTCACAAAATAAGATGAAGCGCTTAAAGTCACATTGAACGATTGTGGAGATGCAGATTGAGCGCTTAATGTCACTTTGAACAAGTGAACTTATTTAGATAACGCGCTTAATCCAACATCGAACACGAGTGTAAAGAAACATAAAGCGCATGATGTCACTTCGAATGAGTGACATCCTTAACATCAGACGCCTGATGTGACATCGAACGCCTGAAGCAAGTGTGATGAAGCGCCTTATGTATACAGATCTTGAAAATTTTAAAATTTTCTTGATCAAAACTCAAGATGTGTTTTATCAATCCATGTTGAGCAACCCCAACCTACTTCTTATAGATGCAAAAACATCACTAGGTAAGGGTTTCGTGAAAATGTCCGCTAATTGGTCTCGTGTAGGAACGAATTCCACACTTACCAAGTTCTTTTGTACACAATCACGGATGAAATGATACCTCACTTCAATATGCTTAGTTCGACTATGTTGGACGGGATTTTGTGTAATATTGATGCGGACGTGTTATCACACAAAATTGGCACCTTTGAGAAGTGAATGATATAATCATTTAACGTGTTAGTCATCCATAATAATTGTGCACAACAAGAGGCGGCTGACACGTATTCGGATTCCGCCGTAGAAAGAGACATTATGTTTTATTTCTTGGAAAACCAAGAAACGAGACAATCTCCAAGAAACTAACAAGTTCCGGAGGTGCTCTTCCTATCAACTAGACTCCCCGCATAATCGGAGTCACAATATCCTCTTAAATCAAAACATGCATTTTTAGGATAAAATAAACCAAATTTCAAAGTACTTTTAAGGTATCTAAAGATGCGTTTTACCGCAATAAAATGCATCTCCCTAGGATCACTTTGAAATCTAGCATATAAACATACTGCATGCAAAATATCGGGTCTACTAGCCGTCAAATAAAGTAGACTATCTATAATGCCACGATACAAGGTTATCTCGACATGCTTTCCTTTTTCATCCTTTTCAAGCTTGGCACTTGTGCTCATAGGGGTGTTTACCTCTCTTCCTTCATCAAAATTGTACTTTTTGAGCAAATCCCTTGTGTATTTGGTTTGAGAAATGTACACGCCTTCTTCGGTTTACTTGATTTGTAATCCAAGGAAATATTTAAGTTCTCTCATCATGCTCATCTCGAACTCACCTTGCATAAGACTAGCAAATTGCTCACGAAGACAATTGTTAGTAGCGCCAAAAATAATATCATCAACGTATACTTGAACAATTAAATGATTTCTACCTTGTTCCTTTATGAACAAAGTAGTGTCAACTTTACCTCTTGAAAAACCATTATTAAAAATAAAAGTACTTAACCTCTCGTACCAAGCTCTTGGAGCTTGTTTGAGGCCATAAAGAGCATTTTTAAGTTTGAAGACATGATGTGGTGAATCATGACATTCAAACCCGGGAGGTTGTGCAACATACACTTCTTCTTGAATAACACCATTCAAGAAGGCGGATTTAACATCCATTTGGTAAAGTTTAAAATCCCTATAACAAGCATATGCTAACAACATCCTAATAGCCTCAAGCCGTGCTACGGGTGCAAATGTCTCATCAAAATCAATACCTTCTTCTTGACGGTATCCTTGAGCAACTAACCTAGCATTGTTTCTAGTGACATTACCTTGATCATCCATCTTGTTCCGAAAAACCCATTTCGTACCAATAATAGGATGATCATGTGGTTTGGGAACTAACTCCCAAACATCACTTCTTTCAAATTGGTTTAACTCTTCTTGCATAGCCAAGATCCAATTTTCATCAAGAAGTGCATTTTTAATATTCTTAGGCTCTATAAGAGAGACACATGCATTCTCTCTATATTGCCTTCATGTGGTGATACCCCTATTTGGATCACCTATGACTAACTCTTGAGGGTGAGAACTTTTGTGTTTAAATGATCTAGGAAGATTGGAGACATCTCCTCCAACTTCCTCATGATCATGTTCCGGAAGTGATGATCCTTCATCATTCGCATGAATCTCAAATTCCATAATGTGTGATGCATTATCTACATTTTGTGTATCAACATGAGTATGAGAAATATTTCTATTTGACTCACTAAGTTCATGCACACAAGGTGGAGGCGTACCTTCAATAGGTTCAACTCTCAAGTCAATAAAGATGTTTCCATTTGGAGGATCATCAACAATCTCTTGTTGAGGAACAACCATAGGAATATCCTCAAGAATTTCTTCTTGAGGAGTCACATCTTCATCTTCTTCGCAATCCTCATTAAGTTTAGATTCGTCACTAAGTGACTCATTAAACTTAACATGGATTGATTCTTCCACCTTTTGACTCCTTTTGTTGAAAACACGAAATGCCTTACTATTTGAGGCATAACCTAAAAAGATACCTTCATCCGCTTTGAGGTCGAGTTTGTCCAAAGTATCCTTGGTATTAAGTATAAAACACTTGCAACCAAAGACTTTGAAATACCCAATATTGGGAACTTTTCCATTCCAAAGCTCATAGGGTGTCACATTTAGGTATGGTCTCAAATAGACACGATTGATCACATGGCAAGCGGCATTTACCACTTCGGCCCAAAAATATTTGGGCAAACCGAACTCATTCAACATTGCTCTACACATTTCTTGTAGAGTTCTATTCTTTCGTTCGGCCACACCATTTTGTTGAGGAGTTCTAGGTGCCGAAAGGTCATGAGATTATCCTTTGGATACACAAAACCGTTTGAAATCACCATCAAACTCACCACCACGATCACTACGGATGGTCTTAATGGTGTCACCCACATGATTTTCCAATCGTTTACTTAGACTCATAAACTCACTACATGCATCACTTTTCTTAGCTAGAAACATCACCCACGTATAACGAGTATAGTCATCTACTACCACGAAGGTATAATTTTTACCACCCAAACTTTTTGTTCCAACATCCCCTTACAAATCCATATAAAGCAATTGTAGGGGCTTGGAGGTGGAAATATTTGTCTTAGGTTTGAAGCTTGTTTTCACAAGCTTCGCTTTTTGACAAGTGTCACATAAGTCATGGTTTTTGAAATTCATTTTTGGAAGGCCTCGGACTTTACCATTTTCACAAATAAACTTAAATGTTTTGAAACATACATGTCCGAGACGTCTATGCCATAGTTGCGTCAAATCATTCTTAGCAACTAGGCAAGATATATTTTGAGAAACCAAATCGTTGATACTAAGCTTGTAAATATTTTTGAAACGTAAAGCCTCAAATAAAATATTGTCACCCTTTTTTACTACACACTTTGTTTTTAAAAACGTTACCTCATAATTAGCATCACATAGTTGACTGACACTTATCAAGTTAAACTTAAGACCTGCAACATATAAGACATCACTAAGAAAGAAAGAATCGTTACCCACAATACCATGTCCTTTGATTTGGCCTTTGCTACCGCCAAAGTGGACAACTCCTCCATCTTGCATAGTGAGTCTATAGAAGAGACGTTTGTCTCCCGTCATATGGTTGGAACACTCACTGTCCACGACCCATTTGACCTTCTTGTCTTCGCTTTCCCCATTGAGTGCTAGGGCCTACAAAAGAACCATATGAAGTTGGTACCCTTTTTGTTTTGGGTCCTTGAAGGTTAGTTACCTTCATCTCGCCTTTTGGCACCCACACAAGACTCTTGTTATTTTTAGCCCTACATACTCTTTCTACATGACCTTTCCTATTGCAATAAAAACATATAGGAGTATGCTTGTGAGTTTGTGTATGCTTGTGCGAATGCTTGTGAGTAGGCACATGTCGTGTTTGGTGCATTAGCCTTTTGCTTAGGCATGTGCCTTTGTTTTTTCAAGGAGGTTTTAGACTCCTTGACAACTTGTGCTTGTTCCTTTTTATTTCCCTTCTTAGATGCATACATGTCACTAGGTTTGATTTTAGTTTTCATGCTCGGCCTAGATGCATCCTTAACCTCTATCTTTGTAGCACTTACCCTTGAATCATTTTTCTTCTCATCAAGGGCTTGAGCACATGATTTCATCAAATCATGTTTCTCTTCAAGTGCAATCACATGCATGGTCAAAAATATATCATGCTCAAGTTGCAATGTAATGTGATCTTCTAACGTGTCATTATATTCATTAAGCATGCTCTAAATTCTTTCTTGACACGTTTATATTTCAAGTCTAAGAGGTCATTTTCTTGCACTAAATCATCTCTTTCATCAATTAATCTATAGTGAGATAAGATATTGCATACCTCCATGTCATCATCAATGGCCATTAGTGCAAAGAATTCCTTGTCAAGATCATCTTGAACCACACCCGTGAGTGCAAGATCATCATGGTCGCCATTGTCGCTATCAGACCCGGAAAGAATGCTCTCCCAATGGGCTACTTCCGCTTGCAAGGCCTTCTTCCTTTGGTAGATGGCCTTCTTGTCCTTGAGTTGCGGATCCTTCACCCGACAATCATTCATGAAGTGACCAAGCTTTCCACACTTATATCATTTATTCTCTTGGTCCTTCACCTTGTCCTTGGAGAATTTTTCCTTGGTAAATCTTTTAGCTTCATCTCCATTCTTTCTATCAAAACATCGGAATCTTTTAACAAGAAGTCCGACTTCATCATCCGAGTCCTCCGACTCGCATACAAGCGCTTTAGTGGAGTGGCGAATAGGGTAGTTCTTCTCTTGCGCATCTAGATGAATCTCATAAGTGATGAGATTCCCATATAACTCATCCAAGGTGATGGTCTCCAAATCCTTGGACTCCTCAATGGCCGTCATCTTTGCGTTCCATTCTCTTCCTAAACTGTTTAGGAAGCAATGGTTTAGATCCTCTTGTTCGATTTTCTTGCCAACCGCAGTGAGAAGGTTGACAAGTTTGGTGAATCTTTGAATGAACTCTTCGATCTTTTCACCTTTGGGGACAGTAAAATTGTAGAACTATTTGATTAACTGTCTCCTCTTGGCCTTCCTTACTTGAGATGTTCCTTCATGGATCATCTCAAGCTTTGTCCAAGCCTCGTGAGTGGATTGGACTCCTTGAATCTGAGCTCTCTCATTTGGAGTAAGAGAGCTATTTAAAATAGCGAGAGCATTGCTATTTATAGCCAACTATAACTCCTCTTCAGGAGTAGGATCATCAATATCAATAGGAATCATTGAGCCTCTTGAAACTTCTCTCCAAATTCTGTGCCCACAAGAACATAAATATGTTTCCATGTTGGACTTCCATAGTGGGTAGTTGAGAGGATCAAACATTGGGACTTTGACATGTATACTGGAGATAGAAGGGAGTAGTGATTCTTGCCTCCTTCTTCTTGAGGCATCATCACTAGGGGAACTCACATCATCAAAAACAAAGGGATCCATACTCTAATGATCAGATCTTGTATTTGAACTCAAATGAACAAGATGTGGCTCTGATACCAATTTTTAGGTCCCTTAGAACACACTAGAAGGGGGGTCGAATAGTGTGTTCACTAAGTATGGATATTTTATGGATATTTTTCGTTTTGGAGTGCAACCAATACTTGGATGTGTTCTTTAGAAAGAATAAAAACTTGCAAGGAAGTAAAGAACACAAGTATGTATAGAGATTCAAGTCAAATGACTCTACTCCTCTACCTTCTTGATTTTTCACAAGAAGGATTTTGAAAAGTGGATTGTTATTTCAATGGGGGAAACAACAATCAAAAACAAAATCTAAACAATGAAAAACTAGGCAACACGCTTAGACCACAACCGAAAGATCTAACCCTTTGAAGTCTAGCCTCCAAAGATCTTCTTTGCCCTCAAAGAAATCTTGTAGGGAGAATAGTGCACCACACACTATCAACTAACCCTTCAAAGTCTAGAAATCTGAAACAAGAAGCACCCTTGCTCCTTGACCAACAATCTACACAATCTCTCACAATAATAACTCACCAAGAAGAAGACTCTTCTTCTTAATACAGAAATCACTCTCAACAATAAAGTAAAATATACAATGTTTACAAGTATTTTGAGAGCTTGAGCATTAGAGAAAATATGAGAGCATCAATGGTAGAAAGTTGGAGAAGATGAGAAGAAACCCTTGCTTTTATCATTCTTCAAACTTCTTCCCGTTTGAAACTCTCTGCACAAACAATAATGGGTTTTGTCATCTTGTGTTGGTGTGTCCTCATCATTGGAGATCTCCCTTTGGCATGTAGCAACATTCTTGGAGAGATTTCAAAAAAAATGCCAACAAAGAAAACCTGAAATCTTCAGCAGAGAAGGACCTGTGAAAAAAGGCACTAAAAGAGGAGGGTACAAAGAGTCAACTGATGTTAAAAAGTGAAGTCTAGGACCTTTGTAACGTTGGTCACATGAAGCGCCTAATGTGATTAAAGCACAGTCGTTCGAAGTGACATAGAGCGCTTAATGTGAAAGTGAACTGTCGTTCGAAGTCACATTAAGCCCTAATGTGGGCAGCTTAAGGCGTTCGAAATCACATGAAGCGCCTAATTGTGCCCTTCATGCTTGTTCGAACTAAATCTGACATTTTCTCAGAGAGAGTACTTAAGAGTACGTGCCCATTCAGGGGAAAAGTACTTTTGACTTGGTGGACCACTTGAAGCGCCTAATGTAGGTGTTCGAAGTGTTCGCACTTTTCATCAGGACACATAAAGTGCCTAATGTAGGCGTTCGAAGTGTCCTGACTTCCATACACTTCACATGAAGCGCCTAATGTAGGCGTTCGAAGTGTACGCACATCCAGACACTTCACATGAAGCGCCTATTGTAGAAGTTCGAAGTGTACTGGACTCCACCAAGGTACATTAAGCGCCTAATGTAAGCGTTTGAAGTATACGGACTTCCAACATCACATATGAAGCGCCTAATCTACTTGTTCGAAGTACACCATTGTGCAAATAATCAAAACTCAACATATTCTAACAGACGTTACTGTTACATAATTAATGCATGTTCCAAAACTTTAGCAACTACGAGTGACAACATTCATCTCACAATAGTCATTTTTTTAGCGGAAAAATAGTCATTTAGGAAAAGGTGTCTTGGTAATAAATACCTTTCTATTTCCAAAATAGTCACGGACACACTTTTTCTTAACTTTCAAATATGATGAAATAAATTAAACTGACTCACTAAATTAGTTGTGCTTGTTATATTGTGAAGTATCAGTTGATCGATACAACTTGACTCAATTTTCATTATGGGCCATCAGAAAACAACCTCTATATGTTTCTAGCACATGAGTATGGTTGCGTACATCCGACCCTCTATACCCCGCCATAGACAGGAACATCTAAAACAATGGAGAAATGTTGTTGTTATTGTTGTTTTGGTAATAAATACGAAGCTGTTGTTTATAACCTTTGCCTAATTACCTAGCATTATACCTCTTAGCCAAATCATATCATATTGAAGCTAGTCCTTGCACATCCATCTAATAACCAATTCATGTCTTTTTTTGGCTAAAATGTAAAAATTTCATTTAACCAAAGATCAAAATAGGGTCAGCTCATATACAATTTCACTGGGCATACCTAGGATGCAGCTCATACAATCAGGAAAAATCTACAGAAGGAGGCAAAGATCTATGGAGGCAAAGATCTATACACATAAGTAATAATTCTATGAACCACATCCGAAGCATTCGAAAGTTGACCCTCAAAAATTTTTAAGTTCCTAGCATTCCATAAGTAGTAGATGGTAGTAGCAAATGAAGCCTTAATGACTTTTGTCCGTGAACTTTTCCTTCTTGCGTTCTTAAGAGTCCAACTTACCAATTTTTAGAAGGAGTCAAAAACAACCTGGATATGCAACCAACTTAGTAACGTGCACCAAACATCACTGGCCAATGGGCAGGAGAACCGCAAGTGATCTTGTATTTCAGTCGAATGTCCACAGGACGGGCAAGAAGTATCATTAACCACAAAGTGCAGCTTATCTCTTGTGGGAAGTCTGTCCCTAGCGACCAACCAAAAAGTGAAATAATGTTTGGGAGCATTTGCAGGAGCCCAAACAATAGAAGACCATTTCTGTCAATTTCCTTTGCGTCTAAGTGTATCATACGCCATTGAGGAAAAGGATCCCTTTGCATTCACCCAATGCCATAGTTCCTGCTCAGAAAGAACACTACTACCAAAGTGTTGAAGAAGCAAATATTTCACATGCAAAATTTTCTTAATAAAGACTGAGAAATGGGACTTTGGGCGTTTATCCCAAATCCCATTTTGAAATTTGTAATAATGTTGTATCCATCTGACCCAAAGTGTGTCTTTTTTACATTGATTATTCCATAAGTACTTTAGCAGCAAAGCACGATTCCAAGCAGTCAGGTCAAATAAACCCAATCCTCCCTCATTCTTAGGCAGACATATGTCCTTCCATGCAACCCAAGCCTTCTTATGTTGGGCCTCCTTATTTCCCCAAAGGAAGTTCCTAGAAATCTTCAAAACCTGTTGTTGAACACCAGTCAGAATAGGCAAGATGCCCAACCAAAAGGCATAGATACCTTGCAGGACACCTCTGATTAATTCAATCCTACCCGCATAAGACAGAGACTTGACATTCCAAAGAGTTGTGCAAGTTACGATACGCTTGATGTAACCTCCAAAACGCACAGTTTTGAGGGCAGAACCCGCAATAGGTATCCCTAGGTACCGAAAGGGAAATTACCCCAGGCGAAAACCAGTTAATGCAATCAACTCCTCTTGTTCATCATTGTTCAGTCCAACCAAGTAAATGTCAGACTTGGCAATATTCAGTTTCAGTCCAGAGGTAACTCCGAACCCATGCAGAATTTCCACAATAGCACGTACAGAGTTTTAATCCCCTCTTGAATAGAGAACTAAGTCGTCCGTAAAAGCAAGATGTGTAATCTTATGGAGTCCACATCTAGCATGGTACTTGTAGCTTTTGTTCTCATCGAAGTGTTCTAAGCATACAAGAAAGATACTCCATGCCTAACACAAAAAGAAAAGGAGATATAGGATCCCCTTGGCGAAGCCCTTTTTCACCCTTAAAATATCCTTCCAGAGAACCATTAATCACAATAGAATAAGAAGTGGTGGATACACATTCCATTAACCAATTAATAAACTTACAAGGGAACTTGAGCCCGTTGAGAATCGCAGCCAGGAAGTCCCACGAGATCGAATCAAATTCCTTTTTGATGTCAACTTTTATAAGACATTTGGGGACTGTCTTTTTCCTTTCATACTGCCGAAGCAACTCTTGTACCAACAGAATATTCTCAGCCATCGACCTACCATACACGAACCCAGCTTGTGCTTCATCAATCAAAAATGGCAAAGTTTTGTCCAATTTATCTGCTAAAATCTTTGAAATGACTTTGTACAGGACATTGCACAATGAAATTGGCCGGTAATCACTCACAGTCCTGGCGTTGGTTGACTTGGGAATGGGAACAATGACGGAGTGGTTTAATTGCTTTAACAGCCGTCCATTTTCAAAGAACTCCATAACAGCCTCTGTAACTTCAGTGCCAACAATAGGCCTAACTTTGATAAAGAATAGTGAAGTGTATCCATCTGGCCCAGATGATTTTTCTTTTCCAGTTGAAAACATTGCTCGTTTAACTTCCTCCGGCTCAACAGGCAAAATCAAAGTTTCAGCTGCAGTTTGGTCAAGTCTGAGACCAAGCTCAAAAACATTTGGATCAACTGGAAGGGAATTATCACGATCCCCCAAGAGGGTCTTGTAGAACCGTAGGAACTCATCAGCAATTTCGTTGGGCTTAGTAACAAACGTGCCATCTTCTCTTTCCACAAATAGAATTCTTCCCTTTGCTCTACTCCTTTTCACCCAAGAGTAGAAAAATTTGGTACTGCGATCAGTGAGACGAATGAATAATCCCTTAGCCTGCTGCGAATAAAATGCATTCTCCCACTTCAACAGTTGTCTTGTGTAAATTTCTTGGTGCTTAAGGGACTCTATTAGTTGATCATTCTCATGATCCGTTTGTAGCTGCATCTGTAAGCCTTCCAAGATACCCTTAGCTCAGGTCACTCTTTCAGAGATATGCGAAAAGTCCCTTTCATTAAGCCTCTTAAGACTACCTTTAAGCGCTTTCAGTTTCCTACAGATTGTATACATTTTCCTTCCATAAAAGGGTCACTCCCAAATATCCTTCACAATTCTCATAAAGTCCGGATGACTAGCCCACATATTAAGGAACTAGAAGTTGACCTTGGATCTAAAGATCATTTGATCCACATACACAATACCAGGAGAGTGATCCGACACACATCCAGCGGTAGGAAAATGCACATTAGAGGAAGCAAAAAATTCCAACCAAGCTTCATTTACCAAAACTCTATCCAGTTTGGTTTTGACTCTACCATTTGTCCAAGTAGATTTACATCCCGAATAAGGCATTTCAACCATTTTTCATATCAAACAAAATTCAATAGGGTCCCTTACCTCATGTGAAGTAACCTCTCTACCATTAATTCTTTCATCCTCTGCAAAAACAGAGTTAAAGTCCCCCAGGATCGCCCAAGGAAGGGAGACACTATGGCTAAACTGCTCTAAATAACTCCACATGTACCTCCTTTCAATCACACTATTATGTCCATAAATAAATGAGAGACTAACTTGCCTCCCATCAGCCAAGGAGGTGATCTCGCAGTTAATAATTTGTTCTTGTTCGCCCAATCCAGCAACCTGCACAGTGGCTGGATTCTAAAATACCAAGATCCTACTACCCGTATATACATCAAAATTGTTAATATAGCTCCAACCAGTGAACACATTTCGAACCAAGTATTGAAAATTTTTATGTATGAGCTTAGTTTCAAGAAGTCCTATCACATCTATGCTATTCTTTTTTGCGAACTGAAAAACTTCCCTTTGCTTCTGGGGGGAAGCTAACCCCCTAATATTCCAAAAGCGAAAATCATTGAGAACAATTTGGTGAGGAAACCTTGTCCTTGAACTTAGAAGGATGATCCTTCAAAGCCTTCGACAATTTATGCCTTTCCTTCTTTCATATGACTTTGATGAATCCTTCAGCTTGTTGGACTTCTTTATCAATCTTCTCCTCAGTTTGCTGTAGAATTTTATCCTCCTTCTCCATTTGTTCCAGACTTTGCGCACCTTGTTCTGAAGGCTCCTCTCCTCTAATTCCTTTGTACGCTTGCATTAAAAATGCTTCAATATTCTCCTGAGAATGGGCTTGGATATATACTTCAGCCTGCTTGGAGCATGTTCACTGAAGCTGCATCTCTGCAATAGAAGCGTCCAGTGCCAGACAACCTCTATCGTCCTTATTCTGGTTCCTTCGTAGGGAACCAGCTGATTTCCCCAAAGATCGTTTTTTATTAGTCTCTCTCCTGAACTTCTCATCCTTCATAAACAAGTGATGTCCTTTTGCAGTGTGACCAATTCTTCCACACGTGATGCAATACATAGGAACCTTCTCATATTGAATCTCTTGCTGATGAACTCTGTCCGGAAGGGTGATATCTATTGTTTTTGGGATTTCCTTCGACACATCAACCTCTATTAAGAGCCTAGCATAGTTAAAGGTACCTCTCCTAGCAGTAATTTGATCTGTACTTATTGGAGTTCCCAAATAGGAACCAATCTGACTTAAAAACCTATCTTTCCAAAGAATCAAAGGTAGATTCACCAACCTCACCCATATTGGGACCACATGCATGTTCTCATGCCCAAAAGAAAAATACTTAGGCATTCTTTTAAGCAATAGAGGTTTACCACTGATAAAATAGGGACCCTCCATCAAGATATCAAGCATTTCTTCAACATTTTCAAACTGAAAAATAATCCATCCTGAGTCATGCAACTGGAGTTTGTGTTTAGCCCTCCACTGTTTCGTAACTTGCTTCAGATGACCAAGCCCAGGAAATGTGCCACCAATACATCCAATCAGACAGAGTTTCTATTCATTTTCCTCCTCAAAGTCAGCTTCAATAAAGAAAGGCCCATCCGGATATGTTTCCATTTTGGAAAGCTTAAGGCCTTCCTTACAATTGTCCTTGAAAAACGAGGTCCAAGGAGTTCTTGTATGCAGTTCATCCTGCACCCTTCCAGTTTTTATTTTGTGCTGCACCCTTCGTCCCAACCCAGCATCTTCAAGAAGAGATATATCTCCCTCCAGCTCCTTCCTAATATCATTTCCTTCCTCTCCCCCAGATCTTTTCAGATCTACAGGCCCAGAAGTCCTTGCATGCAACTCATCCTGCACTCTTGCATCATATCTTTCTCCTTGCACCTTTTGTCTCACATCAGAACCTTCAGACTGGGAGTTACCTACCCTTTGCTCATTTCCAATGAAATCAACAGAAACTTCACCAGATCTGTTCCGATCTACACCTTTCTGCTGCTTCGCATCTTCCAGCACACACTTTCCAACTCTGCTTACATTCTGAGGCAAGACCAAGTCCTCTTCTAAAATACAAAAGGGACCAAAGGCATATCCATGGACCACCTTATCAACATTTTTGTAACTCATCTTGTTCATTTATTGCGGATAAAATGCACAGAATTGTATAGAAAAGATTGAAGAAATGGAGAAAATGAGTTAAATCCCAGAGAGCGTCTCTCTCTTCTTTCTCTCACATCTTCAAATTCATGTCTTACCACATGGTAGAGAAACAAAATCTCATGTATGATTATCTTGCTTTATACTTCTTTCTTTCTTTTTACTTTTTTTTTTGGGTGTGTGATTCAATTTAGATTAATTCTGGTTCAGAATTTTGAATCATTCTTTAAAACTACAAATTAGTCTTGCTTTTTCCCCCTTTGTTCATTTATTTGGAAAGGATGGCAGTTAATTTGTCAATTTAGAATTATTTAAGGGCCAATGGTATTACATTATCTCTTTTTTAATGTGATATAGACAAGTATCAATTAGAAGGATGTGCTTCTGTAAAAAAAAAAAAAACCTTACGTACTATTACTGTTTTAAAATTATAAAATTTACCTTGCTTCATGGACATCTCATGCAAAATTCCTTATCAACCAGATAAATTGGTGAAAGATAATCAAATTATGAATGTGATAAACTCCTCTTTTAATAAATCTCACAGGAAAACCTATGTAAACTTTCTTTCCTTTTGTCAACAAAATACCGCAGACTCAAAGACGCCATCAAGTCATGCATACGCTAAACTCTTTTTGAACAATTCTAGATGGTCTAGAAGTTACTATAAAGTAACTAATAGTTATTTATTAACTAATAAAAAGTAGACATATTAATTATTATGTTTGTCGGAGAAAGGACTATCCTCACATATATATTTCTTGTTAGTCTCTGTGTAACTACTTCGATATACTATACTATTTTAAAATGAGTAATGTTTTGAATACTCTATTAGAATATTATTTTGGAATACACCTTAGGTGAATTGATAAGATGAAGAGAGAAGGTATAATTTTTTTTCCCGCACATTCTCTCATCTTCTTATTGATCCAATTGGTACGTTCCAAAATAATATTCTAAATGGAGTGTTATTTAGCAATACTCTTTCATGATTCATTTACTCATATGTAACATGTTTTCAAAACAATTAGGCAACATAGAACAAAAGAGAATCTCTCATCTTGAGTTGTTAAGCGAACCAAACAGTCCGTGAATTGTTCGAGTTCGATTTGTATTTGTTTCGAGTTTGTGCGTTAATTTTATTTAAACAAACCAAATTCGAACACCTAATTAGGTTCGTTTACTAAAACAAGACGAACTATTCGTGAACTATTCGGCTCGTTTAAACAGTTATAGTGTTATCGAGTCGAACAAGAACAAAATTTGAAGTTCGTTATAGTAAACAAACTGAGCCGTACAGTTCGTTTAACTAAACGAATCCGAATTCAAAAACCTGATATTCAGCTCCGATCGTTGGTTAACACCCATACTCTCATCTTATCTGTCGGTTACCAGAGTAAAAACCACGCATTCCCCTTGCCACTCCACATGCAACACGAAAAAAATTATCATTAAAACAAAATCTTTCATTAACTTCACCAAGTAATGCTTAAAACTATTACAATTAAATTCCAAATCGACCACTAGCAAAGCACCTGAACTATAGGAACTAGTTCAGCAATCACTCTCCATTCTCCTTATTTCTGAAATAACTCCTTAATTATTATAAGAAAAATTCTTCAACAATAGAATCTTCATCAATTCATGGCCCTGCAGTTCTTTCTGATCTCTCCATTAGACCCAGTGAGAGGATTAACGTTACCCATTCTCACCATTGCCGCAGTAAAATCACTGCTAAAAGTAGGATAATTATTGCTATAACTCCTCACAAGAGCATCTTGTGACCCACCATTAAACAGTTCTTGATCAGAATGTAACAGCCCACGTTTAGCAACAAGATTCATGTAATACTTATTATCGAATGTGACCGGAGTCTGTAAATCCAAGGGGGCCAAGTTGTTGTCACCGGTGCCGGAGGCCGCAGGGCAATTAGCTTTTCTTGTGGTGGCGAAACTTGGGTCGATGTTTGTGTCGTTATATATGTGTGATCGGAAGACGGTGCATCTAGCTTGGCCGATGGTGTGGGCCCCGGAGAGGGCGGTCATGTCGCGAGCGCTAAGGCCTTTGGCGGAGAATAAAGAGGTGAGATTTGAAAGACTTGAAAATGGAGATGGGATTTGGCTGTTGGCGGCGGAGAGGCTTGCGGTTCTTGAATCTCTCCGGCCCAGTAATACTGTCCATGTTGGTCCTCCCAGCTGCAAAAAAATGCATGACATTTGTTTGTTAGATATTATCTCGAATTCTAAAAAAAAAAAAAAATTGAAATAAAAATCTTAAGAATCGGAGTGGCAGGAGGAGTTCTTAACCCTTTATTCAATCACATAGTTTCGAGTCTTAGAATATGATACTCTGTTTAGAATATTGTTCCAACACGGACAATTAGAGATAAAATAAATAGGTTATATGAGGATGAAGTACTACCACCTGTTTCTTTATAGTTTTGAGTGGATATGATTCTCACCTCATGTAACCACAAGTTTCAACATGGTATCAGAACCAGTTTAAAATGTTGGTTCACGCCTTCCCTGACCCATGATTGACCATTTATTGTTTTTCCTCATCCAAGTCCAAGGTTGGCTTGTGGCTTGTGATTGAAAGCGGGTTCTAAGGCATGTGTGTATGTCTAGCCGCGTTGCCACGTGAGAACGGGTGTTGTGAATATTGTCTGTTGGCTTGTGGTTTGTGATTGAAAGTGGATTCTAAGGCACGTGTGTATGTCTAGCCACGTTGCCACGTGAATGCGGATTTTGAGAATATTGTCTCACATCGGACAATTTGAGATAAAATACATGAGTTATAAGAGGATGAAGTACCATCACTCATTCTGTTAAGATTTTAAATGCATATGAGTCTGATCTCATGTAAGCCCAAGTTTAAACACGCCCTTAGGTCTTACTTTAGGATTGCTTCTTAGCCCATAGCAAGACAGAAGTATGTGATCAGAATGAGCTTTCTATTCTAAGCATGACCATCTATGGTGGCATTTTTTTTTATTTGTATGTATCTTATTAGTTAATAAGTAAAGTATTTAAAATTACCTGGTTGACGCCTTCCTTTGCAGCAAGGGCAAGAATATCAGCGCATGAAACGGTGGCGTTGCAAGCTGCTTCCACAGCAGTTTTGATGCTGTCTATGACTTCGAACCCTCTTGCCGAGTTTTTGTTTGGTCCGGCGTTCTTTTCACCGGTGAATGTTGACGTGTCATCAAGCAGAATCGATCCATCGCAACCCTGAATATTATAAGAAACTATCATTATATTATTACATTTGTTATCTAATAATGAGAAACAACGGCATCTATCTATCATTCTGTTTTATTTAATTTGGAAAAAAAAATATCCAAAGGTAAGGTCTTGCCTTTTATATGTGTAGTTATCTTATGAAAATGTGTAAACGGACAAAACTTGGTAGGAAGTTAGATTTACCGGAGGAAATACCACGACAGTGTTTTTTTATATTAGTTTTGATTGGACTTTGTACGGTGTTTCATTTGTGAATAATATATACACCGATATTTAAAAAAAAAATTGTGTAAACCGACAAAACTTTGAGTCTTTGACCGTTTGGGTCTTCATGTTCACAGGTAGCAAGGAACAATCTTTTTAACTATAAAGACAAAATGCGGAGGACAAAGTTAGAATGAAATGATTATTACTATTAAATGTTCACTTTGTTTTTTAATTTTTTTCCTTCCAACAACATTGTCAATATTCCAAAAATAACAAAAAAAATGTCGTTAAATTACTCATTTGTCCTACATATTTTAAAACCAAAGGTTGTTTTTTAACAGTAATAACTATTCAATTACTTCTTTTTCCTCTAAAACTATGTATAAGTCAAACATAAACAGCAATTATAACAAAGTTAGAGGAATAGCTCCCAAGCAAAAGCCTTGGTTAGGTTTCCTATCTTATTCGGATTAGTTGGAGGAAAGTCATTCTGGAAGGCTTCACGTATTCTGTTGTGCCGGTCCATTTAAACTCCAGGCAAAAAATGATACACGGAGAAGTTTACACTCTTATTCCTCTGAAACTTTACAAAAATCTATATATTCATGTCATAAAGAAATCTATATATTCACGTACACAATATACCACATATATCATTTATATGATACACGAATTTAAGTTATACGCTTTTTCCCCGTAGAAAGCTATACAAATGTATGTGTTCACATGCATATGATACCGTAGATATCAATCACATGGTATACAAAGTTAAGTTATATGCTTTTTTTTTCCGTAGAAATCTTACACATATCTATATGTTCACATGCACATGGTACCATATATTTAAAAAAAATACTAACATCTAGAATTAAGTCTTCTATTCCGACCGCAATATATTTCTGTAATGAAAATTCTCTATAAAATTAAAAATTTTGGCAAGTACTTTAAATAGATATAGCTTTGTAATCTTTAGAGACCTTGTAGTATACAAACGGTCAGATTCAGATTGCATTATTATCAAAGTGTGAGTAACACAACAATAACATGGCCGATTCCAAATTAAAATATCTGGACGATGTCGGGATATTGTGATTTTTCACATCTCCATAGTTATACGATAAGTATAGCACAACATTGAAATTTGTATCATATTATAACATGAAATTGAAAACATAAGTAATAATATCCATGCCTATTTAGAAAATTAAAAATCACGATAAATACAACAAAACATCAACATCACTCCATTGCTTCCCGCCTATGGCGGAGTAGGGAGGGTCAGATGTATGTAACCGTACTTATGTGTTAGAAATACAGAGAGGTTGTTCCCGATGACCCATAATGAAAATTGCGTCAAGTTTCGTCGATCAACCGCTAATTCACAATATAAGAAGCGCAACCAATTTAATGATTTATTTTGCTTTATTCCATCATACTCCAAAGTTAAGGAAAAATGTGCCATTAACTTCATTGACAATGGAAACTAAAAGGATAAATGCGGATTTTAAGAAATACGATAAACTAAAAAATACGATAAATACAACAACAACATCGCATATTGCCTTAGAAGCTTCCGTCTATGACGGGGTATAGGGGCCGGATGTACTCAACCATACACATGCGTTAGCAACGTAAGGAGATTGTTTCTGATGAGCCATAATGAAAATTGTGTCAAGATGTGTCGATCAACTACTACTTCACAATACAAGAAGCGAAACCAATTTAGTGATTCATTTTGCTTTATTCTATCACATTCCAAAGTAAAAAAAATAGTGTATCTTTGACTCCATTGGAAATGGAAACTAAAATGATAAACGTGGATTTCAAAAAATACGATAAATGCGGAATTTAAAAGGATAAATATAGGGAAATCTTACACCAACAAAGCAATCATGGAAGAACAATCGAAGGATGGATGCTCCCATCCTGGCTTCTTTTTGGATGGCTTGCTGCATACCATTATGAACAATGGATGCCAACTTTGGGCAGGAGGAAGCATAGAAGTTTGCAGAGAGCTGTCCATTGGCAAAGCACACAACAAGTGATGCAATTACCATACTCACTAAGCAGCTATTGCTAAAACAACTCATGATTACTAAGCTTAGTTTGATACGATACCAAGAAATAAGTACTCAGATTTTGGTGGGTTGTGAGATTTTTCATGCATGCAATTACCCTTTTTATACTAACAGACGAGGTGGAGAATCTTTCTGTGTTTGCATCAAAATTCAAACTTTGCTGCTCGGTAACGCGTCCTCCGAAATGTCGGTTTTGGTTGAAGGGATCACAACAAAAAAAACATTAAAGGGTGTTCTCTAGCCTAACGTATTTGCACAGGGTTCCGGGAGGGGCCGGATCACGAATGTACGCAGTTTTATCATACATTTTGTGTAAGAGGCTGTTTTCGTGGTTTGAACATGTGATTTCAAAGTCATAAAACATCAATATTATCAGTTGTTCTAAGGACCGCCATCATCACAACGAAAACATTAACAACCAAAAATAAAGGATTTTTTTTCGAAAAGACTAGGTAAAAAGAGGATATTAGCTGTGAATCATGGTTGACTTGTGCGTCTTGGTCGTCCATGCAGGCATGGCTAGACAAAGGTGTTTGATGATAAGTATTTCCCTTTGGGACTACATTTCCACGTACTTCAATCTGATGGTTTATGGCATATGTTTGGAATACTTTCGTTCACACTGGGAAGGGATATAGCAATTTGTATTATGTAAAAGATTTGGTTTAAGCGTCTAAAATTAATTTGAGTTAATTATTTTCTAATAAGTCGCACAATACCTAAGTTTTAGAACATTTCAAAATAGTGGCGTAGACTAAATAGTCGACTACTGAAAAAAAATTAAATGTCATGTTACATGAGCCACTCACTTATATTTCCAATAGAGTCAAGGACACACTGTTCATTGATTTTGCAATAGGATGGAATAAAACAAAATGATTCACTAAATTAGCTGCGCTTCTTATATTATGAAGTAGCATTTGATCGACACAGCTTGACACAATTTTCATTATGGGTCATCGAGAAACAACATATCTCTGTTTCTAACACATGAGTATGATTACATACATCTGACCATTCTATAGTCCGTCACAGGCTGAAGCCTCTAACACAATATGGTAATGTTGCTGTTGTGTTGTTATATGAGCCACCTCTTCAACCTACAAACACAATATGTTAAACGCGAAGAAAATTATGCTTCATGGCATGGAAGTTTTCAAATATGAGTAATATTTTCTTCACGTAATTAAGATTTGTTAGGTGAATTAAGACCCACTTATTTAATTAAATAGCTAACGAAAATTCATTACCAAACATATATAAATATGGCCACCTCGTGTAGATATTCAAACTGCAGAGTACTTATTTGCGTAGCCACTGCCTCTTAGAATATTCAGGTTCATATATACTGTTTTCTTCTTATTTTATAAGTTCACATTACTATAGTGAAATATCATTTGTGTAAGTCCATATATAGTATACTTATTAGTTTATTAGCTTGTCCTTGTTGAATTTGTAACTTTAAGGAAAAAGTACAAACTTATGATTGCTAACTTTAGAAATATAAACAATAATTGAGTTTTTCTTTTTTTCTTTATTAACTTTTGTTAAATTTGTATGTTACTTTGATACAGTCTTATACTTTCGGAGGAAGCGGATGATATTTCTATATCACATGGAAAGCTAATGAAAGCCCATCTAAATGTAACGATTGGAAATATATATATATATATATATATATATATATATATATATATATATATATATATATATAATGGACCAAGTTAACATGTCATTGGAACAAAAGGACATCTCTGCTTATATATGTCATCAACCATTTTAATTTTTTATAAGTTATTAAACTCACAACGACAAGTAAACAGAACAAAAATGATGCTGGAAATGGTAAAGCCGGCAGAGAGAGAAAGACAGAAGCAAGCCAGGTCGTGGGAAGGAAAATGTGAAGGTAGTGAACAACAAATTTTTTTTTTTTTTTTTTTTTTTGAGAAAAGGAAATGGGAGTTTTTCCCCCCTCCCACCACTTAAATGGGAATATTAGGTTTTATGATGATAACTTGACTTTGGAATATGATGGAATAAAGTATAAAATGAATCATTAAATTAGTTGCGCTTCTTATATTGTAAAATAGCAGTTGATCGACACAGTTTGTCACAACTTTCATTATGGGTCCTCGAAAAATAGCACAATAATAGAGATATGATGTGCTAGTGTGTTAACGAGGAAATTCAAGAAATAAAATACTACAACTATAAAAATAGTAAAACCGGGGTAGAGTTCATTGAACCAATCGGTGACAAGTATAAATTTTCAAATCAATTTACATTCAAATCAATTAGACAAACCGGCACGTCTCGATTGGTTCGATATCGTAACCATGGATCAGATGTTTAGAAAGTATGTCAATTATTTTTATATGATTAGTTGATAAATGTATTGAGCGCGGATCTTGGAGCAACTGGTAAGGTTGCTATTTTGTGACCTTGAGGTCACGTGTTCGAGTCCCAGAAATAGCCTCTTGTATAAAGTGTAGAGTAAGACTGCGTACATCAGATCGCGAAACGATCTCGTCCTTTTCCGAACCCTACGCAAACACAGGAGCCTAGTGCACCGAGAACGCCGTTTAGTTGATAAATGTCTAATATATAGTGTTGACCATCATGAAACTTGTCAAGAAAATTAAGATAACAACAACAATGTTACCCCATTACCTTAGAGGCTTCCGTCTATGACGGGGTATGAGAGTCGGATGTACGTAACTATACTCATATGTTTCTAACATATGTATGTGTTTATTTTCATATTGTAATATACCAAGTGGTGAAAATATAAGACCGAAGGATTGTGATGGTCCTATCCATAGTAATAAACGTTTAGGGTTGACTTGCGTGCGTCTTATTCGTCCTTGCATAGTTTGTTTTGGTCATCCATGAATTGAATGCGAAAAAGAAGTAAAGCCTTTTATTTCAATGTTGAAACAGCTAATTTCACCTAATTAGTTAGGGGCATGGCCTACAGTAAAATGACGTTTTGCATTTAGCTATTGACTCAATCACGCGGATTCACTAAAAGTTATATAACTCGTGATAAATTAATTTCAGACTGTAACGGGAGAAAAGCTCAATTGATTTTATATATATATATATATATATATATATATATATATATATATATATATATATATATGTTCCATGTTTGTTGGTCCTAGACCAAAAAAATCCTTGAAAAGAGGAAAAACAATGATATTACATACAGATCTATCTAGATCTAACGCTATAATATCTAGATCCATCAAATGGAATGACGTTAATCTTCTAGATGAGTGGATCCTAGAAGGAGCAGTAAAAGCCATAGACCAAGAAAAACATCAACCAAATACATAAATAAATAAAATAAGACAATTATATGATGGATCTGTAAAATTAAGCTTTGTTAGAAGCTCTTCAACTAGAGAAAAAGATAAAGCCTCCAGTTCTAGCAAAATAAAACTTTGAAGATTTTCACAGATACCCTTTGTAATAAACGTTCCATATCAAAAACAGAGGTTTTCAACATCAGATGTTGATCGTACGGATTCTTCTTTTAGAAAAGCCGATTATTCTACGGAAATCCCTATACCGGTTTATTCTAGATCAGAATTCAGTGCACGAAATAGTCCAACTCAGTCTGCAATAACGGAAAATATTGTAAATGAGCTAAATGTAATAGAAAAAGAATATATATATATACATATACATATATATATATATACATATACATATATATATACATATACATATATATATACATATATATATATATATATTCGGAGCCCCAATAACCAAAGAAGAAAAACTAAATGGGTGAGAAAACATGTATACTAAAACTAATCTTGGTAATTATTTGGGGATGCCATTAATCCATGGTCGGTGCAACAAACGTACATATGGGTTTATACTTGATAGGGTCCGAAAGAAGCTCACAGCGTGGAAAAGCCGATTGCTATCGTAGACAGCAAGAGGCCTCTTGGTGCAAACTGTTCTATCTCTAATGCCAACATATGCAATGCAAACAGTACGCCTTCCAGTTAGTCTTCTCAAGGACATTGACAAGATCTCGAGACGCTTTTTCTGGGGAGATACCAATCAAGCTTCCAAATTACACTGGTGCCCGTGGAGGAAGATTTTTCAACCCATAAGTAACAGGGGCTTGGGTATTAAACGGCTACATGAAATGAATATAGCTTTGCTTGCTAAATTAGGATGTCATTTAATCATAAGACATGATAAGTTATGGGTTCAAGTTCTCCGTTGTAAGTACGGAGATCTGTTACAAGACCGTCCGACTCGATCTTCCTGTTCTTCTGTTTGGCGAGGTATCCGCAATACAATACCATTGTTAAGAGCTGGCATGGACTCTTCCAATATACGTGATGCAGCGAGATCGCCTCGCTGGCAAGCCACGGGCTCCGGAAATTTCACTATGTCTAGCGCGTACAATCTATTAGTCTCTGATTCGAATGGACTGGGGTCTAGGAGGCGGGGTACAATATGGAAAAGGAAGGGTCCCAAGCGTTTAAATTTATTGTTGTGGCAACTTGGTAATTCTGGGCTTCCAACTGGTTCTTTTCTCTTAAGGCGACATCTTATACCGCATGGTCGTTGTTTCATTTGCGGACACTCTGATGACGATAATCTTCATGTTGTAAGAGATTGTCCCTGGGCACGTAGGTATGGCGCGGATTGCTGGGTTCTGGCGCCATGATTGATTTTTTCCGGTCCACAAATCCGTTAGATTGGATTATGGATAACATTGGACAATCATGGCCGCATATGTCTGGTCTAACAGAATGACGGTATATCTTTCGACAGGTGATATCCAGTTTATGGTTTTGGCAGAATCAGTTTACACACGGTCTCATCTTGGCGTTACCTTCTCCTCAACGTGTTCAGCAGGAAGCTATAGATAGGGCTTCTCTTTTAGTGTTTGTCAATGTATATAAATGCAGCAGTAGTTCTCAGTATACTTTAGTTACTACTGGTTAGAGGCAAGACTTGCTGATGTAATTTTTTCATATATTAATAAAGATCCACTTTCCTCCAAAACTAATCCAACCGCTCTTCTACAATGGTTTTCCAAAGATGTATCAACATTTATCTTCGTAACGCTCAACGCGGATATTGACACTGTTTAACCACTTCTGTATCTAAGAGGTCTTATATGTAACGATCTGAAATTTTCTAGTTCATTACAGGTCCGACATTTTGGGCTCAGACGACTCAATTGAATCAGGTCTTTCGTCTTTACTGATCTAAAAACGGTTAGTCTTTATTGATATGATCTAAAAACGGTTAGTCTTTGTTGATATTTATCATTTGAGTCATATTTACACATCATTACATGATCTTTCCGCTTTTCAATATGAAAATTTTTAGCCTTTACATTATAGATCAGATATGCTTAGCCGAGTGGGATATACCGACGACGTTCTTGCCAAAGTAACTAGTATTACTTTAGTTGAATATATATTTGTCAAATACAGATGTCAAATATTTTGACTAGTGTAATCATATTTATTTTATTCAGAACAATGGTTGTCAAAGGCCAGTCACATTAGGTAGATCTGATCTACCCACATTCACCTTCAGCAAAATTTCAATTTTTATTGTTAGTTCCACAAAAAAATATTAAATGTGCCGGCTCGTTTTTTCCACTAAATTAGGTCTATGTCAAAGTATGTTATAATCAAGAATTAAAAATAATTTTTTTTTGGCCCAATGAAGTATATGTCAACAATGGGGTTTGCAATAACATGGGGCGTAAAGTAACAGAAGACTCACCCATAGTTTATATATTATTAGTTAGCATATAACTAGTATTAGTAATTACTGCTTGATCATAACAAAGTTTACTTAAGATTTTTATTGGTTACAAATGTAATTGGATTTCGTTTGTTGTTATTGCACATTCCTTCATCGAGAAATGCTTTATTATTATTATTATTATTATTATTATTATTATTATTATTATTATTATTATTATTATTATTATTATTATTATTATTATTATTATACTATTATTATTATTTTTATTATTATTTTTTATTATTATTAGAAACAAAGTCATGAGTCAAATTCTCAAACAATAAACAAAAGAAAGTTTTGAAAATTAGAAAAATATTAGAAGTACCAAGTCGGTCTCTGAAATGAGCTCACAACTCTGATCCACTTACTATTTTGGAAGAGAAAAAAAACACTCTAATCGAATTAGTGTTGCATTGTGATTCCGTCGATATTGAATATTGATTAGTATTGTTAAAGCATATTCTGAGGATAAGGGTCAAAGTCACAAACAACAAACTCAAAAGGAGATAAGAGATTAGATTTTCAAATTATAGTTTGTATGAATATATTCAAATTCCTTTCAGATGTATATCATCTTTTCAATTGTATTCAAACTATTGTTGTAACCACTTTATTTTGAATATAAGAATACACGCCGGGCACCAAGAAGGCTATCGGCTTCAAGCATCTCTGAGTGTATTTTTCTTCAACCATTATTTTCTCTTTTATGGTATCAGAGCCAAAGTCCCACGTAAAATGGCCGACTCCACCTCCTCCACAACAAACCTCACTTCAAACGCCACTGCCACTGCCGTGAATACCATACCGACCTTTGTGCACTCTCACAGTATTGTTACTGTTAAACTCAACAAAGATAACTTTTTACTCTAGAAGGCACAGATTGTGCCCTATCTACGTGACCAGAAAGTTTTCGGCTTTCTTGATGGCACCATAGTGCCGCCACCCCCTACACTGCCTCAGTCGGGCAACTCATCTACCGACCCCACTGACAATCCTGAATACCTTGTCTGGGCACAGCAAGATCAACTTATTTTAAGTACACTTCTGTCTTCCTTTACAGAAGGAGTTCTCACATAGGTTGTCGGATGTGTCACGTCACGTGATCTTTGGGTGACACTTGAGCGCATGTTCACTTCTCAATCTAGGGCCAGAATTATGCAAATTCACTATCAACTTGCAACAATCAAGAAGGCTGGCTCCTCCATCCCAGATTACTTTCAAAAAATCAAGGGTCTTTCTGACACCCTTGCTGCTGCAGGACAACCCCTTAATGAATTTGAGATCAGTTCGTACATACTCGCAGGTTTGGGGCCAGAATATGACCCCTTTGTTACATCAGTCACCACTCGTGTTGACCCTCTTACTACGGACGAGCTCTATGGCCATCTCCTTGCACATGAGTCTCGGTTGGAACAGCATGTCTCTCCTACCGCTAAGGTTTTCCCGTCTGCCAACATGGCATCGAAACAGGCCTGTGGCCGCAGCATGCACCCAGGACCCAGACGCGGCTCAGTTCCTTTCTCTGGAGCACGGCTGCAGCAGCCTCATTCACGTGGGCATCGTGGACGTGGTCGCGGAGGACGACCACCTACACCTCAGTATTCGGCCAACTTCCCAAATGATGGATCCAGCCCCACTCGCCCTACATGTCAGGTATGTAACAAAATTGGTCACACCGCACTTCAATGCTATAACAGGTTCAATCATGCGTATCATGGTGAACAACACATGCAACCAGCAGCCTTTCTGACGGCTCCGTCGTTCAATGATTACAACTGGTATCCTGACACTGGTGCAACAAATCATCTTACTTTTGATCTAAACAACCTCAATATTCATTCTGAGGAGTATGTGGGAACAGACAAAATCCAAGTAGGTAATGGCGCCGCTCTCCCTATCTCTCACACAGGTTCTACCTCTCTTCCGACCTCTTCACAACTCGTCACTCTCAAGAATATCTTACATGTTCCACACATCACCAAAAATCTTATTTCTGTTAGTCAATTTACCAAAGATAATAACTGTTATCTCGAATTTCACCCTACGTTTTTCTGTGTTAAGGATCAAATCACGGGACGCATACTCCACCGCAGACCGAGTAATGCTGGCTTATACTCCTTCTATGTGTCACCCCCTGCTCTTCTTCAAAACGTGCCTACGTTGGTGAACGCGCAACACTCAGCGCCTGGCATGGACGCCTTGGTCACCCTGCTCTTAGGACTGTTCGTCATGTTGTTTCTAAATTTCGTCTTCCTGTCACCCCCAATAAACCGCCTACTATATGCTCTGCTTGTCAGCAAGGCAAAAGTCATCAACTCCCCTTCCCTCCTTCCCCAAACAAATCAAAGTTTCCCTTAGATCTTTTATTTGCTGATGTATGGGGACCTTCCCCCCTTCCTTCAATAAATGGTGAACGTTACTATGTCAATTTTGTCGATGACTTCAGTCGCTATACATGGATTTTTCCTATTACTGCTAAATCTGATGTTCTCTCTATATTTCAACAATTCTACAAAACAGTTGAGCGCTTATTTGAACGTAAAATCAAAACTTGACAATCAGACAAAGGAGGTGAATTTCAAAAACTAGATCCTCTACTATCTCAACTTGGTATCTCTCACCGTCTCTCATGTCCCCACACACATCAACAAAATGGATCAGTCGAAAGAAAACACCATCACATCGTTGAAACAGGACTCACACTCCTCAGTCATGCGTCTCTTCCGCATTCATTTTGAGCTGACGCCTTCACCACTGCATGCTACTTAATCAATCGCCTACCTACCACAATTCTATCTCACAAATCACCCTACGAAACCCTCTTCCAACATTCTCCTGACTATACCTTCCTCAAAACCTCTTGTTGTGCCTGCTGGCCGCTTCTGCGTCCCTACAACCGTCACAAAATACAGTTTCGCTCAACACAATGTATCTTTCTCGAATATAGTCCCTCTCACCATGGATACAAATGTTTCGAACTCCATACAGGTAAAACTCATATATCCCGCAATGTCACCTTTGATGAAAGTCTCTTTCCATATTCAACTCACACCCGTCAAACACCCACCGTGTCCTCAGTTCCTACCATTCTTCCGTTACCCCTCCTACCCTCCCACACAAACAATCTCAATCCAACACCTTCTTCTAACGTCCCTCAGCAAACACCTCCATCATCATCCACGCCACCCAGCCCCCCATCATGCCTTCCTCCCACAACAAATCCCACTGCCACCTCTACATCTTCCATCGATCAACCGCTACCTATGCAAAATTTCCACCCCATGCAAACCCGCTCTAAATCCAACATCCACAAACCCAAACATCCCACGGACGGCACCATTCGCTATCCCATTCCCCATGCTTTCCTCACCGAAAATGCAGCCCACCTCTCTGAACCAACCTACTACACAACTGCTTCCAAACATCCGGAGTGGCGCCAAGCCATGACCACAGAATTTGATGCTCTTCTTCATAATGGTACTTGGACTCTTGTTCCCCTTACCCCCTCTATGAATATTGTAGGTTGCAAATGGGTCTTCCGCATCAAACGGAAGGCTGATGGCACATTAGACAGGTACAAGGCTCGTTTAGTCGCAAAAGGCTTTCATCAACAACCCGGCATAGATTTTCATGATATTTATAGTCCCGTGGTGAAACCCACTACTATACGCACAGTTCTTTCAATTGTGGTATCTCTTGGGTGGTCTTTTCAGCAGATTGATGTCCAAAACGCATTTCTCCATGGCTTTCTCATAGAAGATGTATATATGTCCCAACCCCCAGGCTTCATTCATCCCCATTATCCTCATCATGTATGAAAGCTTCGCAAGGCACTATATGGTTTGAAACAAGCCCCTCGTGCATGGTTCTCTCGACTCAGCACACGCCTTGTTGAACTCGGGTTCACTGGATCCAAATCCGACTCATCTCTTTTCATCTTCAAATCTGCCGATATTATAATCTACATTCTCATCTATGTCGATGACATTATAATCACTGGCTCTCATCCACCCGCCATTAAACATCTACTCTTGTGTCTAAGTGGTGACTTTGCTATCAAAGATCTTGGACCCCTACATTACTTTCTTGGAGTGGAAGTCATTCCTACATCAGACGGCCTGTTTCTCAATCAACAAAGGTACATTCTAGACCTTCTACAACGAACAAAAATGGCCCATGCCAAACCGATTACCTCTCCCATGAGTGCAGCCCACACCCTCTCCCTCTTCGCAGGAGACCCATTACCCGATCCCACAGAATACCGCAGCACAATCGGTGCACTGCAATACTTATCCCTCACTCGCCCAGACATCTCCTTCGCTATCAAAAAAGTATGTCAATTCATGCACCGCCCAACAACTGTTCACTGGCAAGCAGTAAAGCGTGTTCTTCGTTACCTCAAGCATACACTCACTCATGGCATACTGCTTCGCCGTGCATCTCACCATCATCTGGAAGCATACTCCGATTCTGACTGGGCCGGATGCCCCGATGATCTCAAATCCACCAGCGGATACTGCGTATTCCTTGGACCAAATCTCATTTTATGGTGCTCTCGTAAACAGCCGACTGTGTCTCGTTCAAGCACAGAGTCTGAATATCGTGCACTAGCCACCGCCGCCGCCGAACTCTTATGGCTACAATCACTCTTACGCGAACTTGGGCTGTATCTCCGGCGTCCCCCAACACTTTGGTGTGACAACATTGGAGCTACTTATCTCTCTTCTAATCCCGTCTTCCATGCGCGCACTAAGCACATTGAAATTGACTTCCATTTTGTATGTGACCGTGTTACCAATGGATGCCTTGATGTTCGATATCGTTGTACACAAGACCAACTTGCTGACATTCTTACCAAACCACTTGTCTCACGACGGTTCATCACCTTACGAGACAAACTCAACGTCCGTGATACGCCGTTGATTTTGCGGGGGCGTGTTAAAGCATATTCCACCACAAAAAAAGACATATAGCGACAGAAAAAAGTCGTCGCTATGTCGTCGTTACAGACATTTAGCGACGAAATTGCGACGAAAAAAGTTGGTCGCGATACGGCTTGTCGCAAAGTTAATTTCGTCGGTGGCGCGTCGCTATATTGGGACGGACAAATTTTCGTCGGTGTTGCGTCGCACAATTGCGACGAAAAAATGTCAGTTCTGCGACCAGATACTGCCGTCGTTGTTTCGTCGGTGTATTTAGTCGTCGCTACTTTATATTTTTTTATTTTTTTATTTCCTTTCTGCGACATATTTTTTCGTCGCAAAGTTTCGTCGGTATTTTTTCGTCGCTATTTTTAAAGTTTTGATTTTTTATTTCCGGTCTGCGACATTTCGTTTTCGTTGCAGGTTCGTCGCTATTTTATAATTTAATATTTAATATTAAATATTATATATTTTTAATTTATAAATAATACAATATATTATTAATTAAATAGTTTTTATTATTATTTAATTTTTATAATAATAAAAATATTTTGTATATTAAATCATTTGTACGAATGTTATACCGAAATACAGTACTTGCGTATTGAAGTTCGTAAACAACACAAACGAAATAGAATCCGTATAAATGTCATATAAAATATAAAAGTACAAAGAATATCTCAATACAATAAACGAAATAGACTGTACGAAAAATCAAAAAATGAAATACTATGCAGAGGAAGATGGAGGGGGATCATGCGGAGAAGACTGACCATCAGGGGGAGGCTGAGACTGCGAGTTGCTGGAAATCACAGAGATGATGAGATGCGATAGCTGCGAGATTTGCTGGGTCGTCTGCTCCTGCACCTGTATCGTCTGCTACTGCGCATGCTCAAGCACCCGCTGAAACGCTTGCTGAAGCGACTGCTGCAGCTCCTGCTGGGTCTGAGTCAGCTGCGACCGCAGTGCTCGTACGCTCTCCTCATGCTGCGCCCTGATGGTCTCCACCTCATGCTGCAGCGCCGCATGCTCTGATTCCAGGCGCGAAAGATTCTCTGGGGCCGTAGAAGGCGCGGAGGTGCTGGCCTCAGAGGAAGCACCTGTATGCAGAACTTCGGGAAAGAATCGCGGCGCTGCTGATCCGACCCCGTACACCTCCCTCTTCTTCTTATTTTGAGGGCCGACGGTCCGAACCGCATCCCAATAAGCGCGGTTCTTGTCGGCCTCTTCTCCCCTAAGTGCGAGTAGTCTGTTGTACTCGTCCTGAAATGAGAATAAGAATTGTTAGGGTTTAGGGTTTAGCAATAAAATAAAACAAACTAATGAAAAAACAAATGATATCGTAGTCTACTTACACTGATGTCGCGCGCCTTCGCCGTGATCCAGTCCTCCGTTCCGTCGGAGGCTTTCTTCCGATGCGCTTGTAGAAGAGATCGTAGGAGGCTGGCCACTCCCCCGTCTCCTCCTGCTGAAAGAATGAAATAAAATGTGTTAGTGAAATCCATAATTTTAAAAATTTTGGCATGACCTATTCGTTTATTGGAGGTATCCCGGCCTTAAAGGTCTCTCCCAAGTCAAAGCAAAAATAAAAAAAAAGACAAATGAAAACATATACTACTTAAATTAACCATATACGAATACCAAAAAAACAACAGCGCAACATAAGAAATCAATGAATATAAATAATCCACTTAAGTCAATGAATGTAAATAATCCACTTAAGTCAATGAATCTAAATAATTCAATGAAATCAATGAATCTAAATAATCCAATATTAAAATACTTACCATAGAACGCATCGTGGTGGCGTGGGAAACTGACCCACCTGAGTGTGTGGCAGGTGCTGGGCCCTGTACATTGTCGCTGCGCCGGTTCGCCGCGTTCCGGGCGCTGCGGGCTTGGGTAGCAGGGTCCATCCAACCTGCTATCCACCCCGCCCAGGTGGCCTCGGATATGTAGGCAGGCCTGGCATAATTGGGGTCACGCTCCCACTTGGTCTTGTGCGAGTTGATGAAGTCTCTGTAGCGTGTGGTGGCCCTATGCCGCCAGGCCTGCTCCACGTCGTGGGCGATGTCAGCTGGCCAGCTGTACGCCTTCTGCAATTATTATATGGAGGAAAAGTAAAATTGTGGTTAGAAAAGTAATGATCGATTACGTATCAAAAAATAAAATTCACCAAATTTGAATACCTGAAACTCATCCCAGTAGAATCTACGTGTCTGCATGGTGACAAAAGCCCAGCGGTATCCAGCTGGGTCCTGCCTCAGGTGGAAGGACCGAGTGATGCAACCAGAAATCTGGCCCGAGTCCGATGCAAACCTGAAAGAGGTGAAGTTGTTAAGAAAAAATAACGCGTGAAATATATTTCAAAACGTGTTAAAAAAATAAATTATTACTTACGTATGAGTATCATATGACCAAGGGAGGGCACGACGCCCTTGTATGACACCCTCGTCCGATGCCGCATCAGACGCCGGATGAGGTGCTGAACCGGTGGGTGTGGGTGGCGGCGTAGATCGGGGGGTGCGGACCTCTCGGCAGACCCTAAAAGGTCTGCGTCCGCAGCAAGAGCTGCGGTCGAAAACGACCCAAGCTGCTCATGCTGAGAGAGGAACCTATCAAACTCTCCTGACATGTCATGTGTAGATCGAGTCGGAAAACCCTCACTAGCCATCAGATCTGCAAGGGTGAAAAACTTAAAAGGCACATTCAACGAGTTTGGGACACCGGTTGGCCAGACAAATAATATGTCAAAAATGACAAGTGTTTGCATACATTTAATGCAAGATATTAATAATTTTGAAAATTTCGGCATGACCTATTCGTTTATCAGAAGTTTCCCGGCCTTAATGGCCTCTCCAAAGACAAATGTATGTACAGCTCTCGAGCGTAGTAAACACCTTGAACTAGTATCATACCGAAAATCATATGCAAACCTCTTACAAAACAGTTTGTACATGCATCATTCATTGGCCAAGCACACCACATTTCTACTAATTGATAAAATTAAAGTCAATTAAGCAAAAAATTACTTAATGGCCAAATATATATATATATATATATATATATATATATATATATATGTGTGTATATATATATGTATATATATATGTACATATATATATGTATAATACATATATAAACCGCCCCACCTCTGCCCCATCCAGCCGAACCCGCCCCACCCACCGCATAGCCACCCTGCCCCACCCAGCCTCCACCCACAGCCACCCAGCCCGAATCCCTCCACCCCCCGTCAACAACCAACCCGCCCACTGCCCACAGCCACCTCCGCCAACAGCCACCCCGCCACAGCCAACCCCACGCCAACAACCACCCCCGCCCACAGCCACCCCCCGCCAACAACCTCCGCCACAGCCACCCCCCCGCCAACAACCCCCGCCCACAGCCAACCCCCCTGCCAACAACCACCCCTGCCCATATCCCACCTCCGCCAACAGCCACCCCGCCACAGCCAACCCCCACGCCAACAACCACCCCCCGCCCACAGCCACCCCCGCCAACAACCTCCGCCACAGCCACCCCCCCGCCAACAACCCCCGCCACAGCCAACCCCTGCCCACAGCCAACCCCCCTGCCAACAACCACCCCCGCCCATATCCCACCCCCGCCCACAGCCACCCCCGCCAACAACCCCCACCACAGCCACCTCCCAGTCAACAACCCCCGCCCACAGCCAACCCCTGCCCGCAGCCAACCCCCCCGCCAACAACCACCCCCCGCCCACAGCCACTCCCGCCCACAACCCACCACCAACACCCACAACAAACAATTCAATCTATAACTAATTAAAATTATTAAAAACGAGATAGGAAGAAAAACTAACCGGGGAAAGGAGGTCACCGGAGAACTTGACGGCAGCTGCGCAGAATTTCGCGGGGAGGGAGGGAGATTTTGCCGGGGGAAAGAGGGAGATTTTGTCGGGAAGGGGGGAGAATTCGCGGGGGAGGGAAATAGGGAAGAAGAAGGGGGATTTCAGTTTTAAGTACGAAATTTTGCGACGAAATAGCGACAGGAGTTCGTCGCTGTTTATTGTGTCGTCGCTATTCCTTGTGTCGTCGTTATTTCAAATTTGCGACGACACGTGTCATCGGTAAATCGTCGGTGATCTTCAGTATTGAAAAAAAATAATACAAAATATAAAGTACTTACAGACACATATTATGTATATACATGTGTATAAGTACATCAGCACATACACACTTTCACATAAAGAGGTACATAAAAATTTTGACTAACGTCAATCTTCATTGTCATCTGCATCCTCATACGTATCTTCATTTTCATCTTCATCTACATGCTCGCCATCCTCTTCATCCTCGTATTCGTCTTCGCCTACATCTTCAATATTGTCAGTCGGTTGTATGTTGAGATGAATTTCGATGAAACCGCCGTTGGGGTCATTTAGAGGGAGATTGTGCAGTTCAACATGTGTCGTATCCACAATGCGTGGGTTTTCTTCTTGAAACTGGATGGACCGTGCCCCCAACTACATAGAAAACAACCTCCTTTATAATCATAAATATGGTTCGTACTAAAGCGCAAGCGCGACGTGGTAGTTGCCATTCAGCGGCAAGACGGCCTATTCAACAACCCTCTTCTTCGGCGGTTCCTCCACCACAAGAATCACCCCAAATTGGCGATCTCCATAAAGAAATACAAGAACTTCGGAAAACAGTGGATGACCTGAGGGAGCATATTATGTACCAGGATGAGCGTCTCCAATACCTGGACACAAGGCAGATGCGGATTAAATCCAAAGCTGCACAGCTGAGACGCCTCCTGAAGGCGTGCGCAGAGAGTGTTGCTACTCTCTATTCGGATGACGAACAGTGAATGGCTCCTCTCCGTTATTCATTTAGATTAGTTTTTCCATTATTGTCGTAGTATATTTTGTAATTTATAATTTTATATTAATGAAGTTTTATTTTTCTAATCATCGCTTTCGTTTTCTTAATTTAAACACGTGTTTAATCTCTCATGAATTTTGACGACGCTAAAATACAAATGAAATGTGGCTCGTCTCAAATTGACCGACTAAACATCAACTATATACCGACGAAACTTAATACTAAGACGAGAACCTGCTAAACATATCAACGAAACTTAATACAATGACAAATTAGAACATATAATTATCAGCGAAACTTATAATACAACGACAAATTAGCGACGCTTTACCGACGCCCTAGCAGCGCACGACGTTATTTCACCCCATTGACGCTAATTCGTCGCTAAGTGTGTCGCTAACTCAAGCGAACTGTCACACTATGTTGCGTCGCTAAGCCGTGTCCGTTCATTATAACGTGTTGACGTCGTTAATTCGTCGCTAAGTGTGTCGCTAACTCGGACGAACCGTCCCGCACGCACAAAGTTCGTCGCTAATTCGTTGCTAATGCGTCTCTAATTCGCACGAAGCGTCACACCCGCACATATTCACAGCTTGGTTAACGGTCGAATAATGCGTCGCAAGTTCGTCGCTATACCGTCGCTAAAATTACCTATTTATACCCCAAACATCCGCACATATATATACACAGATACAAATTCATAAAATATCAAAATATGCCGCGTCGTTTTAGAAGAACCCCAAGGCGTGGTGGAGGGGCAAACAGTGCCCCGCCATAAGGGCCTCCTCCCCAACCACCATCGGTTGAGCGGGAGGGTTCCGTATCTGTGTATGGCCCACTACCGCGAGAGGATGCTCAAGAACAAACGCCGGAACAGGATATCGACTACCGTATGCTGATAGCAAACATGTAACAGCAGTCGAGACAACTGCACAGCATGACTAGAAGGCTGCGGAAGTTGAAATTCAGATATTCCAAACTGAAGCGCCTCCTCAGAGAGTTCGCAGATAATGTGGCAGCCACTCTTTCTTCCGATGACGAAGAGTGAACGGCCTCTCTGCGCCTCTCTTTTAGATTTCTTTTTTTAATTTTTCGTTTCATAATGTAAAATTCTTATTATTAAATTAATAATTTTTTTTCCCAATCACTGCTTTCTTTTTTCTTAATTAATACACGTGTTTAATCCTCGACGAATCTGCGACGACACGATGACAAATCGGAATATGAACGAAAAGTAAAACAAAACGTTTGCGACATGCGGGTTTCATCGACAATAAAACGGACGATACACAACGCCAAGAACCTACTCACTGACGAATTTATTTTATCATTGTTCTGGAATTTTAGCGACAAAATAGCTACGATATAGCGACGTAAGGCTACAAACTACATAGCGACGAATAAAACATACAGAATAGCGACGCACCACCGACAAAACACCGACGAACGTATTCATCTGACTACTTTTCTGCTAGCGACAATGTCTTTCATCGTATTTTCGTCGCAATTAACGACGAAAACAAGTGTATCGCAAATGCGTCGCAAAGTACCGACGCAACACCGACGAACCATGGTTCGTCGGTGAATTTTGCGTCGGTAAACGAAATTCTTTTTGTGGTGTTCTGAGGATAAGGGTCAAAGTCACAAACAACAAACTCAAAAGGAGATAAGAGATTAGATTTTCAAATTATAGTTTGTATGAATATATTCAAATTCCTTTCAGATGTATATCCTCTTTTCAATTGTATTCAAACTATCATTGTAACCACTTTATTTTGAATATAAGAATACACGTCGGGCACCAAGAAGGCTATCGGCTTCAAGCATCTCTGAGCGTATTTTTCTTCGACCATTATTTTCTCTTTTAAGTATGACACATATTTGCAAACTAAAAAAAAATAAGGATGTAAATGCCGTTACAAAAAGGAAAATGTTATTCTCAACCCAATCCAAACTCGAACACAATATCAAAAAGTAAGATAACAATGCAAAGATCTTGCTAAAAAGAATACAACGATTCACCGAAAGATTTTTGTGATACAGGCCAGGATCAAGGTTTATGACCGGCCAACTCAACTGGACTCCTATCAGTTTGTCTCATGGTGCGATATGAATGAAAGCCAGGTGTCTAAAGCCCGCTATGGTAGTGTTTGAACTGCTAAGACAGTCACTCAAAGAGCCCACTACAAGTAATGGAGTCCAATACCATGTGTTTACCTGGAGAGAGCCGAAAATCTTGTTTGTGATAAGGATCAAACTCTCGTCACTCTCTCGAGCATCTGCCACCGGAACCACCGAGCCATGTTGTGCGAATTACAGGGTAGGATCAAGTATTACACAGCAACTTGTTTTTTGTTTTTTTGGTTTTGTTTTTGTTTATAATCTCTATATGAGAAGATTCTCCATTTTAAAATGCATTCGTATCTGCTATCCTCCCATGAATAAATACTTTGATGTTTTAGTCCGCATAGCGTAACGTGCATGGAAACCTCAATTGCAACTCAAGCTAAGCTTAACTTGCTAGTGAGTAGTGCCATAGGTGAATATTCCTAATATTGATTGAGTCTATTATGTTGAAAGTCAAACTACACTTACACGCGGAATGTGTTAAGTCAATGAAATCACTTTAGACAGAAGGTAATAAAGTGTTTATTTTTCAGGGTTTTTTCTATTTTGCTTAGACCAGCTCAAATGTTCTCCAAAACATAAAAGAATGAGATGAGAAACAATAAACGAAGGCACACGATATAGGGTGGGCAACTCTATTCGATTCTACTCCAACACCACTTTATTTCTAAAATGGATTTTCTACATCAAGTTTTTCATTACCTTCGATAGGGAAAATGAACAATGACACTTACACTAACAACTAATGCAAGTAACAACTAAGACAAAAACAACTTATTTCACAGAAAAATTTGTGCAGCATCAACAACAACAGTTACAAATGAGAAATTGCATCTTCACAACTTCAACAAAGTTCTACTGAAGAACTTTCACCGAATATATTTTGGAGAAGTAGTGAAGTTATACTTTCAAATGAGTTTATAGTACGAGCAAGAGATCAAACATGTTTAGTTTTTTTATGCTAGACTATTGCTCTCACAATACAATAATGAAAACAAAACACTAAGAGCTTAATGGATTTTAAGCACTTTTACAGCTTTGAGAGCTGTTTACAATAATGGAGGGTGAAAGTTGAGGAGGATGAAAGTGTATATATGCCTCATGTGAGCATGTTCAATATATAGAGGGTGTACGCCACTTTGTTGCCGCTTTCATAAAGTCTTCTACTCAATTGATTGTCTCGAAGATGTCCAAATAGTCTTCGACCATTCTATAGTTGAATTTGATGATCCAAAGCCACTCTAGAGAATATCAGAGATGTTTACAATATTCAAAAAAGCATTATAGATGGTGCGGGAAAGCCCACAATCAATTTGGGTAAGACATTGATGTCTTATAGTGTGGTTTCAATTTGACACCTTGCCTACATCGATCGATCGGTCTCTTCTTTGAGAAACTGATGTATACATTGATCGATCGTTGTCTTTAGGCTGAGATATTGATGTCTTACAGTGTGATTTCAATTTGGCACCTTGCTTCTATGTAGCGCCCCACTCCCGAACCCTAACATCGGGACGGTGCACCCGCCGTATCTCGCTGAGGAGAATACAAAGCGTCGAATCAATTTCCAACCTGTCCGAAAAGACGTAGAAATTTTTCGCGCGGAAACGAAATACAACAACATAAAACTTCTTTGATAAATAAAATTCCTTAGTACAATAATAAGCTAAATCCTGACAATAACATAAGTCTAAAAATCTAACAAGGTAGTGTCTGGTGAAATCTCAATAAAATAAAGACAATAGTCGCAGGGCCTTCTCATATCCTAAGCGCGACCATCAGTCTGCTCACTCCACTGTATCAGCCCCGTCCTCATCAAAGACGTAGTCATAAGTCTCTTCCTGCTCACCTGGTGGGGGGGGGGGAAGTAGGAGTGAGTGACTGGGAAATCACTCAGTAGGCACCTGCCTCCAAGTAGTACAAGACAAACATACAATAATGACATAGCACATAGCACATAGAACATGATATCACATAAGCATACGGATGCGGGAAAGTAATTCACTCCAGTTAAAGAATGCGCAACAACGTGATGCATGTCCTACTATGCATGTCACACGCAACAAGGTCATGTCACACGAAATGCCAATAACTCCGCCATGCAATGCATGATCCCGGGACCTAACTGAGTGGCTGTGGGTCGTACCCACCCACAGTCACCATCCTGAGTGTACTTGGCCCCGCCACCGTACACCATCCTGAGCGCCCGTGACCCGTACGTCACGACCCACCATCATGCAAATGCACGTGCCATGAATGCAAATAACACAATCGCCTGAGGCCCCTGGCCCATCCTCACCATCCTCCGGCACTCAAATCTAGGTTCATATATTCTTCAAGTAATGATTTAGTGTTGTTTGAGGTTAAAATTATTATTTCATGGCTTATATATATTTATTGTGCAATTTCTATATTTTCCCTATTTTTCCTTAATTCATCTCTATTTTTTTACCTAATTATCCAAATTAAATAAATTATCACAAATACTGAAATTTAGTGAATATAATTTAATTTCAGCATTTTATAATTTCTGGAATTTATTTATAATTTTCTGATATTTATTTATATTTTTCCTATAATTATTACTATTTTAAATCATTTAAATAGCCAATTTATGAAATTTCCAGAAATTCAGGAAATTAGTTTCAGGCCACAAGAAACCTGGCCTGTTTGGCCAGGCCTGGTCCGCGTATCGCAAGCCCGGCCCGCTATGGCTGGGCGCTACCTGCTTCATTTATTATTATTATCTTTTTTACCCTTCACGTTAATGGGCCGGCTGGCAGCTGGCCCGGTCCGTTGGCCATTCGGCCCGGATCCGCTGGCCCGCCTGCTCCCTTTTTTTTATATATACATATCAAATTTGGGCCAGGCTGCTGCAGAAGCAGCGGCCCGCTAAGACACCCGCCTGGCCTCCCCCCATTCAGGGCCTTTGGCCCTTTGGTTTCCCTTCAGGCCCTTCGGCCTTATTCCCCTATTCCCCTTTTTGTTTTTGTTTTTTTTAAACAATTAATTGTTGGTTTCCAGCGTAAACCCTCAGAGGCGCGTGCGCCTCCTTCCGCGCGTGGCTGCCACGCGCGGCCACTTCCGGCGGCCTCCGGCCACCGTTTTTCGACCTCGATCTACATTTCAACCTATTTCCAGTCTATGGGAACTTACCCTAAGGCCAAATCAACAACTAAAACCCTAAAGATATGCCATTTTGATTATCAAACTTTTCCCTAAAATCAAATCCAAGCCACGCAAACAAGTAGGCACATACAGTAAAATTCCAGATAGAAGGCTTTCACAGGCGCAAAAACATGATATAGATATCAACAATACCATCAACCAAAAAAACACCTAATCGATCATTAAAGCATGCTTGGCTTATACCAATTTAGAGGGGGAAAAGGAACCTACCTCGATTGCAAACAACAACGCAAATACAACAGACTGCGAATGAATTGGGACACTTGGGTTTCCTCTATTTCTTCCCCTTTTCCTTCTCTCTCTCTCTTTCCTCCCTTTCCTCTTCTTCCTTCCAGCCGTTGCCTTCTTGTGCCTTGCTCTCTGTATATATTTTTTTTTGTGTTTCTTCAAAGCCGCCCCCCCTTGCCCCTTTTATGCAATGTAACTGACGACAAATGGTGGGGGGGAAACGTGATCCCCCCCTCAACGCACGTCCCTTTTCCCTTTTTTTTATTAATTTTCTTTTTTTAAAACCTTATCCTTTTTAATGTAAATTCAACATTATTACTTACCCTAATTACTATTATTATTTCCTTGTATTTTATCTATTCATCATTTTTTTTTGCCGGTTATAACATCCTACCCACCTTACAAGAAGTTTCGTCCTCGAAACTTGATGTAACTTAATCGCGGAGGCCGAAAAGAGTCAACGTACCTTAATCGAAGAGCTCAGGGTAGCGTTCGCGCATTTGGTCCTCCAGCTCCCAAGTTGCTTCATTCTCTCTGTGGTTGCTCCACTGAACCTTGACGTATGGGATGATTCTTCTCCTTAGCACCTGGTCTTTACGGTCTATAACCCGAACCGGTGCCTCTTCATATGATGTATCTTATCGGATCCTTAAAGGCGGTGTGTCCAGTACATGACTCGGATCTGGAACATACTTCCTCAGATGCGATACATGGAATACATTATGCACCTGAGCTAGTGCCGGAGGTAACGCCAATCGATAAGCTAAAGGACCAATCTTTTCCAGTACCTCGTAGGGACCAATATATCGAGGCCTCAGCTTACCCTTCAGACCAAATCTTGCAACACCATTCATAGGCGATACTTTTAGATAAACCTTTTCTCCCACATCAAACTCCAACAGACGCCTCTTCGTGTCAGCCCAACTCTTACTTCTGTCTTGAGCAACCTTAAGCCTTTCTCGAATCAACTTAACCTTCTCCTTGGTTTGCTCAACTAGCTCTGGACCTGTAATAGCGCGCTCTCCCACTTCATCCCAAAGAATAGGGGATCTACACTTACGCCCATAAAGCGCCTCAAATGGTGCCATGCCGATGGCGCTATGATAACTGTTATTGTAGGAGAACTCAATCAATTTGATCATACCGTCCCAGTTTTCTTTGAAATCGATGGCACAAGCTCTCAGCATATCTTCCAACGTCTGTATGGTTCTCTTTGATTGCCCATCCGTCTGTGGGTGAAATGCGGTACTCAATCGTAGTTCAGTCCCCATCCTTTTCTGACATGCTGACCAAAACTTGGAAGTAAATTTTGAATCACGATCGGAGACAATACTGACCGGGATGCCATGTAGACTGATGATGTTGTCGATATAGAGTGTAACCAAACTCTCCAGAGTTACATCATTCGGCACTGGTAGGAAACGTGCGGACTTAGTCAAACGGTCAACAATCACCCATATCATGTCATTGCCATTCCTTGTCCTCGGAAAACCCACCACAAAATCCATCGTCACGTGCTCCCATTTCCATTCAGGGATCTCTAACGGCATCAACAAACCCCCTAGTCTCTGGTGTTCTGCCTTGACTCGCTGACATACTAGACATCTCTCAATGAACTCGGCTATATGTTTCTTCATACCGTTCCATCAATAGTGTTTCTTCAAGTCATTATACATCTTTGTGGCACCCGGATGGATAGACAACTTTGAATTGTGCGCCTCCTTCAGTACTACCCTTCTAAGCTCCTCATCCTCAGGGACACACAGTCTCCCCTGGAACCACAAACTACCGTCATCATGGATCTGAAATCCGTCAACCTGGTCAGTCATCATCTTCTCTCGGATCCCGCAAAGCGCCACATCTCCCTTCTGCGCCTCCTTGATCTGCTCAACTAGGGAGGGAGTAATAATCAGTGCTGCTAGGACGTTAGCTGTGGAGTCTACGATATCAAGATCTAACTCAGCCATATCCCTCTCCAGCGGCGTCTGTCTGGCATGACTGGACTTCCTACTCAGCGCATCCGCAACTCGGTTCGCCTACCCTGGATGGTAGCTGATAGTCAAATCATAGTCTTTCAACAATTCAAGCCATCTCCTTTGTCGCATGTTCAGCTCCTTCTGAGTGAATAAGTACTTCAAACTCTTATGATCCGTGAATACTTCGCACTTCACTCTGTAAAGATAATGACGCCAAATCTTAAGTGCGAAAACTACGGCAGCTAGCTCCAGGCCATGAGTCGGATAATTCTGCTCATATGGCTTCAACTGGCGTGAAGCATATGCGATCACCTTGTCATTCTGCATCAGAACACATCCTGAAAAGAAAGAGATTAAACCAGGTATTAACATATATCAACTTACTCGAAGTCTTATGCACATACCTAGCTCATTCTTCGATGCGTCGCTATAGATGATGAGTCCTTCCGAACCTGAGGGTTGAGCAAGTATAGGGGCTGTTGTCAATCGTCTTTTAAGTTCTGCGAAACTCTGCTCACACTCAGCGGTCCATATAAATTTCGACTTTTTCTGAGTCAACCTGCTCAGTGGCACCGCAATAGCTGAGAACCCTTCTACAAACTTCCGGTAGTAGCCAGCCAAACCCAGAAAACTCCTCACTTCCGTCACATTAGTCGGTCTGGGCCACTCAGTAATAGCCTCAATCTTCTTGAGATCCATAGAAATTCCTTCTTCCGAAACCACATGTCCCAAGAAAGCAACGCTCTTCAACCAGAACTCACATTTACTAAACTTGGTGTATAGCTTCTTCTGCCTGAGTACCTCCAGAACCTCTCGCAAATGTGTTTCCTGCAATTCCTCATTCGGAGAATAGATCAGAATATCATCGATAAAGACCACCACGAACTTATCAAGCTGGTCTCTGAACACCGTATTCATCAAGTCCATGAAGGCCGCGGGAGCATTAGTCAGACCGAATGGCATCACTAAAAACTCGTAGTGGCCATATCTAGTGCGGAAAGCAGTCTTCGCTACATCCTCTGCTTTAATCCTCAGCTGATGATATCCGGAACGAAGATCAATCTTGGAGAATACTTTAGCTCCCTGAATGGTGCCAAAGTTGATGAGTCAATTGTAAAATTTTTACGGTAGTAATTTGAATTACATTGATTTATAGGTACCTTTAACTGATCGAAGAGGTCCTCGATCCGGGGTAGAGGATATTTGTTCTTGATTGTGATCTTATTAATCTCTCGATAATCGATGCAGAGTCTCATACTGCCATCCTTCTTCTTCACGAACAAGACCGGAGCTCCTCATGGTGAAACGCTGGGTTGAATGAACTTCCGGTCCAGTAACTCCTGTAGCTGCTCCTTTAGTTCCTTTAACTCAGCCGGAGCCATTCTGTACGGTGCCTTCGATATCGGCTCAGCACATGACAGTAAATTAATCTCAAACTCTACCTCCCGACTGGGCAGTAGTCCTGGCAGCTCTTCGGGAAATACATCTTTATATTCTTTCACCACTGGTATTGAATCTATCACGGGTACTTCTTTTTCTGCGCCAATAGCATATACAAGAAAACATTGATTACCTTTCCTCAATGCCTTGTGTGCCTGCGCTGCACTCATGTAGATCTTCTTAGGCGCCTTATGAAGCTTGTAATCCCCTTGAAAGATGGTTTCCTGCTTACTCTGTTCCTGCATACGGACCTGCTTCTCCAGACAGTCGATCTTAGCCTCATGCTTAGCCAGAAAATCCATGCCCAGAATAACATCAAAATCTTGCATCTGGATCGGAATCAGAGTTGCCGTGAACTCCAACTCATTAATCTCCATCGAACAATCTCTGCACTGATAGTGCGATACAATCACCTGGTCACCAGTGATTTGGACACGGTAAGGGATCTCCAGTCGTTCTGGTGGAATATTCAGACTCTTGACAACCCTCCTGGCGATAAATGAATGGCTGGCCCCACTATCGAAAAGGACGCAGACTGGGACCTTGTTAATCAATATCTCACCTAACATGGGCAGGGTTATACATATAACACATAACCACAGACAGAAAGGTATTTAAAACAAATTCGGATTATAACACTTAATTAAAGTGTACCTGCTACGACGTCGCTGGTGTCCTCGACATCGGCGTGCGACATGACATGTACTCGGGCATTCGTCTTTGGCCTCCCCTTCTGTTGTGGTTGGCTCTGCTGGGGTGGGGGTGCTTGTCCCTGCGCGGGGCAATCTTTGGCAAAGTGCCCAGGAGTGCCGCATCTGTAGCAGACGTCTCTATTCCTCCAACACTGGCCTAGGTGAAGGCGCCCACACTGAGCACATGGTGGGGTGGGTGCCACGGCCCTAATCGGCTGTGCATGAGTCGCTGCTGGTCCCTCAATAGCAAGAGGCTGAGTAAATGGTCTCTTCTGCTGTGGTGGTCGGTAGGAGTGTCCTGGCTGCTGGCGGCGTGGTACCTTCAGCCATCTGCCTGATCTCCCGGAACGATACTCCTCACGTGGCCTCTTTGCTCGGTCCTCTGTTGCAACCCTCTTGAGGTCACTCTCCGCATCACGGCACACCTCCAGTAACTCCTCGAATGTCCTCGGTCTCGCACAAATAATCAAAGTCTGAATGCGAGAACTCAGTCCTGTCTTAAACTTGGACATCTTTGCCCTCTCGTTATCCATAACGGAAGGCATGTATTTCCCCAAGGCATGAAATCTCTCTGAATATTGATCCACAGTCATGGACCCCTGTGTAAGCAGCTGAAACTCAGTCATCCTCCTCTGTAAAGCACTCTCGGGAATATAGTGCTTCTCGTATTCTTCCTTGAATTGGGCCCAAGTCAACTGTGGGGTCAGTCTACGCTGTACGCCAAGCCACCAATCTCTAGCATCACCCTCGAAGAATGGAACTACCACCTCCACCTTCAACTCATCCGGCACCTGCAGTAACCTCAACTGCTCTGTCACATTCTCGAGCCAGATTTCGGCCTCCTCTGGTCGGTTAGTACCCCTAAACATCGGTACCCGGGAGTGCTGCATCTCTCTATAATAGAATCGAAGTCCCAGGGGTGGTGGTGGTGGTGGCTGCTGCTGCTC
>AP025063.1:3371388-3445731 GCA_036186865.1 Eustoma russellianum
TGCCACGCGCGGCCACTTCCGGCGGCCTCCGGCCACCGTTTTTCGACCCCGATCTACATTTCAACCTATTTCCAGTCTATGGGAACTTACCCTAAGGCCAAATCAACAACTAAAACCCTAAAGATGTGCCATTTTGATTATCAAGTTTTTCCCTAAAATCAAATCCAAGCTACGCAAACAAGTAGACGCATACAGTAAAATTCCAGATAGAAGGCTTTCACAGGCGCAAAAACATGATATATATATCAACAATACCATCAACCAAAAAAAACACCTAATCGATCATTAAAGCATGCTTGGCTTATACCAATTTGGAGGGAGAAAAGGAACCTACCTCGATTGCAAACAACAACGCAAATACAACAGACTGCGAATGAATTGGGACACTTGGGTTTCCTCTATTTCTTCCCCTTTTCCTTCTCTCTCTCTCTTTCCTCCCTTTCCTCTCCTTCCTTCCAGCCGTTGCCTTCTTGTGCCTTGCTCTCTGTATATATATATATATATTTTTTGTGTTTCTTCAAAGCCGCCCCCCCTTGCCCCTTTTATGCAATGTAACTGACGACAAATGGGGGGGGGGGAAACGTGATCCCCCCCCTCAACGCACGTCCCTGTTCCCTTTTTTTTATTAATTTTCTTTTTTTTAAACCTTATCCTTTTAATGTAAATTCAACATTATTACTTACCCTAATTACTATTATTATTTCCTTGTATTTTATCTATTCATCATTTTTTTTGCCGGTTATAACATTCCATCCATCGATCAATGTCTCTTCTTTGAGAAACTGATGTATACATCGATGAATCAATGTGCTCCAACTTGAGAGTTCTACGCTGGACAATGTACTTCCAAACTTACACAGTCTATACATAGATAAAACTGAATGCCAATGGGTTGACTACACAAATCACAAAAATCGACTGAACAATTTCTTCAAACTCAACAATTGTTCTAATCGAATTGATGAAATACCAAAGCAATGAATTAGAGAGAGAACAATAAGGAAAGAGACCTTTGCTTGTAACTGCCAACAAAATATCTAAAATTCTGGATTACAACACAAGCAGCGGAGGCAGTTTATAATGTTGCCTCAAACGCGCAGAAGAGAAGAAAAGGACTAAAATTACAAGAAAACCCTTCAAGTAACTACCATGTCTTTTATTTACAGAGGAACAAAATTGTCATTCTACCAGTTTATTTCAAACTATCCGTCAACTGCCTTGCACGTTCTCTTCCTTTTTCCAACTGCCATTCCTCTACCTCGTCTGATCCTCACAGCTATGTAGCTTCAAGTTCAGCTGCTCCAAGTCGCATCTCTCAGCTATTGATCACTGTCTGCGTGTTCCAGTTTTCCTCAGCTTGTTTTGTTCTTCATCATAACTACCTGATCCCTTTTGTGCCCTTTGATAGTTGCCATGTTTCTTGTGTTGCTGCAGTAACAGTTTTGACAATGTATGTATTGTTTGTCTGTTTTTAAACTTTTTCAGACTCTAACTATAACTTTTGCTTTTTTTAAGATATTACTGGATATGTTGGTTGTTGTCGTATTAGAACCAGAACATAAAAATCAAAACTGACACTACAACGCCATCAGACACATTGTCAATAAAAAGTTCATCTGATTTAACGTTGTTAATGGCAGTAAATGAACTGTTTACTGTTTACTGTTTACTGTTATAACGAACAGCAATGGAGTTGAACGAACCCGTCCAAAGAATTTAAATCGAATAATAGGTTCGAATTGTTCAATGCAATAAATGTTGACACGCCCATTGTGGACATTTGATTAGGTGAAATTTCAAAAGTAAGCACCGATAAAGGAAACTCTGCAACCGAAACCGAAAGTGACAAATGATGATGTTAACTAACTTTTGAAAATAATGCATCACCTACCTACCGCAGTCTTTTTCACTGCAAGAAACTTTTGTCTGCGAAATCCTCGTAGTTTTAAAACTCTTGTCCTTGGTTTATCCTTTAACGCTCTTAAGGTTTAAACACTGCTATCCTGCCCTTTGATGCTTTTGAGGTGTAACTAGGTTCACTGGCGGACGCAACGGCGGATTCTTGGAAAGGCAAAATTCACACTATGGGATCACCGTTCAACTTTTCGGACTAAATAGACATTCCATCGAAAATCCGGCAAAAACTCCCTTACAATATAGATGTATACAAATATTATAACATAAAATCTAAACCAACACATCCACTAATTAAAATGCAACAATAATAAGTAACCATCAACAATATCCAACAAAAGTTATTCATAAGCAACATTACCAAGCATCAATATCCAACAAAAGTTATTAATTTGACGCGCGACATACCTTTTATTTACGAAATGAAGGACGAGCAGCAGCAGGGACTATCGGTGGCCGCAACAAATTTCCTCGAGTTCCCAAATTCTGAAATTGTTGCATAATGTCTTCATTTGAAATGGTTCCAAAAACTTCCTTCTCGAAGTTACACGGTAAACAGTCCGATAGTAAGTCGTCTCCCAATCGGTTGCGCAGATCAGTCTTTATTATATTCATCGTAGAAAAACTTCTTTCCACACTCGCTGTTCCGACAGGTAAGATCAGTGCTAACTCGATGAGCCGATATACTAAATGAAAGTAATTGTGATAATTCAACTCCACCATCTTCTTTGCAAGAACTCCAAGATTAGTAATATGAGAGAATACTTCATTTGATTTCATATCACCAATGTAACTTTTAAGTTCATGGTTGAGCTCAATTCGATCCATGGTAGTGAAATCATCTCGATATAACTCAGCAAAGTGAAGCAATTGACTATGATCAAAATTTACAAAAGAATTGGAAGGATTAAGGCACATCACACATCTAAGTAAATCTGTGCTGGCTTCGGTGAAGTGTATCCATTTCCGTAGCAATGATGTTAATTACCTAAGATTTTATATGAAAAAAATCAAGATATAGACAAATCAATGATCAATAGTGTACGTATCAATTACAATGAATAGAAATTAAGTACCTTTATGAAAATTTTTGCGCGAAAATGATGAAAATATGTCGTCGATTCTCCATCATTGAGTTTTTTTTCTAGAACGACCTTTAACAATATCATCCATCTTAGGCACATCAACTTGATGTTCTTCACAAAACTCAACAACTTCTTTCAACAAAGAATCCCAACCACTTTGCCTATATTCTTGTAATTCATTTTTTGTCACATTGATCATATTAAGAGCACAGCATATGTGTTGGTCTCTTATTTGTAGAATCTTTGAAAGAGTATTTGTCATTCCCAAAATTTGCAACATAAACTTTTCGATAAATATAAACTCAAAAGAGTCCATCTTATCAGCTAATCCCGATGTTGTATTTCAAAAGGTGTAATGTTTATTTTTTTTAATTTTCAAAAACCAGTTTGTTTTTTATACAATATATTTTTTAGTTAGTTAAAAAATACAAATGTATATATCTACTAATCAAAAATTTTCTCCTAGTTCCTAGTAACACACATATATCACATATCATGAGATAGTTTTGGGATTAAAAATCACATACCTTAAATTTAGATAATCAAAAATACAACTGCATCTACCTACTACCTAAAAATTTTTTCCGAGTTGGGGGGCAGCTGCCCCCCCGTGCCCCCCCCCCTCTGTCCGCCCCTGACTAGGTTAGTACCAAATTAGGGATGTCAAACAGGTTATGTCTCGTGTTTTGTGTTTCGTGTTTTTGGGGTTTTGGATATTAAAATACCAAACTCATACCTTACATGTTTGCTTCGCATGTATGGAAGTAGATACTCAAACCTGTACATGTCAGGTTTTATGTCGTGTATCAGGTATACCCACGAACTTGACAAGTAAAAATATTTCAGGTCGTGTAAAGGTCATTTCATATACTTTTAAGATATTTTCAGGCTTCGTGTATTATTCAGGTTTCATGTATTTAAACGACTGGGAGTGATCGACACTATTGCTGTAACAAGAGTACTCACCAGATAACAGTAGCAAATCAACAAGATGATGCATTATGGTCTATGGGCGGTAGCAGCGACAGAGGTCACAACAATTGCAATATTTGCGTTTTGCATAGGGGGCCTGGATAGGGAAATGAAAGAACTAAGAAAGAAAGGGGCGACGGGGCAGCAAGGGAGGAAATAAGGAATGGAATGAGAGGGATTAAGTTAGGTTTTTACTAGGAGCTTTTTTTTACTTTATTAATTTATGATTTATATTTAAAATATATTTTAAAAATCGGTATAGCGGGCATAAATGGGTAATCCGCTACCCGGACACGACCTGCTCTTAGTGGGTAACTTTCAGGTCTTAACCGATTTGTACACGAAACCTGCCAAGGCCATAGCCATACCCGTGAAGAGCGTGTCAAGTTCGGGTCGTGTTTTCATGTCGTGTCTGAGATTGCAATCCATATACCAAACTAATAATTACATCTAAGCTGTCTCTAGGGCATAATTCAGTTGGTACTCGTATTGAGATTTTCTTTAAAAGGTCAAGAGTTCGAATCCAGGGACACGCACAGTGTGGATATGCTACTGGTGCTAGGCCGAAGGCCTAGTATGAGGGAAGACACCTTGTATGGGTCACTGCATAAGTCCTCACCTAATCTAGGAGGCCGATGCGCTCCTGATTTGCATCCTCCACAATGCGCTTAAGGCTGAGACGGTGGGATCCTCAAGACCAGAGAATGGCCTTTTGTGTCAAAAATTACATCCAAAGTTTCAGATTCATTTTTGAGACGTATATAAAAATCTAAATCATGTCATCAATTATGCTTTAGGTTGGGATGAGTTTAGCGCTTCTTGTGACCACCAAAAATTACGCCTCCTACCACTTCTTAGGCCCAAGTTGTAAACATCCTTCGGGTTGAGGATTCAACGATTTTACTTAAAACCTTATACATATTATCTAAATAACTTCTAAATTAATATTTTCTTTTTTATACTTTTCACCATATGAAAAAATATATTTTATAAAATAATATCACTATTTGTAATAATGACGATATCATGTTAAAAAGCTTGTTGCAAAGACAACATGTACTATATTAAATATTTTATATATAATAAAATTGATAATTACTGTATCGATATTTTCAGTGATGTGCTTTAAAACTTCTCACACTAAATATGTTCTATAACAACATAATTATAAGCCCTACACAATTTATTTAAACCACTAACCAGCCGCACTCGTCTCTAAAAGAACAATTCTTTCCTTCATACCCAGACTGGATGTTCCTACTGGAAAGTACACATTCTTGTTTGACTTTAGAACATGATGAAATAAAGTAAAATGATTCACTAAATTGATTGCGCTTCTTATATTATGAAATGGCAGTTGATTGGCACAACTTAACGCGAGTTTTATTATGAGTCATGGGGAAACAACTTCTGTGTGTTTCTAAAACATGAGTATGATTGCATACATCCGATCCCTCATACCCCTCTATAGGCAGGAGCCTCTAAAACAATGGGTAATGTTGTTGTTGTTGTTGTGTTGTATACATAGACTGGATACCACACAGATGAGAACCTAGTTTTCTGATCCGACCCAATTAGGTGCTGGATTACAGACTCAGTTTGTATTAGAGTTTTTGTGTAGGTTGTATGTTAATACCATACCAATTTAGAAGACTATCGAATTCATAGTTTATATTTTCTAGGTAGCTCTATAGAATTAAGACATTTAAAACCTCTTTGGCCAAGACTTTGGTAGTTTTTACTCCAGAAAAATGTCATTTATATCGTCGGATACGTTATGTCAATCAAGTTGCTTTCAACAAAGTAAAAGAGCTGCCCATTTGCGGGATAGTATCTCCCCACTGCAAAGGAGATGCGGTGACGCGTGATCGTGCGACACGTAGCAGCAAGGAGGGATGGTGAGGTTAGATGCAGGTGACTCTTATCTAGCCTCATCACCCTCCCTTGCTGACACGTGTCGCGTGGTCACAAAGAGGGTGAGGAAAGTGAGGGTGAGAAGATCCGAACTCCCCTATCTGCACCTACCACCACTGTATCAATTTGGCCAAACGTGACAAAAGAACATTGAAAGTATCTTGCATTAGGTATTGAACACATAAAGAGGAATCGAAGATTGAGGAATCATATTATTGCTATGAAAGAAATGTATTATCAAAGTATGATGTAAAATAAAATTAAGACAAATTTGAAGATGGTTACTGAGTGAATCGTATTATGTACTATCAATTAATAGGAAATATAATAATAGAGGCAAACTCCAACTTAGCATTTTCGTCAATGTCAAATATCAATTATTCTTCATATAGTTTGTTATTAAATATGAAATAGTTACTTATTCACCATTAAAAAAAACTTAACAAAATTTAAAAATGATGATAATCATGGGGGCGGTGGGTGGTGAATTTGGTTGGAAAGACTAGCAAAGGAATTAGGAGAAGAATAAGATACTTGACTCTAAGGCATAGTCCAGTTGGTATTCGAATTGATATTTGTTTCAAAAGGTCAAGAGTTCGATTCCAGGGACATGCACAGTTTCGAATTGATATTTGTTTCAAAAGGTCAAGAGTTCGATTCCAGGGACATGCACAGTATGTGTCTTCCTCTGCTGTTTGGTCGAAGGTCTGGTTTGTGGAGGGACACTTTGTGTGACTCACTGACTAAGATCTCATCTAACCTAGGAGGATGCTGGGCTCCTGATTTACATCTCCATATATGATCTTTTGGGCTGTAACGGTAGGGACTCCCGAGACGAGGAATTTCAACTTTTGCTCCAAAAGAATAAGATACTTGAAGGTCTACCTACTAAGGTAACCCTAAAGCAACAGCAACGAAAGAGAGGGGAGGGCGGGGGAAGATAGGCGAGGGAGTATCCATTAAGCAATCGTAAATATAATCATACTTTTCTATGTTATTTTAATATTTTTAAAACATAAAAAGAAATCAATTTTACGTAGTTATAATTTTCGAAACTTACTATCTTATATTATTTCTGTTTTAAAATTATTATCTTAGCTTATATTTGTTTGTCTCAAAATTAACAATATATTAATGTTGAAGTTTTTACACTACCTTTTCAATTAACACGTACTTGATTTTTGTAATTTATATCAATAAATAACTAAATATGTACTAGAGATAATACAGAATTTCATATTTATAAATCGATTGAAAATGAGATGGTATATAGTCGTAGGTTTAAGTATCTATAGTTAATTATCCTAATTTTCGGTCTCGTCTTAAATTTGTAAAAAGAAAATAACAATAACTGGCTTCACATTTCGAATACATACTTGCAATGTTGAGAGAGACTATTATATCATACTTTTTTCTCTCAAAATATGAATCAATCTTAACGTATAAATTACACTATATTAAAGATATAAAATGTATTTATATTTTTGAACAAACAAAGTACCATGCTCAGAATTGATATTAGAAGATTCTAAAGGCAGCTCCCACCACCCATAATTTTATCCATAAGTTGGACAGATTCCTTTCACATGTGAGTCCATAGCGTAATACTGTATTTCGTACATTAAAGATACAGCCTTCGCGACACGACACTTGGGTTCTAGTAACGGGTTATGCTATTATTTTTGGAAGAAAATGTGAAATTCTTCATCTCGGAGTCTCCTACCGCCTCAGCCTTAAGAAGCATGTGTGGAGGATGTAAATCAGGAGGCCAACAGCCTTTTAGCTTGGATGAGATCTTACGCAAAAACACACACGAGGTGTCCTCCCCACAAACCAGGCCTTTGGCCTAGCAGAGGAACACACGCTGTGCGTCCCTGGATTCGAACTCTTGACCTCTTGGAGAAAATCTCAATCCGAGTATCTACTGGACAATGTCCCGGAGGCAATGCTATTATTTCTATAACACTTCAAAATTTGGGGTTGCCATTTTTAGTCAAATTAAGAAAAGGCCTAAAATTTTGCTCCAAGAGGTCAATAGTTCGAATCCAGGGACATTCACAGTGTGAGTCTTCCTCTGCTGTTAGGTCGAAGGTCTGTAGGAGACACTTTGTGTGGGTCACTGCGTAAGATCTCATCCAATCTAGGAAGCCGCAGAGCTTCTGATTTATATCCTCCATACATGTTCCTTGGGGCTGAGACAGTCTGGGGTGACGGATTTCACTTTTGCTCCAAGAAAAGGCCTAAAATTGATTTTTATTTGGCCACACTCGATATATCATTGTCATGTCAAATTCAAAGGCGTTACTAAGGAATCCTATAATATCGACAAAACTTATCAGGTGCATCTAAATGGTCATTTGAGGGGGGGGGGGGGGGGGAATCACTTATTTCAACTTCTGTTACATTTTATAGTCTATTTCTGAAGAAAACGTGCAATCACGTAATGGTATTTCTTTAATGAAAAATAATTACAAGATAATGACTATATCTACCTTCCATCTACCTTCCATCTAATCTCTATAATCAAGCTAATCAATCCCTACAAATTTGCTACAAAATATATACCATGATTACATAATGAATATCTACCATATCCAATTATTTACCATATACAACTATATCCAATTACAATAATGACAATAATGACATAATCTCTAATACTCCCCCTCAAGTTGGCGCATGAATGTCGAGCATGCCCAACTTGCTGCAAAAACGGCGAAAGAGATCAGGACCAAGGGGTTTAGTGAACCCATCAGCTAATTGGTGTGACCCTGGAACCTTGCATGGACGAATGAGACCGCTGGTGTAGTGTTGGCGAACAAAATGACAATCGCTCTCTATATGTTTAGTACGCTCGTGAAAAACAGGGTTAGCCACAATGTGCAAGGCGGCTTGATTATCACACCGCAGTGAGACTGGTCGCGTGGAGCAGAGGCCTAGATCGGCCAAGAGCTGTCGAAGCCAAACAATCTCACTAGTAGCATGGGCCATGGCACGATACTCAGCTTCAGCAGAAGACCGAGAGACAACGGGTTGTTTCTTGGAACGCCAAGACACAAGTTCATCACCAAGAAAAACCATATAACCAGAAGTAGAACGACGCGTAGTAGGGCAACCAGCCCAATCAGCATCACAATAAGCATGTAGACGTAACTGAGATTGAGTAGGGAAAAATAAACCTTGGCCTGGAGCACGCTTAAGATAACGAAGTAAATAGAACACAGCATCTAAATGGCATTTGCGCGGAGCATGCATAAACTGACTAAGCGTATTGACCGCAAAACTGATGTCAGGACGAGTAACAGTAAGGTAGAGTAAACGACCAACAATGCGACGATAAAAAAAGGATCATCTAAAAGGGGATCAGTATCAGAAAATTTTCCCTTTTGATCCATGGGCGTGGCAGCAGTGCGGCTGCCAAGAAGGCCGCATGCTGTCAGAATGTCAAGAACGTACTTACGCTGATTTAGGACCATGCCAGTAGGAGAGCGAGCAACCTCAATTCCAAGAAAATATTTAAGGGGACCCAAGTTCTTGATCTTAAACTTGTGATCAAGGTACGCTTTGAGAGCCTCAATACGAGAAAGATCATTACCAGCAACAATGACATCATCAACATAAATCAAAACAATAACCATGGAAGATGAGGTGGTCAAAAGAAACAGAGACGGATCCGCATTAGATTGAGTATAACCAAGTGCAAGTAAAGAGGACGTAAACTTGGCATACCAACTCCGAGAAGCCTGTTTCAAACCATATAGAGACTTTTGTAACTTAAAAACACAATTCTCCCCCTTACGAGCAAAACCAGGCGGAATGCGCATATACACATCCTCAGTGAGATCACCGTGTAAGAAAGCATTATTGACATCTAGTTGGTGAATGTACCAACCACGTGAAACAACAATAGCCAAAAGACACTGAACCGTGACTAGCTTAGCCACCGGAGCAAACGTTTCATGAAAGTCAACACCCTCAACTTGGGTATAACCACGCGCCACTAAACGAGCCTTATATCGCTCAACAGAACCATCAGGGTGATACTTGATTTTATAAATCCACTTAGAGTCAATGGTGCGTTTACCTAGAGGAAGAGGAACAACTGTCCAAGTATCATTAGCCTCCAGTGCGGCAATTTCACGCTGCATTGCGTCACGCCAATGAGCATGTTTAACTGCCTGCTTAAATGAAACTGGCTCATCGCCATCAGTGATAGCCGCAATCAAACCATAATAAGAGGACGATAACCGAGCGTACGAAAGATAACTAGATAAGGGAAATACCGTGGAGTTTGCTGTGGGAGTGGTGGAAGCCTCGGATGGCACGAGAGAAAGAGGCAAAGCAATATCGAAATCTGTAAGGCGACGGGACAACTGACGAGTGCGCGTGCTACGAGTTGGGGGTAGCACGATATCTGATGGGTGCGAATTAGCAGATGCCGACGGCAGGGAAGGTGCCGTCGGCTGAAGTCCGCCGGAGGCACTCGGCGAAGGGGGGGCCAAAGTTGCCTCGGCTGGGACGCGAGCAGCTGGTTCGGCTGGGGTGACGACAGCCCAGTCAGCCGGAGGGGAAGCTGCAGGAACAGATTTTGTGACAAGAACAGGTTGAGCAGATACAGTAAACGGAAAAACATCCTCATAAAATGTGTGTGAGGATACCCAAGAAATATGCCAGGCGCAGAGCGCGGAGCAAACTTGTCTCGTGCACCATGATAAGTATACCCATAACAGAGACAACCAAAAACACGGAGATGATCATAAGAGGGCACACGACCAAGCAGAAGTTCATATGGTGTTTTATTTTGAAGAGAGACAGTAGGCATGCGATTAATGAGGTAGACAGCAGTTAAGATACATTCCCCCCAAAATGACACAGGCAGATTCGCATGAAAACGAAGAGCGCGGACAACCTCTAAAAGGTGTCGATGTTTGCGTTCAACTACACCATTTTGTTGAGGTGTGTGAACACAAGAAGTCTGAGCATCAATACCATGTTCAGCAAAATAAGTGCGAATGTCATGATTAGCAAATTCTAAACCATTATCACTGCGAACCCGTTGGATAGGATGACCAAATTGTGTATGTGCCCAACGCAAAAAATGCAACAGAAAGCGACAAGTATCAGATTTAGCTTGCATCAAATACACCCAAGTACTACGACTGTAATCATCAACAATTGTCAAAAAATAACGTGCCCCAGAAAGGCTAGGAGTTTTATACGGCCTCCGAATATCACAATGTATCAATTCAAAAGCATGACTAGTAATGCTAGTGCTGACAGAAAAAGGTAAACGAGTTTGCTTAGCTCGATTACAAGCATCACACAGAACATCTTTATTTGTAACTAAAATAGATGGAATGAAACGAAATTTAGACACAGGGAGATGACCCATGCGACCATGCCAAAGAGATGCAGATGACTGGGTTACTGCAGGTGCTGCAATGGCCGAATGGTTTATGAGGTGGTAGAGGCCATCACGCTGCTTACCCACTCCAATCAGCTTCCTCGAGGGTATCTCCTGCACAGCACAAAAATTCGAACCAAATGTCAGTACGCAATTTGAATCTTTCACCAATCTACTCACAGAAATGAGATTGAATGTGAACTCTGGAACACCCAAGACACCATGAAGAACTAAGGTGTCTGACAGTCGGACGGTCCCAACCGCACGGACCGCGACATGCGCACCATTCGGAATTTGAACGGTTGCAGTCAACTTATCAGTAGTGACAGATGTGAGCATAGACAAATCATTGACAATGTGTGCATTAGCACCACTGTCTAATATCCAACCAAACCGTGAATTAAGAGAAGAAGAGACAATACTCGTGTCCTGCTTTGTTGTAGACGGCAAAGAGGGGCCAAAATTACCTCCATTCAATTGGTCAATATATTGTGCCAATTGATGTTGTTGAGCGAGGGTGAGGCCGGCGAACGTGGGTGGCGCGGTCTGCGCGTCGGAGACAACCGATGCCGCCATTCCCTTCGTTACAGCTGTGGACGATCCGAACCCTGCAGGAACCTTACCTCGGTGACCACGATTCCAATCAGCAGGGTAACCAATCAAATCAAAACAGGTTTCACGGAGGTGACCAATTTTACCACAATGTTGGCACCATGGCCGCTCCCCCTTTCCTTTGAACTTGGATGTTCGGCCATCCTGGGGTGCCTGCCAGGTGGCAAGAGCCGCTGCATCGAACTGTGGGACAAGACTCTGAGCCACAGTTCTTTGCTTCTTTTCCTGCACCACAATTGCATACGCACGACCAAGTGAAGGAAGAGGATCAATACTTAGAATATGAGAGCGTACCGTACCAAAAATTTCGTTTAGACCCATGAGAAAATCGAATACCATTTCTTTCTCACGCATCTTTTCCATGGCCTTTGACATCCCACACGTGCAAACCCCACAACTACAAATCGGGATTTCATCAAAAGATTGAAGCTCTCCCCAGAGAGCTTTGAGGCGGTCATAGTACACGGACACTGTGCTCTTGTCCTGACGAAGCGAAGCTATGGCACGACGTAGCTCATACACACGAGCATCAACACCTTGTGTGAAACGTTCTTCCAAGTCAAGCCACACCTTCCGGGCGGACTCTGCATGAGCAGCAGTCCCTTGGAGCTCCTTCACAAGTGAGTTGGACAACCACGCCAACACTAGCGCATTACATTGCTGTCAAACGGAATAGTTGGCAGAGGCAATATCCGGACGTTTGATACTGCCGTCAACGAAGCCTGCTTTGTTCTTAGATCGCAAAGCATTGACAAATGACTTCCTCCAAACGAAATAATTCTCATCATTCTCTCCCAACGGTTGAGTGACAAAAAGGAGACCGGGATGGTCAGAGGGATGCAAATAGTATGCAGATTTGGGATCGGTAGTGGTGAGAGGTACGGTGGCGGTATCGGTGGTGGAGCCGGATACATTGTCAACAGCCATGGGTTCGCCGGAAAGATGACGTCGGCGGCGGCGGTTGGTGGTGGGAAATGTTAAGGCTCTGATACCATGAAGAAAACGTGCAATCACGTAATGGTATTTCCTTAATGAAAAATAATTACAAGATAATGACTTCCATCTACCTTCCATCTAATCTCTATAATCAACCTAATCAATCCCTACAAATTTGGTACAAAATATATACCATGATTACATAATGAATATCTACCATATCCAATTATCTATACAACTATATCCAATTACAATAATGACAATAATGACACAATCTCTAATAATTTCACAGAAACATCTCAGTTTTTCAAAATATAACATGTTACATAATGTAATTGGATATACTAGAAAATGAGATATTCAAGTCACCCTATCCAAAAGCGATGTGGAAGTAGCCATGACTACTCTCCAACACTACAAATCGAATTCTTAGTTGTTCTGACTTGAATAAATTATGTTGTTTACAAATTCAAGTAGATGAATTTGTTCAAGATGGTTTTTTGTTATTTTCTCTTTTTAAGTATAAGTTCATTTTCATTTTTCAATATATTGTTATACATTATGTTCAAAATAAAAATTGACTTATACTTTGAAAGAGAGGTAGTATATTAATATCATAAACGACATACAGGACTAAATATTGCTTCCTATTGCAATTGAATGTTCTACCAAGACGTTTATACTAGGAACAAAAATTCTACCATGTATAACACGGCTAAATCAAAGATTGCCGCTTGTTGAACGGCGAAGTAAATTAAAATCAAATAGGCATGAGTTCATACAAACGCAAAACACAACCCGTATCCCCCCTACCCCCTCCTTTCTTCACAAATATCACCATTAGCCTAGCTTAGTATCAAGTTTCTAGATTAGCCAAAAGACAGTATGATGCATATCTAATGAAGTGTGACATGCGTCACCATTGATAGGTTAGAAGTAAGAGAGGATAACAACAACAACATTACCCCATTGTATTAGAGGCTTCCGCTTATGGCAGAATATGGGGGCCGGATGTATGTAACCATACACATGTATTAGAAACACACAGAGGTTGTTTTCCGATGACCCATAATGAAAATTGCATCAAGCTGTGTCAATCAACTGATACTTCACAATATAAGAAGATCAACCAATTTAGTAAGAGAGGGTAACAAATGGCGAATTAGCGGCGGTTGGAAATTTAATCTTGCAGAAATAGAAGATGATAAACAACAACAATAACAACACATACCTAGTATATCCCAATAACAACAAAAACTATTGCTAGAGTCTGGGGAGGGTGACACGCAGGCAAACAATACATCCATTCCAAATGATAGAGAGTTCGCGTCCAGCGAGGTCCCCGATTCTATATGTACATGCATAGACAAATAATGAAAGCTAAATAATGAAAGACGCAGACATTCAAAAAAGTGCAAAGCCAACCTAAAGTGTATAGAGTATCTAAGCCTCTAAATATACTGTAAGGTGTCCATATATCCTATCTAAACCTCTTTAACCTTAATCCTCTATCTCCATAAACGCATATCATGGGTCATGTCCTCAGAGATGTGCAAATTTAGCAGGGCATGTCTAATCCACTCATCCCAAGTCAGTTTGGGTCTTCCTCTACTCTTCTTTCTCTTTACAATGAGGCTTTCAACTGCTCTGCCAGACGCCGTTGTTTGTCTCCGCTTGACATGTCCAAACCATCTCAGTCTCCCCTCACTTATCCTATCTGTTATACTAGCTGCCTCTAACATTTCCCTAGATACCTCATTTCTGATTTGATCTAGCCTTGTACATCCGCACATCCATCTCAACATCCTCATCTCTGCTGCTTCCATCTTCTGCGACTGTGTCCACTTGATGGTCAAACGGTCTGATAGAAAATGATAAACAAATAATACAAATAAAAGTCTAAGGAAAATAGAATAGAACATAAAATGTAGCACTCAAATTTCATTTGCAAATGCATAAGATAATAGAACAAATCATAAAAATATGATAATAAAACTAAGAAAATGAAAACAAAGAAGATGAAAATAACTGAGGCGCAACAAGTGTTACACTGTCCTTAGAGTGAAATTGTCTCCACCGTTGAGCAAGATAGACCATGCTGCAAACGCCTCTAAGAATACAATCGGCTTCTTCCTTTCGATTGCTCTATAGGAGGAAGATTGAATTTGTCTATTTGAAGTGTCTAATACTAGAGGAATAATAAGAAAGAAGTGGAAGAAATTCTACAGGTTTTTACAAAAGTACCGTTTAAAGTCTCTTTATAAACATATGAAAACTCTATCTCTAAACTATCTGACCATTGTATTTATAGACTGATTGACAAGATAGATGTTAATTTGACAATTCTCTAAAGAATTTAACTTCTAATGTTAGTTTATGACTTTTCAAGATTGAAAGGAGATGCACAAAGATGCAAAAGTTGCATCATTTCATGAAAAGACACCACCTCTTAATTCACTGAACGCAGTCATTGAATATTCAGTGAATTTCACCGAACATTCAGTGTATTGTTCTGTGAGAAACTTAGGCTTCAATATCACATAGAACTCGGACACTAAATTCAGAAATCTTTGCCAAACATTCAACCTCTTATCCCCGAGCATAGAATTCAAAATATGGTGATATACCAAACTCAAGATTTTGAGTATGATAATAGGTCAAACTCAGGATTTTTAATATGTTAATCTAATTCATGTTTCACTTGTTTCTCCAATCCCTACATTTTTTATATAAATTTGGAGCACTTCATAGAGTACTTTTATGTACTTTTTCCAACAATCTCCCACATGATCCAACATTGATATGAGAACATTCATCAACAGTTATAAACAAACCTCTCTGACATTAAACGAAGACAATGACACACAATAGACGATGACTCGCGTCTTGAATCGTCACTTAGTACAAATAAAAGTATGTAAATAGAAATAAGATGACATAAACGTCCTGAATCTTACCTCACTACTCTTTATATGGACAAACAAAAGACATCTCATTGTCTACTTCACACAAGTTCGCAGTTTGGTGTGAATTCGATAATGCACCTAGTCCCTGGATTTCATAAGCGCTCTAGTTAGTTGCACTAAACTCTCATAGAAAGCGGCATCACCCCGACACTTATATGTTGATAAGGTAGATTGAGCGTTGCACACAAAAATCCTAATAGGGAGAAGGTAAATGAGATTAAAATCTAAGTGCTCTTGCTATACTAAGTATATGTTGGTTTTTACTCTCAACAATCTCATTTTGTTGTGGTGCGTTGACACAACTAATTTGATGAATGATGCCATGAGAAGCCAAGAATGCAGTAATTTTAAATTCTTACCTATTATCAGTTCTAATGATTTTAGTCTTGGCATCAAAATGCACAGAAGCAAAATGGTAAAAGCTTTCAACAATGGATCTAGTTTCAGCTTTGCTTTTCATCAAATACACCCAATAATATCTATTGTAGTCATCAATTACAGTAAGAAAGTAATATTGCCTGTCATTGCTGGGTATTTATATGGACCCCAAATATCCATATGTACAAGAGCAAAAGGGGTAGAAGAAACTGAAACAGGAACTGGGAATGATGTTCTCTTTTGTTTGGCTAGAGGGCATGCAGTACACAGATATGGGGAATCAGGGACTGTTACAAGAGGTTCAACCTTCTGAATTTCCCTTATCCTTGGTGTAGACATGTGTCCAAGTCTTGAGTGCCATAGCAAAGTGTTTGAAAAGTTGACAGCATATGCAAAGGGAGAGACATGAGAAGAAAGAGTCTTTGGTGTGCCATGGAGATAGTACAAGCCTTGATCTACCTCAGTCGAACCAATCATCTTCTTGGTTCTGAAGTCCTGAATCAGGTAAACATTTGAGCAAAAGTCAATCACAAACATTTCGGACTAGGTAAGCTTACTGACTGATAGTAAATTGAAAGCAAAGATTGGTACATATAAAACATCAATAAGGATCAAGTTTGAGTTAACCTTCACTGTGACAATGTGCTTTACCTTAGCAAGAGACTTATCACGTAATTTAACAGAGATGGAGTCAACAGGATGGCAATATTCAAACAGATGGATACAAGAACAAATATGATCACTAGCTCCAGAATCCAAAATCCATATGTTCAAATTTTGTTGTAATACATTACCTGACGTCTATTGTGCTGCCATAATAATAGCATGGTGAGTACTTGTGCTACCTGCAGGATCAGCAAGACCTTTTCTGCTGCCTTCTCAATGTTCTTGCAGTATACTCATCAATTGACATATTGATCTTGTGTTAGAGCTGATGTCATCTGAGGCATATGAGTCTAAGAATTGCTTACCTCTGGATCCGTACCCTCATAAGTGTCATACCTTTCATACTCTTCCTGACTCGCAGCATCTTCAAACTGCATACCACCTCCTTCACTACTCACCATACTAACCTGGCTACTGGTTTTGAATCTTGGAGGATACTCATGCTTCTTGTAACATCTATCAACTGCATGTCCTGTCATGTTACAGTGAGTGCAGAAAGGTACTCTAACACCACTCTGATAAGACCTTGACATATCCCATCTGAAACCTCTCACACGTGGTCTTTGCCAAGAAGTATTGATTGATCCATCACTAGAAGGTCTTGGCACATATGAACTAATCTTGGTGGCATTATTAACATTCATCGATGTTGAAGGATTGTTGCAAACTGTGCCTGGTTTCTTGAGTAAGTCATCTTCCTTTCCAGTTTCCCTGCCATAGCAAAGGCAGTTTTTAGATCTGACAAAAGAGTAGAAAGTAGCATATGTGATTTAACTGCCTCAAACTCCTCATTTAAGCCTTTCGGAAACTTGATTACATAGTCATTCTTTCCAAACTTATGAATTTCAACGATAAGGTTACAAGTGCACCTATGACATGTATAAGTGGGAACAGTCATCAGCACCATCAATTCTTCCCACACACTTTTCAACTTTGTATAGCACTGTGTGACACTACTAGCTTCTTGCTTAATGGCGTAAAATTCTTCTTGTAAATCTAAAAGTCTAAATGAGTCAGCAGAGTCATACATAAACTTTAAGTCATTCTAGATGTCAGCCGCAGAATCCAACCAAACTACACTTTGACCAATACTAGGCGTTAATGAATTAACTAACTAGGAAATCACCATGTTATTGGCTTTTATCCAGGCATTATACCTTCTTGATCTCTCTGCAAGTTTCTCAATCGAATCATCAATAAAACCTATTTTATTCTTTGATTCTAAGGTTCTTCTCACGGATCTACTCCAATCGTGATAATTGTTTCCATCAAGTAAGAGTTGCACCAATATCATAGACGGATTCTCACTCGGACGAATATAGAATGGATAATCAGAAGGATCCACAGGAGCAGTGGGAGAAATAGAATAGGCAGAAGTAGGATTGTTGTTTGACGCTATAAATGTACCAAAATTCATCAATTAAGCACTGATACCATATGGAAAAACTCACGATAACAAGCTAATCCCTATGCAAACATATTAAGACACAGTACACAAAGGAAATCAAGATAATGAGCGATAGAGAAACAGAAATAGAGAGAATTCAAGAAACTACTCAATTGATTTACTGGAAAAATGTGATCGAATTCACACTCAGTCAGGCGGTTACAGTGCAGTTTATAGGAAGAAGAAAAACAGCTGAAAAGACCAAAATATCCTCCAACTAAATCTCGCTACAGTTATCTCAGTAAAGGCAAAACCGTATTTTCATATGTTTTAAACATTCCCGCCTAACTCTTTCTTCTTCCTCCAGCCATCCAAGCTCCTTCTATGCTGCTACCTCCAAAATCCACGGAACCACTACGCAACCACCGTTCCTGCGCAACACCAAGATGATGATGTGGTAGCTAAAGTTCTCAATCATTGATTGACCCTTTAATCTGACGGATTAAATTCAACTTGCCTCGGATCACCATCATGGATTGAATTCTTGAAGACTTGTAACTTTAACATGTAAGAGACGTTTTTGGTAAGCATTTCCTCCATATCTCCTGAGTCTTGCTACTGCTGAATTGTTTCAATCACTGTCACAATCTATGGAGTCATGTTCTACCAGAAGCAAATCGTCTCTTCGTAGACAGTTATTATTTAAAGAAATAAATGATGAAAATACAGTTACAGAAAGAGACGAAAACCAAATAACGTATGATTGCAACAAAGATGTGAATGTGATTCCTTCTCGCATGGCTATTGAAATGATTCTCAAACTAGGAACGGAGTTTGAAACAGGGAATAATCATGGAATTTTATCCTGCATGTGCAAAAGAAGTTGGGTTTGGTATCAGGGAGGTAAAATTTTACAAGACAAAAATGGAGAGAGTTGATAGTAAAAGATGAAATAAAACTTAAGAAAGTAAAGTACTCAGAAGTTTGGGTGAAAGAACTGATTGTTCCCCTTACTGGAACTCGGCTGAATAAGTTTTCATTTATACATTGAAGAGCTGTTAATTTAAAACAGTTACAAAATGATTTACAGATAGTGTTTCAAATGAATACAAACATTAACCGATAAAGATAGGAGAGAGTTTTGAATTCGAAAAGCTTGTTCTTCTATTTGTTGCATTTATCCTTATCTACTTGATATGCTTTAACATGCCCCCGCAAAGTCAACAGCGGTTCGCTGACGTTGAGTTTGGTGCGCAAGGTAAGAAAACGTCGTGACACAAGTGGTTTCGTGAGTATATCAGCTAGTTGGTCTTGAGTGCAACGATATTGAACGTTAAGACAGCGGTTGGCCACACGATCCCGAACAAAGTGATAATCAATTTCAATGTGTTTGGTATAAGCATGAAAGACTGGATTAGATGAGAGATATGTAGCACCAATGTTGTCGCACCAAAGCGTTGGTGGTTGCAGAAGATAAAGCCCGAGCTCACGTAAGAGCGACTGGAGCCAAATGAGTTCAGCAGCGTTTGCAGCGAGAGCACGATATTCAGACTCTGTACTAGAATGGGATACTGTAGGCTGTTTACGTGAGGTCCAAGATATAAGATTTGGGCCAAGAAAGACACAGTAACCACTAGTAGACTTTCGATCATCCGGGCAACCGGCCCAATCTGCGTCCGAAAAGGCTTCTAGGTGAGAAGTAGATGCACGGCGAAGTACCAAACTGTGAGTTATGGTGTGTTTAAGATATCGCAAGATCCGTTTAACAGCTTGCCAGTGCATGGTGGTTGGACGATGCATAAATTGACAGACCCTGTTTACAGCAAAGGAGATGTCAGGACGGGTGAGAAATAAATACTGCAAAGCAACAACTGTATATCGGTATTGCGTGACACCGGAATGTGGATCGCCAGAGAATAAGGATAATGTATGAGTCGCAGTCATTGGAGATGTAATTGGTTTGGCATGTTCCACGTTTGTACGCTTAAGGAGATCCATGATATATCGCTGTTGAGTAAGAAATAGCCCATTTGAGGTTGGAATGACCTCAACTCCAAGGAAATAGTGCAAGGGTCCGAGTTCTTTGATGGCAAAGTCCTTATGTAAAGAGGAGAGTAGGTTCTTGATGGATGCAGGATTAGACCCAGTTATGATAATATCATTGACATATATGAGAATATAGATAATAATTTCTGCTGCTGTATAAATGAAGAGGGATGAGTCAGTTTTGGAGCTGTAGAAACTGATCTCTATGAGGCGTTGGCTAAGACGAGAGAACCATGCGCGAGGAGCTTGTTTTAAGCCATAGAGAGCCTTGCGTAGCTTGCACACATGATTAGGATAATGTGGATGGACAAAGTCGGGTGGTTGTGACATATAAACTTCCTCATTAAGAAATCCATGAAGGAATGCATTTTAAACATCTATTTGCTGAAGTGGTCATCCAAGAGATACTGCAATAGGTAGTACTGTGCGAATTGTGGTAGGTTTAACAGCTGGGCTGTAGGTGTCATGGAAATCGATGCCAGGTTGTTGATGGAAGCCTTTGGCAACAATACGAGCTTTATACCTGTCAAGGGTGCCATCTGCCCTTCGTTTGATGCGGAAAACTCATTTGCAACCTACAATATTCATAGAGGGGGTAGGGAAAACAAGTGTCCAGGTGTCGTTTCTAAGGAGAGCATCAAATTCGGTGCTCATGGCTTGGCGCCACTCAGGGTGTTTTGAGGCTGTGGAATATGAGGTTGGTTCAGAGGATTGAGATTGAGTTAAAGTGAGTAAGGCTTGAGGAAGGGGTAGCGGATGGTACCATCGGTTAGTTGTTTTGGTTGGTGAATATTTTCTTTTGAGCGTGTTTGCATGGGGTGTGTGTTTGTAGGGAGTGGGGTTGGTAGAGGATCTTCGCTTTGTGAGGTTTCAGAAGTGGGAAGAAGTTGAAATGGGGAAGGTAAGTTACTGTGGTAGGTTGGTGAGTGGATGTTTGAGGGGGATGACGTTGTAGTAGTGGTTGCTGGAGGACTGAAGTGGGACGGTAGTTTGAGAGGGGGCAGGGGTACGGTGGCGTCGAGTGTGGGTGAGGATTTTTGTTGCCGTGAGATTGAGGAATAGGTAAATAAGGTTTCATCGAATATGACGTGGCGAGAGATGTAGTATATGCCCGAAACTAGATCAAGGCATTTGTAACCATGATGAGTTGTGCTATAGCCAAGGAAGAGACATTTTGTTGAACGAAATTGGACCTTATGACGATTGTAGGGACGAAGTAGAGGCCAACACGTGCAGCCAAAAGTTTTAAGGAAGGTGTAGTCAGGGGGTTGTTGAAAGAGTATTTCATGTGGTGATTTATTTGATAGAATGGGGGTGGGGGGACGATTTATGAGATACGCATTTGTTCAGATCATGGTATTAATATCCAACATGGCCAATGCATTGTTGTCAATATGGCCAGAAACGTAACAACGCCTATGTGTTTGGCACATCTATCAAAATGTTGTCCAACATTTTGAATCATGTTTTTACCGAATAAAAGAATTGAGGATGGCTTCACCAAATGCGTATATGATTTTGATGAGAGGAAGACTTTTTCTTATAGAGTGCAATGCCATGTTAGAGAGATATGGTCCACAGGTTAACACATGGTTGAAGAGGCTATTTAATGTGAAAAAAGTGGGCTTTAGTGTATGGCCACTATATCTTTTGTGGTCACGTGGCACTCTGTTAGTCAATACAGGTCTCAAGTCAGTACTGAGTATGATTAAGATGTCTATCGAATAAAATCTTTTGAGGGTGAAAACATGGTCTTTCTTTTACAGTGGTGATAATAGTAGTTTCTTTCTTCTTTTGATTTTCAATTTTTCTTTTCCTTTTGGACCTATCTTTTTCTTCTTTCTCTTTCTTCTTTTTTGTGCTCGGGGCGCCAACACATGTGCTAAATCGATGGACGAGAGCCACGTGTTACGTTTGCGCTGGCAATGGGTGTCTGCATGTCAACCGCGTGGCACCAGGTGTCGAAGGGACCAGCTATGTTCAACAGCTGACAGATGCCTGTATGGATGTCTTGCCGACCGCATAGGCAGACCTTGCTAAACCAAGGTGGGATTTCAAAGACGAGCAAGCACCGAACCTTGTTGGCTCAATCTCTTACCGAGCAGGTGTCCAACCTTGGTTTACTATTTGGTCGAGCAGGCACTTGTCTGACGAGTCAAACAATTTGAGAGATTAATTGATGATCAAAGCTAATTTTAAATCAAAAGGCAGCGTTCTTACACATCAAAGGTGTATACACCAGAAGTTTACACTGGGTTCCAAAAACAAATGGTGCAAGTCAATTAATACGAGTTTTGAAGATTATGCGTGGATGGGGTTGTGAGGAAATATAAGATCACTCCGTATGACAAAAACTATCACCACATTATACATCAAGTTCAAAGGAAGAATTATTTTTATCAAAAACCACCCTGGAAAGGTAGATGAACTTGCATATCCGGTGATATATTCAAGCTCTCCAAAGAAAAGATAGGCAAGAGTGTCTCATCAAACACCAGATCACCAAACGCCCAATAAGAACATTGCACCATTGTGCTTTTCAAGTTTTGCCACATCTGCATGAAGGTCAACTCATTTTCATATATGAAGTAGCAAGTTGCAAACCAACTCGTACACTTACACAAGTGATCCTAACCCACGTCAAAGATGAAAAGGGAAGAGCACACGTGGAACGCGGGAGAGGGGGGAGGGGGGCTGGTGTGTTTTGTGTTCTGCTACGAGGGAGGGGCCGCTGCCTAAAATGGAGCCATTAGCCAAAAAAAACTGATCATAGTATACAACCAAGCTATAGAGGACAATATAAGAGGAGAAAAAAAGAGCATAAGGGGACAGAAGCGAAGAGAAGGAAAACCAAGGAAAATAAGTGTATAAGTGGGGAGAACTTCTTTAATTCTAGTACTGGGCATCAAATCGAGAGGTACAGTGAGAATTGAGTCCACGGATCTAAAGGTTAGGCCTGAAGCCGTAATTTGTTGTACCGATCCACAGCCATTGATAATGATTGCACTGTCACGGGAAAAGCCGGCCCCATCTGCATTTAAGCACAAATCAAGCAATATGCATACATGAAGTTGCATGAAGAGCAGAGCGACAAGAAAAGGTAGCATCATCTAAGGAACTAAAAAATTTTTCAGAACTTACCGTGCTGCAAATATGGACGGTGTTAACATATCCAGCATATTTTGAAGCTGCGTAAAGGCGCAATAAGAACTGTCAATATCCACTAGAGCATTCCATAACAACGTGAAAACGCATAAATCTATCGTGAGTGTTACATGATACACATATTTCATTTCTTTTTTATGGGTTCACTTGTTTCCCTTTCCAATGGATTCAACGACACACTCTTTTCCTTGATTTTGGAATATGATGGAATAAAGCAAAATGATTCGATTCTTATATTGTGGAGTAGCAGTTGATCTCAAAGCTTGCCGCAATTTTCATTATAGATCATCGGGAAACAACCTCTGTATGTTTCTAATGCATGGGTATGGTTGCGTACATCCGACCCCCATACCCCGTCATAAGCGGAAGCGTCTAAGACAATGGGGTAATGTTGTTGTTGTTTTATGGGTTCACTGCACAGATCTCCTATATCAACTTTCTCTTATTGAACCACCTCGTTTTTATTTTGAATTCAAAAAGTTTCTTTTAGAGTATCAAACATTATAGTGTTATAACAGCCAACAACTAAAAGCCAAACATTAACCGTTCCATCTCCTCTGCACACATAAATTTCACAATTGATGTTAGTCTACTAAGTTTTTTGTATGAGCTCATAATGGAAAAAATGTCTTCACTGCCTAAAAGGTCCATGTACCTATTATTTAAATGACATTCATGCAAGTTTGACAAGCTGAAGATGTCAACATAGAAGGTTAGTCCAAAATCTTTAGTTGCAAGGCCCTAAGCCTTTAACTTCATTGCCATATCTATAAGGCCTTGAGGCACTGGCACAACACTCTCAACATCATTGTGCAATTTACCCACCTAAAAGAGCCCCTCTGTTAATCTTTGCTATAATTTTCTTTGCCCCTAGTGGCAAGATTGTCTTGGGAGTTAGGGAGAAGCAGTGTTACGGTGGACTTTCATTTAGAACCTACCCTCAAGAATTACGATGCTTTCCAACAAAGGAATGGGACTAGATTTGATGGGTTGCCCCCCCCCCCCCCCAACCTGCACCCCTTTTCTCAACTTCGCATGCTCGTAATTCATCTGAGAATTGAATGGTGTGTACTGGCCTTGTCATTATGAGATTAGAGGTGAATGGTATATGGGCCTCGTCACAATGGGGTCAAATCCATCACCACTTGGGAGAAATCAACAAAGATGTTGATGCAAGACCTATTTAACACAAGGTAAATTTCCAGTGCACAACAAAAGGCTTACAGTACACTTATAATAGTTACTATTCCATGTATTGAATCTATAAAATAACAAATACCAAAAGGGGAATGCATAAATAACTTCCATAACCACTTGAACTCAGGGCAGGAAATAATTTATCATGGTATTTTAACAGGATATCATGCATCCAGATCTCAGCATCACATAAATTATTGAGAGAAAAAATTTGATTGTTGCATGTGTTTGGGCTCAATACTGAAATTTGGTATCATGCCAAGTGAGCCAACGTATTTAGACTCGCACCTAAAATCTTAACTTTAGAAGATATAGCAATTTACTTTTAACCAGACTTTTTTGACATAAGCTGCTGAAATACCGGTTAGTGTTTTTTTGTAAGTAAAAACTTTATAGATAAGCCAAAATGGCGGATTTACAAAATATGTTGCAAACTAAGAAAACATGAGCTTGACTAGCATCAAAAGATAGGTGGCTTACAAGATTTCTAATAATAAATAATAAAACGAAAGAAACCAGCACAGCACAATAAATAGTAGAATATTGTTCTGACAACAATGTTCTATTAAAGACATAAATAATAAAATAAAAGAAACCAGCACAGCACTTACTCTTCTTCAATCCTGCAGGCTTTGCAAGCAAAAGAGCGTTCATAAAGGCACCTATATTTTCCCGTAAAGCCTCTTCTGAATAAGTCACCTGCAGAAGAAAGCTCCCCCATAGTTTCCATTTGCAAATATGCAGTCAAGTATGATCCTAGCAGGCAGGCATGCCTTCTGAATAAACCAGAAACTGAAAGGACGATAAAGTATGAGTTCGAGAAAGCTTACCTTTCCAAGCGGTACGTGTACAATTGCAGTTTTGTCTTTTTGGAAAAGAACTGTCTGGCTCACTGCTTCTTTAACTGCCCTCGACATATCATTGGTCACAGTACCATTCTGCAAGCAATGATTAGGTCAAACCAATTGAATCCCACGAGGAAACAGCAAATGATGTAATAAAGGAAAACAGACGAACTTCAGGATTAGGCATCATTCCTCGCTTCAACTTTTTTGCTATCTGTGAAATGGAAACACATATGTGGACATATGACAAAAGTTACTGATGCATCTGGGAAAATATGACAAAATAAAGCACTTTTGCCAGAACCTTAAGCACATTTCTCATCATTTGATGAGTTGCGAAGCATTTGTCAAAGTCAAATTTTTTGCCTGCACAAACGAATTGGACGAATAAGAAACACCATAATCAAGTAATATTTCCTCACAAACAGAGACCAATAAAATAAGTCATTGGAAAATTCTGAAAAGTGCGTAGCGGGATCAGTACTGCAGAGTAACATTGATGTGCCATCAAAGACCGAAACTTATGTAAGACAATGAAGGTCCACATTGGATTGATATAGTTGGAAGTCCAAAAAGCCTACCAACAACATAGGAGGAGGATGAGCCAGACTAAAATTGGTCCGCATGCTTTTGAAATTTTACGTTGTAATTGGCTTTTTGGACCCATTAGGGCCGGCTGCCTACGCTCATTCCAGCCGACTTTTTTGTGCTTCTTTTCATTATTAACTTAGGTTATTTTGTTAAATAGGAAATTTTTTTGGTTGGCTAACTTTTAGGAGTTTTTGGAGCCTATAAATAGGCCCCTTAGATATTATTTTGATCATCCCTTTTATTTTTAAAATTTGAAAAATTCGAGCTTTGCTCACCAAAAGTTTTCTTTGTGCGTTTTTCAAGTTTGATTTGCTCAAGCTAACTTACAAAAAAAAAAAAAAAAAATTGCTCAAGCTTTTTCTTTTGAATTCAATCAATTCTTTGAACAAAAATTGTGATCTGAATTCATCTCCGATGTTATTCAAGAAGCTTTCCAAAGGTCTACCTAAGTTCTAGGTAAGAAGGTTGTTGATCAAAAGAGGGTTGCTCAGCATGGATAAACAATTTTTACTTACTGGACTTGTGCACAGCTTAAGAGAACAATAAGCAAACGCAGGCATTGGCTGCCAGAAAAAATTGTGCCAAGTGACCCAGTATCCAAGCTTCATGTTCTTCCTTAGTGTCTAATTTGATAGGCGAAGGTTTCCGTCAACTACAGCATAGGGAACAGGAAAGTAGGGCCTAGTTAAGTACTTTATTTTGGAAAAAGAAACTTATTGTAAATGCAGAAGGTAAGAACTTTTTTCCATTTGAGAGTGCCAATATTTTGGATTTTCACTTTGTCCTCGCCTTCCAAGTTGGAAGATGTTCTAGGGCTCAGTTATTCAAAAAGACAAATCAAAAAGACACCAACCTACCACGAGCATAAAATCACAGTAGAGGAATAAGAATCTTACCATTCTTAATCTCTTCGATAAAATCTAAACCACCAACATGAGCAGCACCTGCTTCTCTAGCCTCAGCTGCGGCATCGCCTTCAGCAAAAACAGCCACTCGGTATTTCTAAAAAAGCAGACTGGTTAATTTACGAGAAAAACAAAACAAAGTGGATCACAAATCAAAGGACTAATATTATTAAAACCCAGCAAACTTCTCCTCTGTATCAGTCTCCTCAACTTTCATCCCTCCAACTCCTAATTCTATTGCATTCACATATTTTTACCAATTCAACTAATGTACCAAAGCAGTATATAGAATAAGCATCTAATAAAGACTTCATTGTTCCAGATGAAAACCTTAACTTCAGAAATGAACCATAAAGTCCAGACACAAACTGAAATAACAGCAGGCATGAGAAGAAAAAGCAATTAATGGCATGAATGAAACCCATGACTTCAAGAGCAAAGCATAGTCTTTAAACAAATAAAGCCGGGATGACAGAGAGAGGCTGCAAGAAACAATTACAAATTTTTAATGAGGTGAATGGTGCTATAAAATATTAAGGAGATTCTTTCCTTTACAAAAGCAACATAAGGTAAAAACAATACAAACTCATTTGAGATAACGCCGTACCTTTCCACTACCATGAGGCAGCAAAACGGAACCACTTAGCTTCTGCACTTCAACGAGAGAGAGGAGGTTAGTGATACTTATTTCCACTAGTTAATAAACAATAAATTGGTTTCGCCCTCTAAGGGAACACAATTATCGTGGTCAATGAAAAGCCTTTGGATTTGTAAAGCTGTAGAAATAAGCCATCACATACATACAATACTACCATACACACCAAAAGCAACTAGCTCACTCCCTTCCTTCTGTTTTCCTATACAAAAGAAGCCCATGAAAAAAGCAAACCAGACAACGGCAATTCATTCTTAACCCAGATGAAAAGAGTTTTTTTTTTTTTTTTTTTTGGGGGGGGGGGGAGGGGGAGGCAGCGCCAATTTAGAATTTCCAAGAAACCCAATAGCTGTATCTGCTATTTTTTTTTTCCCCTCCCTCACAAGTGCTGCATTGCTTTTACAGCATCCTCATTATACAAGGGAGTAGAATTAAAACCAAAACGACTTTAACATCCAAAACGAAGCAACAGACTACCAGTCTCCAGCATTCACCAGTCATAAGTAATGGATGCTATCACCAGATAACCACTTTGTGAGTATTACAGGGAAGTGGCATCTATTAAGAGGAGGTGTTTGGCACTCATACCCTCTGCCAGGTTTGGTCTTAATAAGATAGCTAATCGTGCTACTTCTAAGAATATATTGGAAAAATAACAGTGTGGTAAGACACAAAAGAGATCCCATACATGTCCAAATATTATAATGGTGATGTAAATTTGAGTTTAATGGAAAACATGAATAATTCAATAGATGAATGCAAAGAAATCAAAAATGGTAGGCAAATTACACCATCGAACAACCTCAAGGGATCTTTCTCGCAACTACTTGTGGTGGTTATAGTCCAAGCACCTATGTAGCAATCTTAAAGAAATATCTCCCAATTAACCTCGACTTTTTTTTCTAAAAAGTTATGTTTGACATGCCTAAATATTTCTCTTTGGATTTAGTTTCAAGCAAAAGTCGCATCATAGGCTCCACACACCTCTAGCTCCAAAAACGAAGCACAAAATTCTGGCTTCTACAACAGCTGCTGGCTAATTGACCTTAAAGCTCATGGAGAAATGAGATACCCAAATATTAAAGCACTCAGAGGCCAATTTACGGAACAGCGATAGAACTGTTCACAAACAATGCTGTTTCCATCAAAATATCACCAGGGATAATTCTTTTGAAATAAAATTATTCAATAGTTCTTCGAGAAGAAAATTTGCCAAGTTAAGGACTGCTTTCAAAAAAGGAATTTGGAGGAGACTGGAAATGACTGGTTTGTTAGGTAGGATCTTGAGGACTAAAGTTCACCTCTAGTCCCAGATTTGCAGATGCCAAAACCAGGATAACATGATAATTGGAGTAAAGGGTGTGGACTAGATGATTTAAATATTGGCTGCTACAATTTGGACCAGGTAACCTTCTGTTCCTATCTAGTGAAAGATATCTTCTAACTAAAATTTCTTACCCCAAAATGCCAGAGCTAATCATCAGTCCAAAAAGGGACACAAATTATTCTAAAGTACTCTTTACAGCATTGCTTTTTTTTTTTTAAGTCTTTACAGCATTCTCTATATCTACACGGAGTATGTGTTGGATTACTAAGGGACATAACAAGTGTAAAAATATTGGATATTGTTAAAGGTGATATTCCACAGAAAAAGTTTTAGAAGATCTAATGGGCAGACCTTGATGGGCTGTTTAAAGTTTATCATCATATGGGCCAGCAAAAGATAAGGTTGAAGAAAATCCTAAAAACCAACTCAGTTTCATCCACGCCAAGGCGTAACAGAATCTTATCTTTCGCTGCATGCTATCTGGAAAAAGTATGTGTCTTTTTTCATACTCAATGAGACTCATATAATGTCAAAAGTTCTGCACTGTCGAATTGTTTATGCAACAGTCGCCAACCTTGGCAATTTTCTTAATTCTGCTTCAATCAGTATAATTTACTCTACTAGCATTCGCTGTGCAAAATCAGACATGCATACAGTATCATCATTACCAGGAAAACTAAAATATCATGTTAATTCAACAGAAGCAGATATGTCAAGGAAAAAAAGGACCTCTAAAAGTGTTAGGAAATCAGCCGAGATCACTGCAAAAACGCGCAGCGGAAAACAAAACTTGATCTCTGATTTCCTACCAAGGATCCATGTTGTTCGTTTAATTCGACAAAAGAAATCAAAAAGTACCTCCGTAGATTCGAAATCTGCAGATGGAAGAGGTGCGAAATCACGAACACCCTCTGTCGGTATCCACACGAACGCTTCCGCCCGGAGTGCTAGCTCTTCAAACGGCGCGGCTGAAGAACTCGTTTTTCACAAAAACGGCTCTAGGTTTTTCTTATGACTCTGTGTATTTTTCGTGTGTCTTGTGTATACGAGATACACAAGTATATATGCACATACGTAGACATCAGAATCCGAGTCCTAATCGGATTAGTGGATGCCAATCAAAATCCATATCAGATACGGATTCTATCAGGATATTCAAAATCCATATCAGATATGGATTCTCTTGTTATTATCCGATAATACACATGTATATATAATCACCAAAAACCGAAAATAATAATAATAATAATTAATATCCAATATTAATATTATTAATATTAAAACGATAATAATAATAATAATAATAATAATAATAATAATAATAATAATAATAATTAATATCCAATATTAATATTATTAATATTATTAATATCAGCCTTACGCATTCTTGTGTGTGACCCGATAGGCCCATATTAATTGGCAGTTGATTAAATCTCTATTAAACCAACAAGTCGTAATTGGCCTCTAGCAAGGCATTACTACTACCCAATTAATACGAGTAAAGTCCAACTAGCCTAATAATAGTACATGCACTAATCCCTTTGTCACACGATATCTAGTTTGAACATAAGTCATGGTCAGCGTCATACTTATATAGTTCAAACATATGATTACTCGATCTCTAAGTAGACTGATAAAACAAATGATATTGATCACACTATCAATTCATTTGAGCACGGCCATGCATTTCACAGTCTCACTAATCGAGGGGCCCAAAGATATCTCTCTCAAAAGAGAGGGACAAATTCTATCTTGATTGTTCAATATCCTCTACATAATTTCTATCACATTCAATCATGACCTTTATTATTATCCAGTTACGGATAACGTTTGATCATGTCAAAATATAATAGTCCTTATGTTGGAAACTATGACAATCTCAAGTCAAAGGATTAAAACATGACTATCATGAGATTTACTTATGACGCTAATCCATGTAGTAATCTCATGATGGGTCTATCCAATACACTGTTCTCTAACAAGTATCTATGAGATTGATTCGTATCACCATACACATAATCATCTCATGATTATCAAATCAATACTCATACTGATTATAAATTATTTTATCTCTATAACAATAATGAATCAGGGACATATATCAAAATTGTGTAACATACTAACCAACAATAATGATAATAAAACCTCTTTTATTAATAATAAATGCATAACATAAATATCCAAATCATGGCCTAGGGCACATACACTAACAAAAAGGAGGTGGGGTAGACAAAGATTCAACTTCGACAAGGCAATAAAGTCCCCTGAAATGAGTTTCATTTAGAGCATCGAGCTTAATGGCAATAACTTTAAGGCATCTGAAGCACTGCGCCAGGGAGTCAAAGAAGTTCTTTCCGGAAATCAGACACCAGTTCAGTGAGGTTATCAGCAATAACTTTACAGGCATCTGTTTTGTTGAACCAGGAAGTCTTAAAAGATCTTTCGGAATTTAAGTTTTCTATGCTAGTCGACTTTAAATCGTTCCAACTCATCTACCTGCTAAAGCAGCGATCACGACTATGTAATGATGAAAAAACAGCAGTTAAGCAAGCTGTTACGACTGTCTGGTTAAATAATCTCTCTCTTCTTCTCAAATTTCTAGTTCCAAATTTTAAAATGATAAACAACCACTGTAATTTTTCAGTGATACAAGCCTACGCATAGACATCTCAAGTAGCAACAACCAAAGAAGCGGCTATTATTTTAAAATTCACAATCTCCATACAAGAACTTACCAATTCGTAATCAAAACCAAGCTCAACGCCTTATCTAAATGTAAAACACCTAACTTTTAGTGGCAGGCGCTATGCACTGTGAAATATAAGGTTGCAAGAAGCTGCAAAAATATTTCCAGCATCATTAACGTTGAAAAGCACGAAGCTCCATCTACTCATTTAAGAATTAATGTGTTAAGGACATTCAACATGATCTTAGTATTAAGGGAAAATCACCTTTACAGCTATGTGATTTTAGACTAAACTGAACAAGAGTTTTCAGTAAAAGTTACTAAAAACTATCACCTTTTAACCCTTGTGGTTTGACATATGATATCTGACATGAACTTTTTTCCTCTAGGCCCTATGGTTTTGTACTAAAAATGTATCTTCTTTAACTTTGACCGGAAACTTTCATTTCCAGTTTCGGCCAAAAACGCAGGGGATGTAAATGTTGAATTTTATATTAGAAGGGAGTCTAAGGTTAGTTATGCCAACACAGGGGGTGTAAAGATAATTGCTCCTAGTATTAACATGCGTAAAATTTCAGACAGTGACTAGTGATCAGCATTTATCTATCTCCATGACCAAGAAAAGAGACAAAAACAGGAAACCAGAATAGAAGGAAGAAAACACGCACCAGATCAGTCCTACGCATATCAGGTGTCAGCTTAACATGTGCTTCAAAAGTTTCTTCAAAATTGCACTTGGCATTTGCCTGCAGAGTCACTAGAATGACCATAAAACATAAGCCAGTTACTTACTTTTCTGGAATACAAAAATGACTACAAACTATTACAAAAAAAGTTATGGAGAAGTGCATTGCTACAATGATATGAATCAACTTTTATAGATTATAACTGCAGTCTAATTGTTGTATCCTACTTCAGCCGTTCAGCGTAACTTGGATTTTACATATTACCCATTAATCCCAGGGAGTGGGAGCTGGGTGAAGGCTGTTAAGATGTGGAATTTTTAGTTAAGTCAAACATTCAAATTCAAACAGCTCACAACGTCGTCAAGCCCAGGGTTACCTTTTTATTTCGCTACTATGAAGTTGTAGCATCATACTTACGAGGTGCAACAGCCAGTTTTTGTCCAGTCAAAAACAAATACTGTCAAAATCTTCAAATGCAAAACGACAGTGCAACTGCATAAACTGTTTTGCTCAATCATAAAGTTTTATGCTAAACTTAGTCGTTAGTACTTGCTCACATTTTCCTATATTTGATTTATGTCCATGATCCGGAATGATTGATCTCCCAGCATCACCACGGAAGCCTTGACAAAGCTCGAACTCCCCAGGAATAACTTAAATGTCAATCTTATTCGAGAATTACTTAACTTTTACACAGTCGATGCTACTAACCACCGAGCTAATCTAAATCTTGGAAACGTTTTTAACAACGAAGTATAACATGCGGCACAAATACATATATGTCAAAGCAAGCAAGAAAGTTTTTAAAAAAAAAAAGGCTAAAATTTTAAAGGCAAAATTGCAGGAAGAAGGCAAAAATAAAGGTAAAAAATCGACCTTTACAAGCTGAATGGCCTCTTTAAGATCATAAACAGCCTTGGCTTTACCAACATCCTCTTGTATAATTAAAGTAGGAAACGGCACTTTCTCTTCCTCAATCCTCGACCCCCGCCTCATCAAACGCTGATTCACAGACTCAATTCTGCTCTTCTCCCTATCTAAACCCTCATCCACCCCTTTCTCCTCCTTCATTTCTTGATCCTCTTTCACCTCCTCCGCTGCCACCCGGTCCTCCGGCAATGGAGCCACCCTGGACGGATAAGCAACGGCTGCAATAGTAGGAGCATCTTTTACAAACCGGGTATCCTCCCGCGTCCATTCCTTAAATGCAGAGCGCCCTTCGGGTCCAGTTCCTGGTCGGGTCGGACCTTGTCTCGGATCAAATGATTGCTGCGAGATGTTGGTGTTCCGGGCAGAGGGTTCAGGTGGCTTTTCTTCAACGGTCTTTTTGGCAGCATAGGAAACGGGTTGGACGCTAATGGGGGTTCTGGGGTTTGGGTTTGGGTTTGGAGTTGGACTTTGAACCGGGTCGGGTTGGTCGGGAGACGTTTGGGGCGGATTGGAAGAGAGAAGACGGTGGGTAAGGTGGTTGTGGAGGAGGAGCGAGAGGCGGGTCTGGGGGGATTTAGTGAAAAGGTGGTGGTGGCGATGGGATTGAGAGAGGAAATGCTTGAATACTGTCATGTTGATGGCACTAATGATCCGAATGCATCGACGGAGAGTTGGCCTTGAGGCCTGAGGGGTTTTGGAAGGGCTTTCGGTTTTTCTTGAAGGGCTTTAATTTCCCTTATATCTTATCTGGCCCTTCTTTTTGTCAAAATTACGTCTATCAGCTCTTAAATTTTTCTTCTTTTTCATAGGAAAGTAAGTTTGACTAACTCCAGGCTATATTCCAGTTGGTACTATGGGTGTCAAACAGGTCGTGTATCGTGTATCGTGTTTCGTATTTTTCGGGTTTCGTGTATCAAAGTGTTGTACCCATACCTTATCCGTTTGCTTCGCGTGTATAGATGTAGATACCCAAACCCGTACATGTCAGGTTTCGTGTCGTGTATCGGGTATACCCACGAACTTGACAAGTACAAATATTTCAAGTCATGTATAGGTCATTTCATATATTTTTCCAGGTATTTTTAGGTTTCGTGTATTTTTCAGGTTTCATGTACTTAAATGACTACTGATATGATGTATGAAACAAGAATAAGTACACAACCAAAAGTTAAATATTAAAATGAGTGAGGTCCTCTAAACTCAAATCATTTGACTACGCAATAATAGATTAAAGAAATGGGATTTGGAAATGGAGGAAGGGAGAAACCGAATAGGGTTACTTAGTAGCACGGTAGTCTTTTTTTTTGGAAAATTTATTTTTTATTTTATTGATTATAAATTTTTATTTAAAATATATTTTTTATATTTCGTGTATAAACGTGTATAAACTGGTACCCGCGGTTATACCCGGACACGACCCGTCGTTGGCGGGTATCTTTCAGGTCTTACCCGATTTGTACACGAAACCCATCAAGGTCATACCCATACCCGCGAAAATTCGTGTCAGGTTCGGGTCGTGTTTTGTGTCGTGTCTGAAATTGCCACCCCTAGTTGGTACTTAGGTTGGAATTTATTTCAAGAGGTTAAAGGTTCGAATCCATTGATATGTACAGTGTGGGTGCTCCACTACTGCTAGGCGGAAGGTCTAATTTGCTAGGGGCACCTCCACTGCTTCTAGGCCAAAGGTCTAGTTTGCTGGGGACACCTTGTGTGGCTCACAGCGCAAGTCCTCACCCAACCTAGGAGGCCGCTGTGCTCTTGATTTACATCATCTATGATGCTCCTTGTGGTTGGGACCGTGAGGCTCCCGGGTGAGAGATTTCACCTTTTACTTCAAGTTTAATTAACCAATGACAAAGAGCATAGGTTCACTAAGTAAAGTTTGTCTACTATGGCTTATAAGGTGTTAGGTTTGAATTTCGTTGTAAATTATCGCTTTAGACTTAAACTAGAGAAGACTATTATTTCAGCATTCTTTTATTAGATCAATTGGTTTATCTTTATAGCCAAACGTTGCCACACAAAATGGTTAGAATAATGGTTATGTAAATTCTCGAATTAATATTTTAGTCATTGTTTTTAACTTGTTTTGATAGATACTATTGGAGAAACGGCTGCTTCCTTTTCTTTATGTTAAATGGTTTTCCTAATTAAAATACAATAATACTGCATTAGTATAATGAGCTTCCTGCTATAAAGGAAAATAAAATAGCCTGATGGAGAGGCTAGAACGGTTATATAAATAGAGAGAAAAATATGAGTTTTTATTTTTCTACTTCTCAAATGAACTAGTCTTTTATATAGTATAAGATGTGATCGTTTTACTGCTCTTTTTTTTTTTTTTTTGGCTTTTCTTGATTAGAGGAAAACTCTATTCTATTTTACGAAATATTTCGATCATCTTGAAATAGCGTTTTAACTCGATAAATTTTGCATGATTCAGAGTACACGGTTAGATTTATAGTTATCTCATCATCATCATCATCCGGACCCAGTATATCCCAACAACAGCAAAAGCTATCGTTAGGGTCTGGAGAAGGTAAGTGGTAGGCAGACAATACCTCTATCCTAAGGGATAGAGAGTCTGCTTCCAGTGAGACCCCGGCTCTATATGTACCTGCATAAATGACATGATAATAGAGATATGTTGTGCTAGTGTGTTAGTGATGAAATTAGATTTATAGTTCTCTATGGAAGGAAATTACATTTTGCAACCAAGTATGTATTACTTTTTCGCAAAATATCCAAACCTGATTCCAGTATAAATTCTATCCAAATCTTCTAGAAATGCTCACGACAAGTCAAGTGACCTAATATTGATTTGATATTGTATGTTGCCCTACAAAAACACCGCCACAGCCATCGGAAACAACGTCGCAGTTGCAATCATAGCCAACTCACTACTCATCCACCACCCATCTATACCAAAAAAAAGGCCAACATTGGTGGATCGGCACCGGCGATCACCGCCTCCCTTCTTTTCATCTTCTTCATCCCCCTCTCCGACCCAAAGCCACAAGTCCAAAACCCATCAGATACCAAAGTCAGAAATCATCTTCACCTTTCCCTCCACCGCCTAAAAGCATTATCCATCCTCTCCTAGATTTATCTTTCCTCCTCTGAAATTCTCCTCCAAATGCCCTTCAATCTTATTTTCGGTGAAGTATATAATTTGCAAGGTTTCTGGCGGCCCTTGTGCTGCTCTGCTCGAATCACTGAAAAATTCCTGGGTCTGTTGATCTGTGATGTATGGGAAGAAAATCACTGCTTTTTTATTTTGAAGAAGATGAAGGAAAAATGAAGGAGGAGATGCAGGAAAAGAGGGGCTTTGTGTTTCAAAAGTTCACATCAAATGGAGGAGACTATGGTTCGAGTCGCTGGTAAAAAAAGATGTTCATTTTGCTGTTGTGGTGTCCTTGTGCCGCCACTCTAGTGGATTCTCTCCAGGGAAGAAAGAGCTGACGTGGTGAAGCAAGATTACAAGGGAAGAAGTAATGTAAGAATAATAGAGAGAGAGAGAGAGAGAGAGAGAGAGAGAGATGAGGCTTAGGGTGGCGGGGAAGGAGATGGGGAAGGGGGCGGCTGCATGGGAGAGAGTAGGAGGGAGATGGGAGGAAAAAGAAGAGAGAGGTGAGACTTATAATGGCGGGGAAAAGCTATCCCAACGACAACAAAAGCTATCGTTAGGGTTTGAGGAGGGTAAGTGGTAGGCAGACAATACCTCTGTCCCAAGGGATAAAGAGTCTGCTTCTAGTGAAACCCCCGGCTCTATATGTACCTACATAAATGACATAATAATAGAGATATGATGGGCTAGTGTGCTAGTGAGAGAATTCAGAAAATACAGAGAAGAGCCTTTCAATATTAAAATACACATAACGTGTATATGTACATGTAATGTAAAACAACGGTAAAACATAAGCAAACAAGTGCAAAGTCAACCTAATGCGTAGATAATGTCTACGCCTATCGATGTTCCTATATATACTCTAAGGTGTCCCTATATATGACCTATACCTCGTTAACCTTAATTTTATGTCTCCATGAACTCCTATCCTGGACCATGTCCTCAGAGAGGTGCAAATCTAGTAGGTCGTGCCTAATCTGCTCATCTCAAGTCAGTTTGGACCTGCCTTTACTCATGTTCCCTTCTACAATGAGGCTTTCAATTGCTCTGACCGACACCGTCGTCTGTCTCCGCTTGACATGCCCAAACCATCTCATTCTTCCCTCCCTTATCTTATCTGCTATACCAGTCACGCCTAACCTTTCTCGAAATACCTCGTTTCTGATCTGGTCTAGCCTTGTATGCCCACACATCCACCTCAACATCTTCATCTCTGCCACTTCCATCTTCTGCAATTGTGACCTCTTGATAGCCCGGCAATCTGTCCCATATAGCATTGCTGGTCGCACTGCCACCTTATAAAATTTTTCCTTTAATTTAGTTGGGAAATTCTTGTCACACAGCACCCCTGAGGCCGCCCTCCATCTACACCAGCCTGCTTGAACTCGATGTACTACATCACTATCTATGTCCCCATTTTACTGCACAAATGATCATATGTACTTAAACTTACTTACCTGTGATACCACTTGACCATCGATGGTAAGCTGGCTATTCTCACTGTCGGCTACGCCGCTGAAGTCGCAGTGCAGATACTCAGTCTTAGAACGGCTAATCCTTAAGCTTTTTCTCTCTAAAACACCTGTCACTGCTCTAGTCTCATACTCAGTGTATGTCTACTCTCTGCGACTAATACAATATCGTCAGCAAAAAGCATACACAACGGAATTGCCTCCTGTATCAGCTTTGACAACTCGTCAAGGACAACTGCAAAAAGAAATGGGCTCAACGCAGACCCTTGATGGAGGCCTACCTCCACCAGAAAAGAGAGATATGAGACTAAAAGAAGCGGAGAAGGGAAACGAGAGGGGCGTCACTACACGAATGAATGTGGCAACTTGCAATCACATGTTTACCACAGATCGTTTGACGTTTTTGTGAGCATTTCGTAGAAGATTGGATAAAACTTATAAAATTAGATTTGAATATTTTGTGGAAAATTTAGTAAAAGTTTTGTTACGAAATGTAATTTTATGTTTACTATGGTGACATAAGAAGCCATAGTAACAACAACTTTCTTCCTTTTAACTTTATAGGAGAAAAAAACTTTGTTGTTCGAAGCCATTTATTGAATAATTGTGTTAAAAGTGATATGTGTACTATGCCTTTCAATCGCAATAATATTTAATTAAGTGGCTTTTCTTTTTATCGGAAATGGTTATTGATCGATAAAATTAAGTCATGAAAAAAATAAAGAGATAATCAAATTAATACAGGTCCATTGTTGAGTAAGCATGTATAAGTAATTTTTTTGGTTAAATGCAAATGTATATTAACCATGAAATCAAAACATCTATGGGATATATCCCATACAAATGTCCCTATCTAGTCAGCCAAGTGTATTGACTTAACCCCCGTCCTACATAAGAGCAATACATAGTAGCAACTAGTATATAGCTAACAAATGAGGGTAAGCTTGTACATGACTCGAGATAGACATTGGTATATATTTTATGTATTACATCCTTATATGAGAATTTGATGCCTTCAAAAATAAATTTGTTCCTGTCTTGCCAAAAGTAGTAGACAATGGCTGCTAGAGTGATCTTAACCGCCTTGGCACGCAAGGTCTTTCCTCTCAGTCTTCGTCTTCCTCAGGCTAGGACTTGGCTTAGCGTGCTGAGGTTTGTTAGCACGCTAAGCCAAGTAGTGATGCAAGTCCAGACCTCCCTAGTCTTGGCACATTGGAAGAACACATGATCCCCCAACTCAAGACTCTATGAGCATAACGGGCAGGTCTTGTCCTCTATATATGCTAATATGGCACTTGTGGGCAGTTTGTCAAGGGATGCCATCAATAGCGTGAACGCATGCTTGAGTGTAATGGCATAGTCCCAAACCAGCCCATGCCAAGTCCTAGGCATGCCTCTCTGCTGAAGATACTCATAGGCAAGCGTAGGTCTTAGTTTCTCCTCAGGTGCACAACTAGCAAGAACTTCTTTGGGAGCCTCAAGTGAACCCTCCCTTTGTAGGATTATGTCACACATATCCAACATCTTCTTTAAGAGTGGTGAGTCGGACTTTCTAGCTGTCCTGGTCCATAAGTCAACATAGTGTTTATACCAATGACTCATCCACGGCATCCAAAGTGTATCCTTCTTATCATGGATATCCCATAAGTAATTGGCAAGGAGGGAGGTATTCCAAGTGTTTAGGCAAATGACTCTCAAACCACCCTCAGCCTTTGGTTATATCTACCTCCATGCCACCCAAGCTCTCTTCTTGCTCGCCAAGTTACTTCTCCAAAAGAAATGAAGACATATTCTATCCATTTGAGCCAACATTGATGAAGGGATAGGGAGTGCATTCAACCAAAAACAGTTCACACCTTGGAGGGCTGACTTGATGAGTTTCAGTCTCCCAGCGTAGGATAGTGTTGGTGTGCTCCACTGGTCCACCATCTCCATTAGCTTGCCAAGGTAGTCAGAGTAGTGAGTAGCTTGGAGCTTGTGTCCAGTAATGGGTATTCCCAAATAGCGAAAGGGAATTGTTCCAAGTGGAAAGGTGGTGATGGCCTGTAGGTTTTCCCTTTCCTCCCCCATTCCAGCCAAGTAGATGTGTGACTTTGCCGTGTTTGCCTTCAGTCCAGAGCATTTCCCAAACATGTCAAGTGCTGCTAAGATCATTTGCACTGAGGGCATGTGTCCACGCGCAAAGAGGATTAAGTCATCTACAAAAAGCATAGGTGGGTAATCTGTTGTTCCTCACACTTTGGGTGAAACTTGAAGCTGGTGTCCCAGTGCAATTTCCTTAGGAGTCTTGATAGGTACTCCATGCCAATGACAAATAGGAAGAGAGATAGTGGATCCCCTTGCCTAAGTCCCCTTTTCCCTAGAAAAAAGGCCATATGGTATCCCATTGATTTCCACAGAGTAGGAAGCTGTTATGACACACTCTATTATCCAACCAATAAACCTTTTGGGGAAGCCCAGTCCCATGAGCATGTCATTGAGGAAGTTCCAGTTTAAGGAATCAAAAGCTTTCCTTATATCCACCTTAAGCATGCACTTAGGCGGGGTGAGCTTCTTGCCATATTACCTAGCAGTTCTTGGACAAGGAAGACGTTGTGCATCATGGATCTGCCTTTGAGAAAGCCTTCCTGGGCATGGTCCATGACTTCCACCAAGGCTAGGGCCAGCCTATTCACCAGTATCTTTGAGATGGCCTTGTAGATCACATTGCAACATAAGATATGTCTATAGTCCTCAACTCTGGTGACATTCTTGGCCTTAGGGACCATGGCAATCGAAGCATGGTTGAGCTGTTTTAGTAGCTTGTCATTTTCAAAAAAAAAAAAACTCCTTGATAGCCTGAGTGACTTGCGTGCCAACCATATGCCAAGACTTGGTGAAGAATTCGGAGGTGTATCCATCTGGCCCAGGGGCCTTACCATGGTCAATGATGAATATGGCTGCCTTTATCTCTTCATCTAGGAAGGCTGCATCAAGTTGGAGCCTTTTGGCTGAAACTTTAGGGCCAAGACCAATGATGCTTTCTTTTACTCTTTGAGAATCCTGGAATGTGCGCAACGATTTGGTATGGACACTGTCAAAAATTTGTGGTTATACCAATCTATTTTCTCAATATCGGATAAGACAGATAAATCTTTTGCCAGTATGTACCTCTGTTTCTTTCAGCATATATACACAACATAGATATATACACATATATATACACACACACACACGTATATATATATATATATATATATATATATATATATACGTATACACACACATATATATACTTATATATACACACAGATATAATATACACACATATTATATATATACATATATATATATATACACATACATATATATATATATATATCTGTGTGTGTATATATATACATATATACGTGCGCATATATAGATATATGTGTGTGTACATATATGTACATATGCACAAATTTTATTATGAATGCTTGTACGTGTTTTAACCCAAACTGAAAATAATGGACACTGTCAAAAATAAAAAGAAAAAAATTAAGGGACACCCATCCCAAAAAAAAATAATACTAACAATAATAATAATTCCCGCCGCCTTGAGGATTCTAAATTTCTAATGACATAAAAAAAGAAAAAAGAAAAATGAAAAAGGAAAGATGCTTCTAAAGACAAAATAAGTACTAAGGATTCCCAGCAAACATACGATTCTACAAGTCTCATGCTTTCTTGTATTCCGGTACATGTTAATCCGTTCAGGTGTTCATAGTAGTCCAGCCTACTCAGTTGTGTTTGATCTTGTTATTGGTATTTCTTCCATATCTTTTACCATGCGGACGGTAAAATTTGATCGCTTTAATGTCCTGGTTTAGGACATTGGTGGCAAGTTCGAACCATGACACGTACAACATAGATACAATACTACTATTTGACTAAGTAATAGCTTAAGTCATTGCATATGATCTAATTGGATTAAAGGATTGTTGACTCAAGTTCTAGTTATCGATGTACCAACTCAGAACAAAAGGTCATATCCTGGCCCTGAAGCCCCTCACCGTTCCAGCCCTATGGAGCATTGAACAGGATGCAAATCAGGAACTTAACAGCCTCCTGGGTTAGTGAGGACTTTGCGCAAGGATCCACACAAGGTGTCTCCTGCAAACTAGGCATTCGGCCTAGCAACAGTGAAACACACACAATATGTGTCACTGGAATCGAACTCTTAACCTCTTAGTGTAAATACAACCCGAATACCAATTGAGTTATGTCATGGGACTATCGATGTACCAACTTACGTTAACATCATTGATGTTTAAATCTAATTGCGAGATTTGAGGACTGTAATCTTGAGTTTGTAAGGAAGAACCGTTCGTTAATTGTTGGCCTGTAAGGGAACATTGACTCTAATTTCAACTTATGCCCATTTTTGTCAACAACTTCAGGAGAGAAACTTACAAAAATGTTTGCTTCAAATTTCATGGAATGCTTTGTCTATGAGGTTCCCATACAAGCCAAAAGTTGTCTGCTTTGAAAAATCTCAAATATTGAACAAACCCTACAATGAATCTTTCATAGTTTAGCTGAAGTCATCACTTCTTTCATCTTCCTTCTTTTGGTAGAAAGAGAAGAAAGCAAGATGGAACTTTAAGGAGAAAGAGTAAATCGACTCATAACTCAGTTGATATTTGAGTTGAGAAATTATTCTCAGACAGACGCAGGTTTGAACCAGGACACGCGCAGCGTATTTGCTTCACTGTTGTCTGTATTAGTAATGACTATGCTATTGTATCCGGTTCAATTGAGTTAGAAGGTTGCTAGCCAATTTACAGTAGACACCTTGTATGGATTCTTGGCAATGTCTTACCAACCTAAGAAGCTGCTGATCTCTTAATTTGCATCCTTCACGAAGCTCCTTGGAGCTAGAACGGTGAAAGCCTACAGAATCAGGGTTATTGGCCTTTTCCTCCTGGAGTAAATATACATGGTAAAGTGTGGCCTCTTTACACGGCTTTAGTTCTTATTGTGGCAAATGCAATTGATGTTTAGTACGTGAAAAATAGACATCCCCCAACATAGTATCGTCTTAAAAGCCCACCGGTCCTGTCCAAACACCAATTGGCAGTCATATGAACTGAAAAGGCACAGAAATGCCTTATTATTTGGTTAAATCTACATAATGGTTTATGCAAGAATTCTTGCAGACGCCAACTCATGGGCATGGTACTGAGACAAACGAGAACAAGAAAGCCCAAAGGAAAAGGATTTTCTTGTTTCCACGTGTCATAATCTTATTAGGCCATTGTAACGAAAACATTACATGTGTCATAAACTTATTGGGCTAACATAACCAGAACCCTCATGTCTTATTGTAAGATGTATCCCAGATGATCAGACAACAGTGATCCTAACCTGATCAGTGCCACACTGCATTCCTTATGCTCGTGTTAATCAGGAATCTGCCGTCTATTTAAAGCAGCTTCAAACCGGCTCAAAGAATCTGCTCTCATCTCTGTGCTCATATCATTCTCAGGAGCTGGATAATAGTCTTCCCTCAGCTGGACATCCCTAAGATTGGGGATTTTTAGGAAGAAATTCATGAAATGCTCATGTGCTGTCCCATGTATGAAAAGTTTCCTAAGACTAAGGCACTGCTGAAGCAATCCAGCCGCTGGTAAAGATATGCTCCTTTGATTCACATCCTTGTCTTGAGGTGGCCAGTAATCCAGCTCACTGAGGTTCAAGTTCTCTATTCCTAACAGATAAAACCGTTCCCACTGGCTCAAATCCATCTGCCCTGCGGGTGCAGTATGCGCGTAACCAATGGTGTCTCCGCAATCCAAATGCATCTTTGTTAGCTTAGGATATCGCTCCAAGGTTCTCAACCCAAATGGAATCTGCGACGTTTTTGAAAACTCTCGGCAATCTCCTTCGACTTTGATTCGGATCTCTTCTAAGTTGGGGCAATCTTCGAGACCAACATCTTCCAATGGGGTTAACAGCTGCCCAACTCCAATCCACAGCGAAATACAGCGCAGCCTATTCCATGCACGACTACCCCGACCACCCTCATTGTTAGCCAAATCTAACGAAGAACAGTTGAGATCATAGGAGTATCTGCACCTCTTATTCTTGCTACACATCATATCGCTATCACAAGAGCTATCAAAGAAGTCAACAGATCCTTCAAGTTGGGTCGACGCCCCTCCTTGATCCGACCTGTTGAGATCAAAATCGAACTGAAACCCTTCAAGGTCTTCATCCAAAGCTTCAATGCCATCCCAAACACAGTCTATCGCAAGCCTCTCTATACGATGCTGTACGGGTTTCAACGCCTTAATAGACTTCACAGCATTCAGATGCCTACAACAAGAAATCTTGACATCAACTAAAGTTTTTCGGAGCAAACTAGACAAAGTCCCCAATCCCTGCATAGTGACATTCTTACACCCATGAATTTCAAACTTTGCCAACCTGGAACACCCTCTACCAATAGCTATCAATCCCATATCAGTCAAGTCGGCTACGTCCTTGATTGACAAAGATTTGAGTCCCTCACACAAGGCAACTCCATCCAATTTCGATTCAATTGGCATCGAAATTCCCTGGAAACGCCCCAACCTAAGGCTCTTCAATTTCGGGCATTTCCTATTGAGGATTTCTAGAGCTGGACCGCTGTCCAAAACATTGCTACAGAAATCCAGAACAAGTTCCTCAATCAATGGAAGACCCGAAAAGAACTCAATCAACCCTGCGACGCTAATCTTAGAATCCTCATGACCATCAGCCATAAATTCCAGATCTTCCCGGGAGCTAGACAAAACAGAGGTAGCTGCCAAATGAAGTACAGACAATTTCGGACAATTAACAGCAATCGAAACTAAACTTTCATCCTCTAAACAACCAATGTACCTCGGATCAAACGTACAAACAGCACGAAGCTCCTTCAAATTAGGACAACATTTCGTAATTTCAGTAATCTCGTCCGACTTAAAACCCTCAGGAAACGAAGGGTTTAATAGATTAAGACTCTTTAATTTAGAAGATATCGTCGGAAATGCACTGATTGAAATAGTTATATCATCCGTCCAGCAGTAGAAAGAACTCAAATCCAAATACCTAAGCGATTCATTTCCCATAAACAAAGCCTGAAGCTCTTCCCCAGGTGCCAACTGCGGCCTCTGGTGCCACCGCACAAGCTTGACCCGCTCCAAATCCGAATACTGAGTGACCAGAAGCTGCAAAACAGTAGGATTTCTAGCGTAGATAGTGAGAGAACAAACAGAAGGAAAAGCTTTAAGAAGGAGGCTAGCGATTAAGGTGGCGGTGAAGGGAGGCATAGAGGAAGAGAAGAGAGGATAACCCCACGGAGAGAGAAGAGAGAGATCCAGATGGGTAACGGATCCGAAACAACCCGGTAAAAGAAACGGGTCGGCCATGTTGCCCCGCAGAGTGAGGGAAGTGCGAGTGGAGCGCTCCATGGAAAGCCATTTGTGGCAGACTAAGGAGGCTGAGTTACGGCTGCGGACGTCGGAGACGGCGGCGATTATAGTACAGAGGATGGCATCTGGGAGGTCGTTGATGGTGGTGGGAAGTTGGAGAATGGCCATTTGGAAATGGTTCGAGTTTGGTCGGAAGACTTTGGAGGAAAGGATAGGGAAGAAATTAGAAATGGATTAGGTTATGTTTGTTCTTCCAAATTTATTGTCATCTTTTTATTGCATGCTTATAATAAAATTTTAACTTATTTTTTTTACTTTTCATTTTTTATCACCCAGAAAAAAATCATTTTTATAATTAATAACATTATTTTTAGAAATCGATTAACTCATATTAAAGACCCTGATACTAAAATTAAAAAAATAGCATATTTAATATTCTATATTACTTATATTTTTGTTGCATATCCTCAAATTCTTCCTTAGCTCTTATCACTCTTTCGGATATATGTGCAAAATCTCTTTCGTGCAGTCTCTTTAGCCTTCCTTTAAGAGCTTTCTGTTTCTTACAGACTATATACGGGTGATTTGCCCATATGTTAAAGAAGTTAAAGTTGACCTTTGATCTAGAGGCCCTTTGATCCACAAAGACAATTCCTGGAGAGTGATCTGACACACAACCAGCGGTGGGGAAATGCGATGTAGATGAGGTGAGATTGTCCAACCAAACTTCATTAATCAAGACTCTATCCAGCCTATTCTTGACTCTACCATTCGTCCAAGTATATTTACACTCTGAGTAAGGTAATTCAACCATCTACATCGCAGGCAGAAATCCAAAGCGCCCCTAAGTTCATAGGAAGTCACCTCTCTACCATTAATTTTTTTATCGTCCGCAAAGACAGTATTAAAGTCTCCCAAGACTGCCCAAGAAAGAGAAACACCAAGACTAAGGTGGCGTTTGGTTGGGGGATATGGGAATGAGGGAATGAGTTTGGAGGAATCCAAACTCATTTCGGATGTTTGTTTGGGGTAAATGGGGGAATGAATTTCATTTTGATATCCAACTATTTGGAAATGGATATCGTTTTTTGATATACTAGGCCCCCCCTTATCTATCAAAATGTGGGAATGGGGGAATGGGGAGCCGCCGGTCAATGCCGGTCAACGACGCCGGCCACCACCGGCCCGCCGTCAGTCCGCCGCCGGACCGCCGCCAGTCCGCCGCCGCCGGCGACCACTACTCCGACCGGTCACTATTCCCATTTTAATACAAAACAACTATCACTTTTAACCCCAAACCCATAACCTCCAAACTCATTCCCTATCATACCCATTCCGATTCTAATTCCGATTCCCAAGTGCCAACCAAACGCCACCTAAATTCTCTAAGTAATTCCACATATCCCTCCTTTCTACCACTCTATTATGCCCATATACAAAAGAAAGCTTCAATATTCTTCTGACTATGAGCTTGGATGTATACTTCTGCTTGCTTTGAACTTGCCGGCGGCTTCTGCACCTCCTTTGCTAAAGTATCTTGAGCCAGATTCCCTCCTTCTTTCTTGTATTGGTTCCATCGTGCGCCTCCACATGTTTTCCCTTTTGCTCCATTTTTGTTAAAATCCCTCATGTATTTCTCATCTTTCATGAACAAATGGTGACTTTTTGATGTATGCCCAATTCGACCACATGTGCTACAGTGCATCGGCACCTTTTCGTATTGAATCTCTTGCTGATGAATTCGATCCGGAAGTGTAATATCAATCGATTTTGAAAGCTCCTTAGAAACATCTATCTCAATTAAGAGCCTAGCGTAGTTGTATGTTCCTTTCCTTGCAGTAATCTGGTCCATGCTGATGGGGGTTCCCAAGTAGGAGCCAATCTGGCTGAGAAATCTGTCTTTCCAAATAATCAATGGTAAATTAACCAACCTCACCCATATAGGCACCACGTGCATGTCTTCATGTTCGAATGAGAAATACTTGGGCATTCTTTTGAGCATTAGGTGTTTGCCGTTAATAAAATAGAGGCCCTCTACCAAAACATCTAACATCTCTTCAACAGTCTCAAATTGAAAAATAATCCAACCTGAATCGTGCAGCTGGAGTTTATGCTTAGCTTTCTATTTTTTTCGTAACTTGTTTCAGATGACCAAGCCTGGGAAAAGAACCCCTTACACATCCAATCAGACATAACTCCCATTCCTTTTCCTCAGCAAAGTCAGCTTCTTTGAAAATAGGTCCTTTAGGTCTACTCTCCATTTTGGACAGTTTAAGCCCTTCCTTACGGTTGTCCTTGAAGAATGAGGTCCAAGGAGTCCTTGCATGCAGCACATCCTATGCCTTTGCATCATTTTTTTTTCTGCACCATTTGCATGTTCTCTGTTTCAACAGTTTGTAAATTGTCTTCTTTTTGTTTCCTGCTGGTGATACATGCTATACCCTCCTCAGATCTCTTCAGATCTACAACATTCTGCTGCTTCTCAGTCCTCTGCGCACACCGCCCACTTTCCTTTTCTTTCTGAGGTGATACCAAGTCTTCATCCAAAATACAGAAGGGCCTTGTGCTGTATCCTTGAACTTCTTTGTTAATAGCTTTACTGTTCATCATGTTCCTTCTATTTACAGTTGGAATTGCAAAGATTTGAAAAGAAGAAAAGCTTGAAGAAAATGGAGAAATTGAGGTTTTCAACCCAGAGAGTGTCTCTCTCTTCTTTCTCTCATTTCATCATTCTTTTTTCATTGATAAGTCAAAATAGAAAATCAAATATTTACTAAAATCATCATAAAATATAAAATAAAAATAAAATAAAAGAATAAACGGAACATTATTCTTTTGTTGACTTTTTTGGGTTTTAATTTGTTTTTATCTCCGTTAAAAATTATTGTTGTAAACACGTTTTTTAATAGAATCACATACGTGGTTCTTACTTGCTATTCCAAATCGGTACATCAAGACTCAAAACTGCTTTTAATTTTAAAAATTAAGTGTTTTATTTTCTTTTTTGGTTTTTGAGTAACAATAAGTTTGAACATTATATTTGACGAACATGTTTCATACCATTTATAAGAAAAATTAACAGTTTATTGTTAGAGTAATTATAATATTATTTAAGACGAAACAAATATTTCGACGAGTTATTTAAATATTTTTTATCACTTATAGTAATTATATGTTTTTTGACTTAGAAAGGAGGACTTTTTTTTTCTTTGGGTTTGTGGATTATGTTTTAAATTATGTGTTGTGGCCGGTTTCGGTGGTTTGTCTGGAGGTGAAGGCTCCATGTGTTTTGCGAGCGCCAGGGGCAGTTGGCACCGTCATCGGCCACGTGATTTTGTGTTTTGGTGTTTTATCGGGTTGAACCACAACCACTAAGAGTCTCTGTCACATCCAGTCTCAAAAGTAGTGTAGAGATGTAAATCAAGTATCCAACGGCCCGCTAACAAGAGATTGATCATATACACAGTAGTCTGTATAAGAAGCCCCCAGCACTGCAGTAGCTTGATCATATACACAGTAATCTATATAAGAAGCCCCCATCATTGCAGGCAAGCCTACAGGCCAAGGAAGCTCCCACACTATGCACTTGATGGAAAGGGGCTCTTGCCTATAGCAAAAATTGAACCCTTGACATCTCTTTTGAGAACTCCTGTCCGGAACCAATTGGGCTATGTCCTGGGGACGTTTTGGTGTTTTATCATATTATTATTCAAATCTTGCTTCTGCTATCTCAATCATATAGTATCACTTAATCTTGTTTGGATATACTTGTTTTTATTGTTGTATACCTCATAGAATGTAGAGCACCACAGTTTCGTAAGAAAATTAAATTCTACACATTCTTTTTCCTATCCTCCTAATGAACCCATTTAATCATAATACCATTGTTAAATCTTCGTACTTTATTTTTGGTTTTAAATTGGGTAGTTAGGAATGAGGAGCATCTATTAAATCTTAATATCTAGCCATAGTTCTCAAAATAAAATATCTGTTTATATATAAAATGTTATAACTAATATGACCAATGAAACATCATTGCGCCAAACTAGGATAAGTAATGCCATTTTACCAAAATAGTTAAAAACATAACATAATTTTATTTTTGGGGATCAATATTGAGGGGTTAAAAACTGTCAAATAGTATCCATGAGCTACTAGGAAATGTGTGGGGTGGCCCACAGCATACTCCAGTTGGTACTTGGTTGAGATTTGTTCTAAGAGGTCAAGAGTTCGATTTTAGGGACACGTACAGTATGAGTGTTCCTCTGCTGCTAGGCCGAAAGTCTGGTTTGTAAAGGGACACATTGTGTAGGCCACTGCGTAAGTCCTCACTCAACCTAAGAGCCCATTAGATTTCTATTTTGCATATTACATATATGTTTCTTGGGACTAAGACAATGAGAACCTCCTAGATAAGAAATTTGACATTTCAAAGAAATGGGTGGGGAGGTAAATGATTCTCTGTGGAAAAGATTATCCAGATTTAAAGGGTCAGGTTCCGTCATTCCGTGCACCCAGAGTCTAGTCCATTTCATTTTCCATTCTTGGTAAACAAAAAGCGTGCACTAATTTTTTTTTCTTTCAAAACAACAATAAGAAGAGGGTAGAAAAAAATTCTCCAGAACATAGCCCAACTGGTTTCGAGCATAAATTCTCGAAAGGAAAGTCAGTGATTCAATTCTTGCCAAAAGCAAGAAAACCCCTTCCTGTGGAAACTTCCTGGCCTGTAGGCTTGCCTGCAGTGCTGAGGGCTCTTTATGCAGACTACTGTGTAAATGGCCAAGCTCCTGCTAGCGAACCGTTGGGTACCTGATTTACCTCCTTACACTACCTTTGGAACTGAGTGTGACAGGAACCTTACTGGTTCAACCTTTTAGAAAAAGAAAGGCTAAAGGCACGTGTCCATAATTCATCTGAAAGATGATAATGAAAAGATTCATATCTCCATTGTCTTGTCTGCCAAAATTACAATTCTTTGATGAGGGAGTGGGTTCTCCCCCCACCTGTACCAGAGGCCCCTTAGCCAGGTGGGATGTAAATCGAGGGATGTGCTCCACCGGCAGCCCTGCAAAGGGAGAGGACACTCGAGACTCAGCCAGCCCAGAGGCAACCCTTGTAATATTTCAACAAGGATTGTCTCCACACGGACTCGAACTCGGGACGTCGGGGTTCTAGCCCCAATCACCTTTGCCACTTACCACTGGACTATGCCCCTGGGGGCACCAAAATTACAATTCTTGAATGTTTTTCAATTGAAAAACGGGCGACATCTAACATGTGGAAATTGCTCCAACAAAGTCGAATGTTCGAATCGAGACAGGTACAATATGAATACAGTACTGTTATCTAGATTAGTAATAACTATGTCATTATATCTGATTCAATTAGTTTAAATGATTGCTGACCTAGTTTATAACAGGCATCTTGTATGAGTTCTACCAATATCTTACTAATTTATGAAACTGCTGAATTACTGATTTGCATCATTCATGCAGCTCCATAGAATTTAGACATTGGAGATCTTCGGAGCCAGGAATTTGAAATTTTGCTCCAACAAAGATGGGGATAAGAGAAAACTCAAGCCACATGCATGTTTGTTCCCTGTCAATGATGAGAAAATGGCTACCTAAAAAAGTAAAAAGAAAATAGAAAAAGTTAGATGGAGGGAAATGAGCTATTTATAGTTCCATTGATAAGAAAATACATGGAAATTAGCTAAACTGACATACACCGACATTTGTTTCATCAATAATTTTGTTGTTGTTTAAGAGTAATTATTTATTATAATTTCTAATTCATGAGATAAACATACGTAAAGAAATAAAGGTCATTTGGTTGTGGTAGTTATGTTTAGAATACCGAAAAATTCTATTTGGCGATTTATTATTTATTAAAAAATTACTACTAATATATCTATCACTTATTTTTAGACCGCCTTAACAGTTCTCCTGTTTTATAGATGGTGTGTATATTGATATACGCAGACCATTTGTTTTTCAAGAAATTGTTGCTTCATTTTCTTTGTAACTGTATTAATAAGTAGTACTGTTTAAACAATAGTTAGGAACAAAAAGTCCATTTGCGTTTCCAGTGCATTAGGCTCCTGCTTTTGTGCAGGGTCTGGAGAGAAGCTGGATCACTTTGCGATCCGATGTACGCAGCTTTACCATATATTTTTTTGTTCAAGAGGATGATTATGCGGCTCGAACCCGTATATATATATATATATGTGTGTATATGTATGTGTTAATGAATTCTGAGTATATTAACATTCAGAGATAATTGCAAAAGTCCAAAAATTAGTTTGGATTAGACAGGTAAATTAGTCTTTTACCTCATGAAGGTTTCCTTTTATACATGATGAACCCTAATATACATTAGACTTGAAGTTTGAGAATTTGATGTCACACAACCACACTCATGTCTTAAGATAAAAAATGATATGACTGAGGTTTATCTTCCTTGTAGAAGAAGCCTTTATCTTTGCTCAGACATGAGTCTGTTCAGGTAACCTGCGAGGGGGTTCGGATTCCCCCACCTCTAAGATCGCCAGTGAAAAGTAACCTGTTACAGCCAACAAAAAAAAATAATGATAAGAATACTAAATAAAAATAATAATAAAATAAAAATAGAGATAAGTACAAACTAAATGGTGATTAGAGTTACATTAGGAAACCTAAACCAAAATCAAATGGGAAAACCTAAAATCTACCCTAACTCTCCCTCACTATATATATACACACGCAATACAAAAAAAAAAGAGAAAAAAAATGCAACCCAAAACCCTCCCAGCCCCTGCCGCCACTCTCCCCACAAAAAAAAAAAAAAAGGTGAATCAAAAAATTCTCCAAACCAAATTCGTGGCCGCCCCTTAATTCATAAAAAAAAACAACTCCAAGCCTTGCGTAGCCAGCCGAGGTTAGGAAGCAGAAGAGGAACGCGCATAGGAATTATATCCGCCAAAAAAGTAGGTGCCTCTTCCCCCTCAAACGGGTATAATACATGCATGCTTTGATGATATATTTATGTGATTCATTGTTTTTATTTGTTTAATATGAAAATTTTGTCTTGTTTTATATGGGAAAGCATGAGATGTGTTGTTTATGGTTGTATGTGTATGTGCGTGTGCATTGAAATTGATGGTTGTTGTGATTCGGATTGGAAACACCCTTGAATGAAATCAAAAGGTTGAATATTTTCACACTTAGGGTTCTTTAAAATTGCGTTTTGGCCTTAGAATAAGTTCATCTAGGACGGAATAGGTTAGGATTGGGTTGAAAGTCAAAAAAACGGGTCTGACGGACGCGTTTCAGGGGGTGGCACGTGGGGCCCACGCGCGGCCCCTGACGGCGCGTCCGGACACGTGCTGACGTGTCCACTCCCAAAAGTTGCGTCTCGTTATAACGAGTCCAACGCAACTGGTTTGAGGTCAATCGGAGTTAAAACGAAGATTTTATGAAGGTTAGAAGAAAATATAATTTAATATAAAAAAAATTAAAAAAAAGAGGAAAATGTTGTTGGACCGGCCTGGCTGCCGGACCGGACCGGACCGGATGGCCAGCGGACCGGACCAGGCCAGCAGGCCGGCCCAGACCGAAAATTTAAAAAAAAAATCTGAAATTAATTTCTGAAATGATTAAACAATAAATAATTAATTAAAATTAGTTTAAAATTCCAGAAAAATATATTTAATTATTAGAAAATTCTAAATAAATTCCAGAAAATATAAAAGGTTAAAATTAAATTATTTCCACTCAATTTCGGAATTTTGGTAAATGTAAGTAATTAAAAATAATTAGTAATAAATAGAATTAAATAAGGGAAAAATAGGGAAAATTAGTAGAAAATTCTAGAAAATTAATACAAGTTAAGAAAAAATAAAGGGATACTAAATAACAACTTTCTAATACTCGTAAAATTTACACAACCAAATATTGAGTGCCGGAGTTGGTGAGGATGGGCGTACGGGCCCCAGGCGACTTTGTTGTTGCATTCATGGCACGTGCATTGCATTTGGAGTGGGTTGAGATGTACGGGTCTCAGACACTCGAGTGGAGTGGATCATGGTGTACGGGCCATGGGTACTCGGTCATGGTGGATCATGGTGTACGGGCCATGGGCATCGGTTAAGGTGGATCGTGGTGTACGGGCCACGGGCATCGGTCAGGGTGGATTGTAGTGTACGGGCTACAGGCATCCAGTCAATCCCGGGATCATGCATTGCATATAGGTCTAGGGCATATTGCATGACATGATTCTTGTTGCGTGTGACACGTTATTTGAGCATGCATCACGTATTTGCGCATTTTTATGTGGAGTGCTTTACTTACCGCATTTACTTTATCTTATGCATATTATCTTATATTTATGTGCTATGTGGTTTTATCTTATATTTATATGCTATGTGGTTATATCATATCTATGTGCTATGTGGCTATATCATTTCGGTATGTACGTTTTGTATTTGTTTGAGGCGGACATCTACTGGGTGATTTCTGTCACTCACCCCTACCTCCCAGGTGAGCTGGATGAGGACTACGAGCGCATCTTCGTTGAGGACAGGAAGGACATAGTAGAGTGGGCTGGTTGATAGCTGCATCTAGGATGCGATGGGACTTTGCAGCTGACTGTTCTTAGTTATCTTTGGGGATTTTCACAGACTCCTTTATTGTTTTATTGTCAGACTTCTTTGTATTTAGTGACGTAATAACAATTATTCGAGTTTAATTTAAGTTATGATTTACGTTTTCGCGAAAAAATTTTACGTCATTTCTGACAAGTAAGAGATTGATTCGACGCTTTGTATTCTCCTTAGCGAGATACGGCGGGTGCACTGTTCCCGAGGCTAGGGCTCGGGAGCGGGGCGCTACAGGTGGTATCAGAGCCGAGGCTTCAGATCCGCCTCGGAAACACAGGATTAACTAGATCACTAGACGTAAGTTACGATCTTTTGTAAAATAACGATTTTACCCCTAATAAACGAAGTAGACTTAAGAGATGATTTTAGACCTAAGTTATGATGGGGTTATGGGAGGTGTGTGCCGATGGTGAGCTTTTCTTGTCTAATTATCGATTTATCTGCATTCCACCTTTCAACCTATTATCGACAAACCTGTAATCGTTTCATGAACTCAAATTCCGGATAATGCCTCCACGACGCGAGCCGCCAGCTGGAAACGGAGGACACGATGTCGATGATCAGCAGGGCCAGGAGACCATTCCTCAGGTCCTTGCAGATACCCTGGCCACGCTGACTACATTGATAGCCCAGCAGCAGATACAGATGGCTCACCTACAGCAGCAGCAGCAGCCATCACCAGCACCACCACCCTAGGGGACTTCGATTTTTCTACCAGAAGGTGCAGAAAGGTTGATGTGGTTGTACCATTCTTAGAGTGTGATACCGAGCAATGGTAGCAGTGTGTGACATGTAGGCTGACTCCACCGCCGACATGGACCCAGTTTAAGGAGGAGTACCAGAAGCACTCTATTCCAGAGAGTGACCTACACCAGCACAAGCACCCCCTCCATCATCAAGTCAGATGCAATAGAAAGTAAATAGGCGGACCAATGCTCGTGTGCATGTTATGACGGACACTGAGGTAGAGGAGGTCGGGGACGTAGTTATAGGTGAGATGTTAATTAGCAAAGTCCCCGCCTACGTCCTATTTGATAGTGGTGCCAGCCACTCGTTTGTTGCCCGGAGATTCGCCAAGGACATGAGTATTCCATCAAAACATCTTTATATCCTTTATCGTGTTCAAGCCGCCAGCGACCCTGTGCTTGTATCCCACTATCAGTACAAGAAATGTCACTTGGAGATTAATGAGCTTGAGTTCTCCACAACCCTGATCCCGATCCAGATGCAGGATTTCGACATCATTCTGGGCATGGATTTCATGGCAAGATATAGTGCTACCCTCGACTGTCGTCAGAGACAGGTCAGTATGCAGACACCGGATAAGCGAGAGACTATCTTCTAGGGGGATGTCAAATTGAAAAAGTCATCCAGAAAAAAAAATCTACATGACTGCAGCACAGGCCTCTCGGGCATTGAAGAAAGGAGCCGGGGGTTTCCTTGTGTATGTTCTAAATGCCAGTGCTGAGACTCCATCGATTCAGGATATTCCAGTGGTATGAAATTTTAAGGATGCCTTCCTTGACGAGCTGTCAGGTTTACCACCAAGTAGGGAAGGAGAGTTCGAGATCGACCTCATACCCGGAGCTGAGCCGATCTCGAAGGCACCATACAGGATGGCACCAGCAGAGTTAAAAGAGCTTAAGGAGCAGTTGCAAGAGTTGCTGGACAGGAAGTTCATCAGACCTAGTGTTTCTTCCTGGGATCACTGGTATTATTTGTGAAGAAGAAGGACGGTAGTCTGAGGCTATGCATCGACTATCATGAGCTTAATAAGATCACGATACAGAATAAATATCTACTACCAAGGGTCGACGATCTATTTGATCAGGTGAAGGGTGCCAGAATGTTCTCGAAGATTAATCTCCGATCAGGCCACTATCAGTTGAGGATTAGGGCGGAGGATATAGCAAAGATGGCATTCCGCACTCGATACGGACACTACGAGTTTCTTGTAATGCCCCTTTGGATTGACGAATGCACCTGCAGCCTTCATGGATTTGATGAAAAAGTATTCAGGAAGCAGTATGACCATTGTGTGGTAGTGTTCATCGACAACATCTTGGTGTATTCACCTGATGAGGAGACCCATATTGAACACTAGCAAGAGGTATTAGAGACTCTTAGGAAGAAAAAAAAACTGTATGCAAAGTTCAGCGAGTGCGAGTTCTGGTTAGAGAGTGTGACTTTCTTAGGCCGCGTGATTTCTAAGGAGTGCATTTCTGTTGACCCAAAGAAGATAGATACAGAATGGCTCCGACCTACCAATGTCACTGAGGTACGTAGTTTTCCTGGCCTTGTCGGTTATCATCGCAAATTCGTGGAGGGATTTTCGAGGATTGCAGCACCACTGCGTCGATTGACTCAGGAAAAAAAAGATTAAGTTGTATGGACCTCCGAGTGTGAGGTAAGCTTTGCAGAGTTGAAGCGGAGGTTGATGATCGCACCAGTATTGGCACAAACCTCAGGCACTAAAGGGTTTGTCATCTACAGCGACGCCTCGAAGAATGGGCTAGGGTGCGTGTTAATGCAGAGAGATAGGGTAGTGCATACGCTTTAAGGCAGTTGAAGCGATATGAGCAGTTGAAGCAATATGAACAAAATTCCCCGACTCATGATCTAGAGCTGGCAGCGGTGATGTTTGCATTAAAGATTTGGCGCCATTATCTATACGGTGTAAAGTGTGAATTCTTCACATATCATAAGAGCTTGAAGTACTTATTCACACAGGAAGAGTCGAATATGCAGAGGAGATAGCTTGAGCTATTGAAAGACTATGATCTGACCATCAGTTATCATCCGGGGAAAGGCAAACCGAGTTGCAGATGCCTTGAGTAGAAAGTCTAATCACGCCAGACGGACGCCACTGGAGAAAGAGATGGCCAAATTTGACATTGACATTGTTGATTCCACTACTAACGCTTTGGCGGCCTTAGTTATTACACCATCCCTGATCGAGCGGATTCAGGAGGCGCAGAAGGAGGATGTGACACTTAGAGATATCCAAGAGAGGAGGTTGACCAGTCTGATTGAAGGCTTTTAGATACATGATGATAGCAGTATTTAGTACCAAGGAAGGTTGTGCATGTCTGATGATGAGTACCTGAGGAAGGAATCGTTGAAGGAGGCACCCAATTTGAAGTTGTCGATTCATCCAGGTGTTACGAAGATGTATAATGACTTAAAGAAATATTATTAATGGAGTGGGATGAAGAGACACATCACGGAGTTTATTGAGAGATGCCTCGTTTTCAGCAGGTTAAGACAAAGCATCAGAGGCCGTGAGGTTTGATGTTGCCGTTGGAGATACCGGATTGGAGTGAGAGCATATGACAATGGATTTTGTTGTAGGGCTTCCCAAAACAAGAAGCAACAATGACATGATCTGGGTGATTATTGATCGATCGACGAAGACTGCTCACTTCCTACCCGTGCCTAATGATGTGAACTTGGAGAGATTGATGACGCTACATATTGATTATATTGTTAGCCTTCATGGAGTCCTAGTTAGTATCGTCTTAGACCGTGATCCAAAGTTCACCTATCGATTCTGGTCGGCTTGTCAGAGAAGGTTGGGGACGGAGCTACGATTGAGTACCGCTTTTCATCCGCAGACAGACGGGCAGTCTGAGAGGGCCATTCAGACTTTAGAGGACATGTTGAGAGCCTGCGCGTTGTACTGCAAGGGAGACTGAGATGGTATGATCAAGTTAATTGAGTTCTCCTACAAGAATAGGCATCATAGTGTCATCGGCATGGCAACCTTTGAGGTGCTCAATGGACGTACGCGCAGGTCTCCTGTTCATGTGGACGAGGTTGGTGAGTGTACTATTACCGATCTTAAGTTGGTGGAATATACTAGAAAAAAAAAGTAAAGTTGATACATGATAAACTCAAGGTTGCTCAAGACAGGAGCAAGAGTTGGACAGATCCAAAGAGACGACCTCTAAAGTTCGCTGTGGGTGAGAAGGTTTACTTGAGGGTGTCGCCTACAAAGGGGGTTACACGATTTGGTATGAAGGGTAAGCTGAAGCCTAACTACATTGGTCCATACGAGGTGCTCGAGAGGGTTGATACCTTGGTCTCTCAACTAAGGAGATATGTTCCGAATCCGAGCCATGTTTTAGATGCACTACCGTTGAGGATTCGGCCAGAACTCCTATTAGGATCGTAGATCGCAAAGACCAGGTATTCAGACATCGGGTCATCCCTTACATTAAAGTTCAGTGGACCAATCACACCGAGTGCGAGGCGACTTGGGAGCTTGATGAGCATATGCGAGAGAGATATCCACAGGTTTTCGAATAAGGTACGTCAAGTTTCGAGGACGAAACTTTTTGTAAGGAGGGTAGAATGTTACAGCCAACAAAAAAAATAATGATAAGAATACTAAATAAAAATAATAATAAAATAAAAATAGAGATAAGTACAAACTAAATGGTGATTAGAGTTACATTAGGAAACCTAAACCAAAATCAAATGGGAAAACCTAAAATCTACCCTAACTCTCCCTCACTATATATATACACACGCAATACAAAAAAAAAGAGAAAAAAAATGCAACCCAAAACCCTCCCAGCCCCTGCCGCCACTCTCCCCACAAAAAGAAAAAAAAAGGTGAATCAAAAAATTCTCCAAACCAAATTCGTGGCCGCCCCTTAATTCATAAAAAAAACAACTCCAAGCCTTGCGTAGCCAGCCGAGGTTAGGAAGCAGAAGAGGAACGCGCATAGGAATTATATCCGCCAAAAAGGTAGGTGCCTCTTCCCCCTCAAACGGGTATAATACATGCATGCTTTGATGATATATTTATGTGATTCATTGTTTTTATTTGTTTAATATGAAAATTTTGTCTTGTTTTATATGGGAAAGCATGAGATGTGTTGTTTATGGCTGTATGTGTATGTGCGTGTGCATTGAAATTGATGGTTGTTGTGATTCGGATTGGAAACACCCTTGAATGAAATCAAAAGGTTGAATATTTTCACACTTAGTGTTCTTTAAAATTGCGTTTTGGCCTTAAAATAAGTTCATCTACCACGGAATAGGTTAGGATTGGGTTGAAAGTCAAAAAAACGGGTCTGACGGACGCGTTTCAGGGGGTGGCGCGTGGGGCCCACGCGCGGCCCCTGACGGCGCGTCCGGACACGTGCTGACGTGTCCACTCCCAAAAGTTGCGTCTCGTTATAACGAGTCCAACGCAACTGGTTTGAGGTCAATCGGAGTTTAAAACGAAGATTTTATGAAGGTTAGAAGAAAATATAATTTAATATAAAAAAATTAAAAAAAAGAGGAAAATGTTGTTGGACCGGCCTGGCTGCCGGACCGGACCGGATGGCCAGCGGACCGGACCAGGCCAGCAGGCCGGCCCAGACCGAAAATTTAAAAACAAAAATCTGAAATTAATTTCTGAAATGATTAAACAATAAATAATTAATTAAAATTAGTTTAAAATTCCAGAAAAATATATTTAATTATTAGAAAATTCTAAATAAATTTCAGAAAATATAAAAGGTTAAAATTAAATTATTTCCACTCAATTTCGGAATTTTGGTAAATATAAGTAATTAAAAATAATTAGTAATAAATAGAATTAAATAAGGGAAAAATAGGGAAAATTAGTAGAAAATTCTAGAAAACTAATACAAGTTAAGAAAAAATAAAGGGATACTAAATAACAACTTTCTAATACTCGTAAAATTTACACAACTAAATATTGAGTGCCGGAGTTGGTGAGGATGGGCGTACGGGCCCCAGGCGACTTTGTTGTTGCATTCATGGCACGTGCATTGCATTTGGAGTGGGTTGAGATGTACGGGTCTCAGACACTCGAGTGGAGTGGATCATGGTGTACGGGCCATGGGTACTCGGTCATGGTGGATCATGGTGTACGGGCCATGGGCATCGGTTAAGGTGGATCGTGGTGTACGGGCCACGGGCATCGGTCAGGGTGGATTGTAGTGTACGGGCTACAGGCATCCAGTCAATCCCGGGATCATGCATTGCATATAGGTCTAGGGCATATTGCATGACATGATTCTTGTTGCGTGTGACACGTTATTTGAGCATGCATCACGTATTTGCGCATTTTTATGTGGAGTGCTTTACTTACCGCATTTACTTTATCTTATGCATATTATCTTATATTTATGTGCTATGTGGTTTTATCTTATATTTATATGCTATGTGGTTATATCATATCTATGTGCTATGTGGCTATATCATTTCGGTATGTACGTTTTGTATTTGTTTGAGGCGGGCATCTACTGGGTGATTTCTGTCACTCACCCCTACCTCCCAGGTGAGCTGGATGAGGACTACGAGCGCATCTTCGTTGAGGACGGGAAGGACATAGTAGAGTGGGCTGGTTGATAGCTGCATCTAGGATGCGATGGGACTTTGCAGTTGACTGTTCTTAGTTATCTTTGGGGATTTTCACAGACTCCTTTATTGTTTTATTGTCAGACTTCTTTGTATTTAGTGACGTAATAACAATTATTCGAGTTTAATTTAAGTTATGATTTACGTTTCCGCGAAAAAATTTTACGTCATTTCTGACAAGTAAGAGATTGATTCGACGCTTTGTATTCTCCTTAGCGAGATACGGCGGGTGCACTGTTCCCGAGGCTAGGGCTCGGGAGCGGGGCGCTACATAACCGTACATCACGTGTGTAGTATAAGGTTATGAGGTCAAATGAGTAGCTGATTTACATAGAGTGTTCGGCTGATCGAGGGATGATGAACAATGAAAACAATGAGGTGATTCCATCTATCGTCCATAGGGCCTAGTTCAGAGACTAACTAGGTCCATCATGAAATATCCTTTAATTTAACCAGTTGTATGATAATCTAATTTTATCTGTGTCCTCTACTCCAATTAGACTCATCAAAATTACTAGAAATTAATCGTAGTAGTTCGCCAAGAGATTCAATACTATTTTAGGTGATATGAATAAAGTGGCAAATTGATGGAGATTCTTTCAAATGTTACCGGTTGAAGCAAATCAATTTGTAATAAAGAGTCCTTATATGAGTATCCAAGAATTTTTCCCCCTAAATTGTTAGTTTAAATACATATTCTATCAGAATATCTAATCTATACTTGAATTAGAACCGGTAAGGCTTCTTAACTCTCCTACAAAATACTTCTTGACATGATTAAGTACCATAATCTATATTGACTTAATTAACACTTATTTGCTTTTCTTAAACCAAAGGGTATACAACCAACCTCGTGACTAGGTCTCTTCAATGAACCGAATAGTTCGCGAGTTGTTCGAGTTCGGTTTGTGTTTGTTCAGTAATGATCGCTAAATGAGCTAAATACGAACAGTTGTTTGGTTTTGTTTACTAAGACGAGCCAAACTATTTCCAAACTGTTCGGCTCATTTAAACAGTTAAAGGGTTATCGAGCCGAACTCGAACTAATTTTAAAGCTCGTTTATCTAAACAAACCGAGCTAAACAGTTCGTTTAGCTAAAAGAATCAGAATTTGAAAACTTAGTATTCTGTTTGGCTCGGTTCGTTAACACTCCTACTCATGATGCACCATCCAATGTTATTAACACAAATGTCCTGACCAGTTCCTAGTTCACTAGGGTTCTAATCTAACTTAGAATAAACCAATCTTATCACTTAATAATGGTTGCACTATATACTGAAATCGAGATTATGTTTATTTCAAAATCAGCAACCGACAAATAAACAAACAAATCCTGACTTCAAAAATGTACCTTCCATTTATGTTATTCATCATCATCTTAATTACATTGACTGCTCTATTATGTTATTAATCAAACAATGTTTAAGATCTAAACTTTAGTACCATAAAAAGAAAAAAGATACGTTAGTTTTGATTTAAAAAAACTCACTTTAATCGTTTGGAAGAAAACCCAAAACTATGTACAGTCAAACCCATAGTGTACAATGAACCGCAATTTTGACAGAAGATATATTTTACATGGTAGATAAATGTATCACTATCGATGCAAAAGTTACATTTTACATGGTAGATAAGTGTCTATTGAGAAACATGCAAGGTTAAAAATATAAAAGCGAGAATAATAAACAAACATTTTACGTTATCTATAGACTAATTTGATTATATCAAATTTATTTTTCATAATTATCATAATAAAATTAGAGAAACAATAATGCATCTCGAAGGAAGGAGGTAGTAAAAGAAAAACTCAAATAATGGGCATTTTGGTAATAGAAAAAAAATCTAAGGAAATATCGCTCATTCTGATAAAATCCCCATAAAACTCATTGTGAATTGTTATAAACTCAAGTAAGTATAGTAAAGAGAAAAGAGAAATAAGAGAAATTTGTATCTCAAAGGTGTGTATTTCATATATGATATCTGGTCCTATTTATAGGACTCAATGGAGTGAAGATAAACTTGGACAAACCCTTTTGAATATCTACATCTAATCTGATATACAAAAGAGATTCATAATACTTTGGATATTCACATCTACTATAACGTCTATCTCTACAATGTATATCAACATCATGTTTATCCTTGAGATTCCAGTATATCCATAACACTCCCCCTTGGATATCCAAACTTTATAGAATATGCCTCATTAAAACCTTGCCAAGAAAAACCCAGTGGGATAAAAACTTGGTCGAAGGAAAAAGAGTACACATTCGTAAAATTCGGTAAGTGTGATACACTGCCTCGTTAAAACCTTGCCAAGAAAAACACTGTGGGACAAAAAACTTGGACGAAGGAAAAAGAGTACAGTGTGCATGTAGTAATCACACTCCCTCTGATGCTGGCAAGAGATCTTTGAGTCGACGCAATCCAATGTTGTAGATCATCTCTTTAAATGTAGCGCTTTTGTGAACAAGTCATCAAAAATCTGGCTTAATTGTATCTGCTAGATATTAATATCATCATTCTTCTCGAGGTCATAAGTGTAGAAGAACTCTGGTGATATATGCTTCATCTTCTTGGATGTAGCCATTTTTAATTTGAACAATACATCTTCCATGATCCTCAAACAGTGTTGTCGGTGTCTTCAATATGCTGAATCGTCGACTTCAATCAAATGCATTCACAGCTTGCTTCATGCAATGCCAAAATCTTATAATGATGAATACATGTTTGTAAATGTCTGTTTCACTCATCTCTATAATATGACCGCACCAAAACATATCCATTCTGTGGTATTCCCTTATGCGAGTCAGATAGCCAGCATCAGCATAATCCACTAATTGTGGTGATACCTTCCTTGAGTAGTATAAACACCCCTATGGTGTTCCAAGAAGATAAAAATGTGTTTAACATTATTTCAATGTCTTCGTATAGGTGTTGAACTATACATTCTCAATAAATTCACTGAAAATGCTATATATAGTATCGAAATTCGCAAGATACTTTAAAACACCAACAACACTAAGATATGGTACTTCAGGACCTAATAATTCTTCATTATCTTCTGGTGGTCGAAATGAGTCTTCCGGTCGTACCACGCTATAACTACTCAAGGCTCGATCTGCAGGTCGAGAGAACATTTGATCTTCTCAAAGTTTTTTATCTCAAACTCTTTTATGATACAAGTAGATATTTTAGTAAGCTCTTCAGGAGTTCCAACAAGATTTAGATCATCGACATGTACATCCTGCCAGATTGTTTTAATCCATTGATTAAGCATATTTCATTCATCCTTTGATTACATGCGGCAGGCAATTTAAATCCTTCTGGGATTTTGTATCATCGTTTTATAATTCATATGAGTAAGCGGTAACTTCATTCATTAACCGCATATCAAGGTTTAAGTGACTGCTAGACTGACTGAATATTGTAATGATATGGCATCGATTATCGGGGAATATGTTTAGTTCTTTGTGAAAACCCCATTTATATCCAATATGTTTGATCCCTTCAGGGGTTCGATTACAGGTCAAATAATTTGGAATGTGACTTTCCCTTCAAGGGTCTACGGGTCCAAATGCTTTGCGACTTTCCCTCCAGGGTTTGGATTGCATCTTTATATTTTTGCCAATGATTTCTGTGTCGAAACTTTTCAGTTAACATTGGTTCAGGATCCTGATTCATAACTTCACATGCAATCTCTCAATCAATACATGATCAACAATGATCATTTGTCTATCCCAATTTTCTCTTATAATTCAAAGAGATCTTTTCAAAATTGTGTTCACTTGCTTCTTCGGGAGCAACTTGTTTATTGATTTTTAGACTGATCAGTTCTTATTTCTATAGCGCTTTCAAGTTGTGAACATATAATCTCTTGTTGAGTATTCTCTTCTGGAGTATTATTTGTACCATTCTCTTTCGAGGGTTTTTATCTTTTACACCAACTGAGCGTCCACGTTTTAGACTTGTTTTTGGTATACCATTATCATGTCCTTCAGAGACATCAAGTCGAATCGGCGTGTTCATCGCCAAAACGTGGGATTTTGTTATCATTTTATTTGTTGTTCGCATTGATTTGTTTGTAAGTTAAGGGTGAGATAGTGAAGGAACGTTCCATGTAATTTCACGCCGTTCTTCAGGAACCGACATTTTCTCTCCCCCTAACGGCGGGAAAACTAACTCACCAAATCAATTATGATGCATGTATAGTTGCATGTCCCCAAGCTCATGTGGGTAAATTGGTCCTTAAAATCAAACGTCTAGCAATCAGTTGTAAACGTTTAATAAATGACACTGCTGGGCCATTTTAAGTGTGCACACTTGCAACTGAATGCCCAACACCAATCTCAAGACATACAATAATCATTGAAAGCTTGGGATATAAATTCACATATATTATCAATACTTAATAAATTTAATCGGATAATCATATAATCTGAGCAAGAAGCTTGGCAAAAGCTAATAGTCTTTTCGAAATCAAACTATCATGAGCAAGCAACACACACGAAATCACGAGATAATGTAATCTTTTCGTTCATGAAATAGTTTCTAGAATCTTTTGGTTCTTTATAGAGTACACATGTAAGTGTTGTACAATTGTACGTATCATTATTCTATTTGGGTGATCAAGTCGATTATGTCATAAATAACATTTATTATCGAACTTCTGGTTCATCACAATATCACATTCGACTGGATGTATAGTCGCATAATACAATCTATAGAGAAAATTGGGAGTTTTTCTTTAACAAGCTTCTGGCTTGAATAATTGACTATAAAAATTTCGTATTCCCCTCATGGTTCAATATGAATGCCATTAAGGCGTATACCTTTTAAACTCAATAGTTTTCTTTCGACTTGGTGAGAAATAATGCCATATTAACCAATACAAGTATCACCCGCTAATAAAATAGTTGCTCTTCTGGAGCCTTTGATCAATGTCGTAGTACTTGAATTGGTACTAACATTTGCTTTTGCCAATTAGAACTCTTCTGGAGCACTCAGTCAATGTTGTGTGTGTCGTTCCACTGTCACTTAGATATATGCCTATATCATTCATTTTGGATAATATGTTAATATCAAAATTAATTTTGCAACATCAACTCAGAAATAGTCAACGGTGTTTCTTCAGGAATAAAGTCACTCGCAATTAAAGTCATAAGAAGCAAGTGTAATAAAGTAAGTAAATAAGTAGTAATACGGGAAAATAACATGCTTCCCTTTGCAAATAAAATCTTACCTCTTTACCTTTCTAAATAATGAAGCAATAAAGTCACTCGCAACTAAAGTCATAATCAAGCAAGGGTTAGTACAATCAAAACGATGATCCAATATTCAAATCGATGTAATGTGATGCAATAAATTTCAAATTCGATTTCAAAACGATTCGATGTTCGATACGATGCGATTCGATAATTCGATGCGATTTTTGATAAGGATTTCAAATTCGATTTCGATGCAATGGCTATGACACCTCACAAGTGACTTATATCGCAAGACTTATCAGTTTGCATAATTTGTGCTCAACACTAAAGTGTACATCCCCTTCAGCAGTTATCTTTTGTTCTGCTGTCATCAATGCGGGATATCGCATATCTGGAAGTCATATAAATCCATTGGGCTGAAAACTGATGTTCCTGTGCACGTAATTTGGGACATCATGCGCTGCTGGGTGTGTCTTTGTTTCTAGGACAATGACTTGTGTAAGAATTTCATCCATGTATGTTCTCCAGGAGAGGAACTATATAACTATTGGATGAATAAGCAAGAGAAACGGTTCCAGGAGAAATATGGTTTTATTGATTGACCACTTAAAACACGCCTGTATTGTTAAAATTTGTGAATAAACTTATAATCTCTCTTAAACACAAATGAAGTTTATCTGCAAAAGATTATGTCAAAAGATAGACGGGTAATAATCAAAACGACGGACAGAGCAAATGCTATCATCTCGTGAATCAGAATTTTCAATAGAACAATTCGTAGTCGAGTTAAGGGTACACATGCTTCGGGCATGTCCACTACTCATGCTTCAAGAATGACAACTATTTGTGCTTTAGACATATCGGCTATTCATGCTTCAAGTATGTTGACTATTCATGCTTCTGGCATGTCGACAATTTATGCTTCTGGCATATCGACAATTTATGCTTCCGGCATGTCGACTATTTATGTTTCCGGTATATCGACTATTTATGTTTATGTCATACTGACTATTCATGCTTCCGGCATGATAAATAGATCATAATAAAATCATACTAATAAAATATAATAAATAGAAACTGTATATATGACATCAATAAAATTATACTAATGACGACACGACCATCGGAAATTCATTTGGTGTACTACGTTAAATATTCATGTGTATGTACTTGTATATGTATGAACATTAAATAATAACAATAATATATATTGTACTACAAATAAACTGAAGCCTTTTCAATCTCAATTTATGCATGTTGTGCAATTCTGTATTGAAAACCGAACTTTAATATATAAATATATATTTTGTGAACTTTCAGCCGTTTTTGTCTTTCCCTTGCCTTTGGGCCGAAGACCTATACTGATAGAATCAGAATTGGCTTCCTTTTTTTTTTTTAATTTATTTAAGTTGCCTTTGGGCCGAATTCCTTTTCTGATCAAATCTGAATTCGCCCTTTTTTTTAACTAATAACCGGATTTGGGCCGAAGACCAATACTTGACTGAGGGACGGACCGGATCAAACCGGATCCGAAACCCAGCCCGCAGAATCTAACTGGAGCAAAAATGCTCCAAAATTTTGGATAGAGTAGGTCTCGAAATTGAGAACTCCTGAAGCTCATCTTTGCTGTTAACCAACAGGACAGCTGGTCCTTTTCGTGTAAATGAGGGCCACCATTATATTTATATTAATTATTCCAGAATTCCAGAAAAGTGAGAGTTCCTGAAATTTCAGCCGCAAGAAATGAACAGGAGATCTCTCATTCGCAGGTAGAGTGCTGGCCACCAGGCAGCGCCAGTTTTACTCAAAAACAGAGAGCTTTTTATTTTATTGGGAATGAATAGATATCATGATAACAATTAATGCTTCAGGCATGTTAACATTTTATGCTTCGGGCATGATAAAACGATTTATGTTTCAGTCATGATAACAATTATTGTTTCAGGCACGTTAATTATTTAGTCATGTCATGCTTCAGGCATGATCATTATTTAGTCATGTCATGCTTCGAGCATGATAATTATTCATAACAACGGTTTATGCTTTGGGCATAACAACTATTCATGCTTTGGGCATGTCAAACGATTCATGCTTCGGGCATGATAACAATTAATGCTTCAGGCATGTTAACAATTCATGCTTCGGGCATGATTATAACCATGATTTATGCTTCAGGCATAACAACTATTCATGCTTCGGGCACGTAGCATATTTATTCGTGTCATGCTTCAGGCATGATAATTATTCATACTTCAGCATGTCAAATATAAATAGTGACATTGATATACTTCAGGTATATCAAATATTTGTACGTAAATAATTGTAATGATATACTCCAGGTATATATGTATATACACAAACCAAATGAATGTACTTCTCATTATAATGATATAGTATGTTCTAACATATTATATCAATAGTATATTGGTACAATTTTGATCATATGTGTATATGAAAGGAAAAAAAAAACGAAACATGCAATTTTGTGTTGGAAAATTGCAGAGAATATTGGCAACACAAAATTATAGAACAGCCGAGACGTAACGGATTGTCACTGTCCTTAAAGCAATTTTGCCTATACCAAAGAGCAAGGTATACTTCTAGCAAATGCTTCCCAGGATATAACGGCTTACTTCCTTTCTATTGCTCTTAGAGAGAAAGTATTGAACTTGTTTAGTAGAAGAGAATGATAGTGAAAGGTAGAAGAAGAATGCTGCAGAATTTTTTCACAAGAATTCAAGAGTTTTTCATGTATTTTTCATATATCTTTTGAAGATAGCAAAGCCTACTATTTATAGGCTTTGAGACAAGTTCAAAAGACCCTTTTCTGCAGATTTTTCCTCCATGGATCGGTTATGGACGTTCAATATGAAAGGAGATGTCATTTGGAGAAGAAGATGCATCTTTTGTGAACAGTCGGGTCACATTAGGCGCCTAATGTCACTTCGAACGACACATTAGGCGCTTCATGTGACATCGAACGACTGTACAAAATGACATTAGGCGCTTCATGTCACATTGAACGACTGTACAAAATGACATGAGGCGCTTCATGTCACATTGAACACCTATACAAGGCGTTCGAAGTGTTCTGGAAGTGTTCCCGAATACTTCGAACGCCTACATTAGGCGCTTCAAGTGTCTGGAAGTATTCCAGAACACTTTGAACGCCTACATTAGGCGCTTAAAGTGTTTGGAACGCCCCCATTTCCTTCCATTCTTCATAAAACACTCCAAACTTCATTCAATCTCCTATACAAGGTTGGATCACAAGATTTAAAGTACTTTTAAGTACTTTTCCAACAATCCCCCACATGATCCAAGCTTGTATAGTTTCAAACGAACGAACATAAACCAATCTTTTCACTATCAAACGAAGATAATGACACATAACGGAGCAGTGACAAACGTCTTGAACTGGCCGGTAGTACAATTTGCAGTTATACAAACGGAAATAGGGTGACAGCCGTCTTGAACCACATATTTCACTACTGTTTATATGAACACACAAATGACATGCCATTATCTAACTTCTTACAAGTTCGCGGTGTGGTGCATTAAAGGCCCTGCACCCAATCCCAGGATTCATAAGCGCTCTAGAGAGTTTTCCAGGCTCTCATAGGAAGCGGCCCCACTTCCACACTTATATAGGTGATATTCATCAAGTGTGTACTGCAACACACCACCATCCTTGATGGCTATGAATTATCCATTAAGAGATTTACATCTCACCCTCAAACATGCAGTGAGTACTATCCTCGAACATCAACATAGGAAGGGACATATGTGATAGTACTTAACAGAACTCTTCTATGACGTGTTTTTACCACATTGAACTCCGTTTGTAGGATCTCTACTAATAGTGAGTTGGGTTCCTGTCATAGAGAATTCACATCCAACGGAACAAGTCTCATTCCTCTCGATGTTTTAAGAACCATTTTTCGGTTCAACCCTTTAGTCAAGGGATCCGCCAGGTTTAACTCGGTTTTTATGTATTCCAAGTTAACCACCCCAGAACTAATCAAGTCACGCACAATATTGTGCCTTAAGCGGATATGCCGGCTCTTTCCATTATATATTTTGTTCCTTGCTCGAGCAATAGCTGCCTGTGAGTCACAATGAACAAAAACAGACGGCATAGGCTTAGTCCACAAAGGAATATCAACTAGTAAATTCCTTAACCATTCTGCCTCTGAACAAGCAAGTTCTAAAGCAACAAATTCAGATTCCATTGTTGATTTAGGTTTACAAGTTTGTTTAGAGGATTTCCATGAAATAGCACCACCACCCAAAGTAAACACATACCCGCTGGTGGAATTTATTTCATCGTTATCTGTGACCCAGTTAGCGTCACAATAACCTTCTAGAACTGTAGGACTACCGGTAAAGGTAAGTCCTAAGTCCATAGTACCCCTTAGATATCTCAATAGTCGTTTCAAAGCATCCCAATGCTCTTTACTTGGACTATGAGTATATCTAGCCAAACGATTAACTGAGTATGCAATATCTGGCCTAGTACAATTCATGAGATACATGACACTACCAATGATCTTTGCATACTCGCACTGAGACACACCATCACGTTTATTCTTTTCCAATCTTATAGATGCATCATATGGGGTACTAACAGGCTTGACATCAAAATGATTAAATTTCCTCAAAATCTTTTCAACATAATGAGATTGAGAAAGCATATAACCCCCACATTTTTCTATCAATCTAAGACCAAGAATTAAATCTGCTTTTCCCATGTCTTTCGTTTCAAAAACAGATGATAGAAACGCTTTAGTATCATTTACAACATCAAGACTCGTACCAAAGATTAACAAGTCATCAACATATAAACAAACAATAACACCATCATGATTTTCAAATTTACTGTAAATGCATCTATCACTTTCATTTACAACATAACCATTAGACAACATGGCATTATCAAATTTCTCATGCCATTGCTTAGGTGCTTGTTTTAAACCATATAACGATTTCTTCAACCTACAGACTTTATGCTCTTGTCCTTTGGCTATCATACCTTCGGGTTGTTTCATGTAAATTTCTTCTTCTAAATCTCCATTTAAAAACGCTGTTTTAACATCCATTTGATGTACAACTAACTTATAAATGGAAGCTAAAGCTATTAACACTCTAATGGAGGTAATCCTAGCAACAGGAGAATAGGTGTCAAAGAAATCTATTCCTTCTTGTTGGGTAAATCCTTTAGCCACAAGCCTAGCCTTAAACTTATCAATTGTACCGTCCGCCTTTAGTTTCTTTCTAAAGACCCATTTACAACTGATAGGTTTACAACCTCTAGGCAAGTCTACGAGCTCCCAAGTATTATTGCTAAGTATAGATTCAAGTTCGCTATTGATAGCCTCTTTCCAAAACTTAGAATCTATAGACATTACCGCTTCTTGATATGTAGTTGGGTCATTTTCTAAAATGAATGCAGTAACAAAGTCATTTCCAAAAGACTTTTCTACTCTTTTTCTCTTACTTCTTCTAGGTGACGTGTCATTACTAGACGTTTTGCTAGACTCACCTTTTTCAAATTTAGGACTAACTAATGACTCTTTCTTCATAGGAAAAATATGCTCAAAAAACTCAGCGTTCTTAGATTCAACGATAGAACCATTATCAACCAACATGAATCTATATGCAGCACTATTTTGAGTATATCCTATGAAAACACAATCATTACTCTTAGGACCAATTTTACTTCTTTTGAACTCTGGCATACCAACCTTGGCTAAGCACCCCCCACACTTTGAAGTAATTCAAGTTAGGTGCGTAACCTCTCCAAAGTTCATAAGGAGTTTTATTGGTCTTTTTATGTGGGATTCTATTCAAGATATGACATGCCGAAAGGATTGCCTCTCCCCACATATTGTTCGGCAAACCTGAACTTACAAGCATAGCATTCATCATATCCTTGAGTGTTCTATTTTTTCTTTCAGCGACTCCGTTAGATTGAGGTGTGTAAGGAGGAGTGAATTCATGTATAATTCCACTATCTTCACAAAACCTTTGTAAAGATAACACATTATACTCACCACCCCTATCCGTCCTCAATCTTTTAATTTTCCTGTCTAGTTGATTTTCAACTTCATTTTTATACCTGATGAACATGCTTTCAGATTCGTCTTTATGTGCTAGCAAGTAAACTCTAGTGTATCTAGTGAAATCATCAATAAAAGTTATGTAATACTTTTTACCACCTTTACTTGTATAACCTCTAAAGTCACCAAGATCACTATGTATGAGTTCCAACTTATCTGTTGTTCTTTCAACAGATTTAAACGACTTCTTGTGATGTTTTGCTTCTACACAAAACTCACACTTTCCAAAGTCATCTTCACATACATACGAGATTAGGTTGGTGAACTTTAGTCTTTTTAATGCATCTTTATTAACATGTCCTAATCTTGCATGCCAAATATTCAAAGAGTCAACAACGTAAGCAGAACTAGATGCATTCTTATTATTCATAATACACACAGCATCTAATACAAGTAAACCCCCGGAGCAATAACCTTTCCCGACAAACTCCCCATTTCTAGAAAGTATAAGCTTATCAGACTCAAGAACAAGTTTAATGTTAGCCTTGTTCAGTAGTACTCCGGAAATCAAGTTCCTACGCATCGCAGGAACATGCAACACATTGTTCAACTCCAGTCTCTTGCCAGAAGTCAACTTGAGGAGCACCTTTCCTTTACCAAGAACCTTGATACCATGTGCATCTCCCAAGAAAACTTGCTCGCCATCATCTATTTCTTGATATTCAAAAATAGATCCTTACTGGTAGCAATGTGCTTGGTAGCCCCAGTGTCTACCACCCATTCCGAAGCACTACCGACAAAGTTTACCTCAGATAAGACGACCGCAGCAATGACTTCGTCGGTTGTCTTTGAGAACTCTACCAGATGTGCTTGATTGCTCGGTTGGCCTTTCCGTTGGTTGCATTTAGCCGCTCTGTGTCCAAGCTTTCCGCACACCCAGCACGCTCCTTTCATCTTTTTCTGTCCTTGTCCCTGCACAAATATCTTACCTTTACCACTATGCTGAGTCTTTTGTTTCTTGGGTTTGTGCTCCACCACGTTTGCTTGAGTGTTCCTTTCATCTCGTCCATTGTCATCAAGCCGATTATTCTCCTCAATGCGAATGTGCTTGATGACTGCATCCAAGGTCAACTTGGCATCATCATGCTTGCCTCTCTTATTGTATTTGCTCCAAGAAGAAGGTAGCTTTTCCAACAAGGAGGCTGCTTGAAAAGTTTCATCAACTTTGATGCCTTCTTGCTCCATGTTATCCACCAATTGTTGATATTGGTGGATTTGATCATTGATCGGTATGTGGTCCACCATTTAGAACTTCAGAAACTCGCTGACCACATATTTTCTTTTGCCAACATCTTCAGAACCATATTTGTTCTGAAGTGCTGCCCAAATATCCTTTGCTGACGCAAATTTGACATAAATGTCAAATAGAGAGTTGGAGAGAAAGTGCAGAATGTGTCCTCTACACGTAGTATTGTCAGCATCATACTTTTTGCCTTCTGTTTCATCTGTTGGTCTGTCTTTAGTAAGCACATACGAAACAGAAATCATTTCCAAAAAGAATAGCACCTTAGCCGCCCAACGTTTGAAGAACTTGCCATCGAATGGCTCCATCTTTGACATATCAGGAACTGGTGCTTGTCTTGTTGCCATATTCACAAAAAATAGTGCTTTAAGATTGTTGGAAAATTGCAGAGAATATTGGCAACACAAAATTATAGAACAGCCGAGACGTAACGGATTGTCACTGTCCTTAAAGCAATTTTGCCTATACCAAAGAGCAATGTATACTTCTAGCAAATGATTCCCAGGATATAACGGCTTACTTCCTTTCTATTGCTCTTAGAGAGAAAGTATTGAACTTGTTTAGTAGAAGAGAATGATAGTGAAAGGTAGAAGAAGAATGCTGCAGAATTTTTTCACAAGAATTCAAGAGTTTTTCATGTATTTTTCATATATCTTTTGAAGATAGCAAAGCCTACTATTTATAGGCTTTGAGACAAGTTCAAAAGACCCTTTTCTGCAGATTTTTCCTCCATGGATCGGTTATGGACGTTCAATATGAAAGGAGATGTCATTTGGAGAAGAAGATGCATCTTTTGTGAACAGTCGGGTCACATTAGGCGCCTAATGTCACTTCGAACGACACATTAGGCGCTTCATGTGACATCGAACGACTGTACAAAATGACATTAGGCGCTTCATGTCACATTGAACGACTGTACAAAATGACATGAGGCGCTTCATGTCACATTGAACACCTATACAAGGCGTTCGAAGTGTTCTGGAAGTGTTCCCGAATACTTCGAACGCCTACATTAGGCGCTTCAAGTGTCTGGAAGTATTCCAGAACACTTTGAACGCCTACATTAGGCGCTTAAAGTGTTTGGAACGCCCCCATTTCCTTCCATTCTTCATAAAACACTCCAAACTTCATTCAATCTCCTATACAAGGTTGGATCACAAGATTTAAAGTACTTTTAAGTACTTTTCCAACATTTTGTTCATATGTGAATATGACAAAAACGAAACATGCAATCTTGGTCATGTGTATATGAAAACAAACGAAACCTGTGCTTTGACGAATTGACGCTGTGTCTTGTTCCGTAGAAGGCCGCAGAAGGTTGGCTCGTGCTGATAACGAGTTATAAACTCAAGTAAGTATAGTAAAGAGAAAAGAGAAACAAGAGAAATTTGTATCTCAAAGGTGTGTATTTCATATATGATATCTGGTCCTATTTATAGGACTCAATGGAGTGAAGATAAACTTGGACAAACC